>JANRFK010003894.1:4456625-4485016 GCA_030068395.1 Apalone spinifera | reverse complement strand
TTATCTTCCAGATGTTTGCAGATGGATTCCTTAATTACTTGCTCCATTATCTTCGCTGGCATAGAAGTTAAAGTGACTGGTCTGTAGTTTCTTGGGTTGTTCTTATTGCCATTTTTATAGATGGGCACTACATTTGCCCTTTCATAATACTATTTTTACTATTATGACGATGAATTATGTTTATGTGTGTTACAGTAGTACCTAGAGATCCCAGTTCAAATTAGGGACTCTTTTTTTTTCACAGTAGTCCTTACCCATACGCAGAATACTCTGTTGCATTAGGCATCCAAAAATTTGGGGCACCACTGGGTCTCACTTTCCTCCTCCTATCCCTGTTCTGCGGCTCTGCTTCCTCCAGAGAGAATCTAGTTGACTCTAAAGGGAAAAAGCCTAACAGAGCTATTTGCAGAACCCTCAACCTGTGAACGAGCTGTTCCAGTGGCAATGAAGCCATTTCTCAGGCGTTTGCCAACCCCAGGTACATACGGTCAGCATCTGAATTTACTGTGTGATGCAACAGGACCTTCGTTTAAATTCTGCTTTGAAAAATTAGTGAGTTGCTGAAGATTATAAAATCTCAGCTCTAAAAAATCACCCTCCCTCCAGCTGCCGTCAGACCAATGGGCACCAGTTGAATAGTGCTGGGTAGAGCCCCACAAGTCAGAAGGATGGCCCTGTTCCTACAAACACACAGGGTCCATCCACACAGCAGTTAAACATCCGTGTCTGGCCCATGCCAGGCAGCTCAGGCTCCGGGGCTGTAACATTTCTGTGTAGTCATTCGAGATCAGACTGGAGCCAGGGCTTTGTGCCCCTTCCCCTCTCACGAGGCCCACAGCTTACATTCCAGCTCAAGCCTGAGTGTCTGCACCCACGGACACCCTGTGGCTTAGGCTAGGGAAGGTTCTGCCTTCCCAAACTGCCAGCCTGGCCATGCCCACACCCCACCCCCTGAAAGCCTACTTTGGAATCATACAACACTAAAACTGGAAGGACCTTGAGAGGTCATCGAGTCCAGTCCCCTGCCCTCACGGCAGGACCCAGCACCGTCTAGATCATCCCTGACAGGTGTCTGTCCAACCTGCTCTTAAGTATCTCCAGTGATAGAGATTCCACAACCTCCCTCAGCAACTTATTCCAATGTTTAACCATCCTGACAGGACGTTTTTAGGCATTCTGGGGGTGGAGTGTTGCTGCCCCCATCACCCAACCTGCCTGTGCTCCTGGCCAGGGAGGCTGGAACCACTTCTTCCCCTCCCCTAGTGCTCTGCAGGCATTCTCCCCTTCCTTCTCTTCCTCTCCCCGGTCCTCCAGGGAGGCTGGGGAGTGCTTGGCATGCTGCCTCGCCTCCTCCCCTCCCCAGGGCCTCAACAGAGAGGGTGGAGTTGTAGGTGGGACTGGGGGCCTGCCTCCCCCACCCCAGCTGCACCAACCACCTATGTCTGCACCACCATTTTGCACCGACTGGTCCCAGCAGCAGGTGTTCAACTGTAGAAATAACCTTTAGTAAATGACAGACTCTGCTGCCCCTAAGATCTTACGCTCCTTACACACACAAATTATTCTTATTGCCACTGCATAGCTGGGGAAATGAGGTGCTTAGTAATTAAGGTATTTGACTAAATTACAGAGGAAGTCCATGGCCTGTCTGGGAAGTGATCTTAGATTTCTTGGGTTCCTAGCTATTGTCTCAATAACAAGACCATCCTTCCTCTTTAAAGTCCTTTGTAAGAATTAACTAATCTGTCCTTTTAATGCATGTAGAAGAGAGGTAAGTGTTACCTAGAGCTGGGCCAAACCAAATCTCAGATGCTAAAACCTCATTTCCTACTCTTGAACTTGGAGAGGTGCAGATTTTGATCCTGATTCAATAGCTGAATGATTGCTGTGTAGCAAGTAAAATCAACCCCTCCCCCCAATCCAAACATATGAACTTTGGAAAAATTCAAATTAGGACCCTGAAGATTGTTACTTCTGAGTGACATTAGTGGGAGCATGAAAGCCCAGCTCCTTTGAAAATCAGGCTGTTCCAACAGCAGCTCCGTGGAATCTGCTTGGAGCGATGTATGTTAAACTGTTTAATTTTCAAATCTGGCTGATTTCTCTTCACATTTTTTTATATGGCTCTAGTATTTGCCTTTCACTCCTGTTTATGCTTAGCTCCTTTCCAAACCACAATTTCAGTATCTATTAAAAGTTATGTAAAATATAGAATCAGTTAGAACCCTTAATATTTAAAATATGACATGTTGTTAATACAGCTGAGCTCAGACACTTGCCAACATTTTGAGTTCAGTAAATTGATCAATCTCTGCCCTGGGTCACAGAGGCCCATTAACTTCTGGACAGATCTCCAAACCTGGTGTAAATTAGCCAGATATGCCCTCCAGAAGTGCAATAATAATAATAATGTATGTAAATTAGCTTTCAGACCCAAATCAATTTACACCAACTGAGGGTCTGTTTTGTTGTTTAAAAAGGGATTTTTTTCTTTAAAAAGTGCAACATTTCTCATTTAAATTTCGATAACCTAAATTTCCATCTCCGGATTTTGGACTCTTGCAATGCCAGCTGATGGTCACAGTACCCTCTGACATTGAATTTAGGGTATAATCCTGCAAGGTACTGAGCATGTAAACCTCAGTCGAGAACTTAAGAAGCTGTTCTACTTAGAAACATCCTTACCCTATACACAGAAGATGCGGATGCATAGAGCAACTGAAAATTTGGGGCAGCACGGCGTCTTAATATCCACCCACCCACCAACCTCTTCCTGTCTCTCTTCTGTGGCTCTGCTTCCTCTGGAGAGGATGTAGTTAAGTTAAAAGGGAAAAATGCCTGAGCTATTAGTAGAACATGGTTCCCGTGAAAGAACCCTTCAAGGGGTAATGAAACCATTTCGCAGGCATTTGCGAACCCCAGACACATACTGTCAGGGTGTGTCTAGACTACAGAGATTTGTCAACAAAAGAGATTTGTCAACATAACGTCGACAGAACTTGGCAGTTTTGTCGACGGTGGTAAACCTCATTCTATGAGGAATAACGCCTTTTGTCGACAGAGTTCTGTCGACAGAAGGCGTTATTGCATCTACACTGTCCTTTGCGTCTATACTCTCCTGTCGACAAAGCGGCTTGCTTTGTCGATAGGACTGGATGTAGTCTAGACGCTCTTTGTTGACAGAAGCTTTGTTGACAGTATCTGTCGACAAAGCCTCTGTCGACAAAAGCCTGACTCTAACCTCTGTTAGAGTGGAAGTGCAGCCACCTGAGGGTGGAGGATTTGGAGAACACAGTGCGCAAATAGAGGAAGAATATAAACAGGCAGAATATGAATCATTCAAACAAGAATTGGGCCAGATCTCTGGAGTTAGGACAATACCTGCTGTTAAAAAAATGCCAGAAGGCCTTTAATGAGCACAAGTGGGTTGGAAAGCCTCCATCTCGTCTGAACAAGGTCTCCAAGAGCTCACTCCTCCAAACCCAAACCATTCCCCTCACCAAGGCTGGGATGCTGACCCAAGGGAAGTCATTGTGAATGCCAATCTAATTCCCCACAGTGCTGAGGTGCCAGAACACTTTTTATAGCAGGGGTGATGGAAGATAAAGGAAACCATATTCCCCCTTTGCCCTCCTAGTTCCTGCCCTACTGCCCCGAGACCACTGTGATTGATTCCTTCTTCCTCCAATGTGAGCATCTCCAGTGCATGAGCATTTCTTGAGCTGGTATATTAGAATCTTCTGTGGGCCTGGTTTAATTATTTTCAAATACATTATTTCCTTACAGCTAATGGAATTTTTTCGAGGTGTGCTGCTGGTGCAGTATATTGGAGGCGGGGTTTTTCTGACATCTGTACCAAAAATTACTGCATCACAACTAGGGATGTAAAACAGTATAAATATATTCACCTTATAACCGCTAACAATTCTATTGGTCACATGGTTAACTGAAGGCAGGAAGCTGCTCCTGCCAGCCAAGAGCCAGTTAACCAGTTCCTCTTTTGCATTGGCAGCACCTTAGTTCAAATCTGGTAAGGGTGGTGCTTACCAAGTAACTGGTTAACCAGTTACCCATTTACATCTCTAATCACAACCTCTGGATTTTCCGATGCATTCCAGCTTCTCTGTGCCTGTACTCTAGGCTGGATGTTTGTGATCTTGTGTGTGTGTGTGATCTTGTGTGTGTGTGTGTGTGTGTGTGTGTGTGTGTGTGTGTGTGTGTGTGTGTGTATGTATATGCATGTGGCACTAAAGAACTATTAATTGGAGCACTTGAAAAATTTCTGCAAGAAGTTTTTTTTCTGGGAAATACTTGCAAACTAACAATGAATAATACCAGTATGGCTGGTATGCCCCCAGCAAGTAAAGTGTTTTTGAGGTCCTTCGGTATGAAATGTGTTTTCTAAATGTACCCTGCTGCTTGAGTGGAATGCTCTGAACTGGGACATCCCATTGATGACACTGTTTTTCATTTTTTTAATCAATCAGACATCCTTTTAAGAGGCAAGACTAATTTGAAATACGCTACTGTCCTGGAGTAAAATATAGAACCAAAATTGCATTCATGGCATTCCACCTTTATTTTGTCACCTTTTAATCTTTGATATATTTTGTTATGTTGTTATTATAGATTTTAATGCCATTTTTTATTGTAAATATGTCTCAGAGGTGTAGCCGGGTTAGTCTGTCACTTCAAAAACAATGAGTAGTCCTGTGGTACCTTAGAGATTAACAAAAATATACAGAACCATGAGCTTTCCTAGGTAAAACCCACTTCATCAGATGAATTTTTTTGAAGCGGGTTTTACCCACAAAGACTGATGAGTCTATATATTTTTGTTAGTCTGTAAGGGTGCATCTACACTGCAACATTATTTTAAAATAACTAGTGTTATTCTGAAATAGCTTAGTCCGCATCCACACAGCAGGCAGTTATTTCGAAATAATGTCAAAATACTGTCAAGCTGGAGGACTTTTTACTCCAACTCCTCTAACCCTCATTGTACGAGGAATAAGGGAAGTCAGAGGAAGAATACTCTATTTCGAAATAAGTGCTGTGTAGACCGGGACTACTCTGTTTGTTTACGGCCTGCGGTACAGTTTGGGTTTTTGCGGGGGCTCACCACAGCATCCCGCGTATGAGAGCCAAAATAAAAAAGTAGTCAATTCAGTTGAGATGTGTTTTAGTAGTTAAATTCCTGGACTGTCATTGCTCATTAAAAGTGCTGTCATATGGGTGGAAATCAGGTGAATGTTGCATTTTATTAATATCAGCAGAAATGACTTAAATAGGGCCTGCGTATTCTGTAGTCTTGCCTTAATCTTTGTAGTCATACCCTTCAGTGTGAAAGAAGCTATTTGCATATAATTGCACATATATTTGCATATATATTTGCGTGTATATACAACCACACTTAAGTTGTGGCCCTCGGCATGTGCTGTGAGTTTGTGGACCCTGGGGCTTCCAAAGCCCTGGTATGGATGCTCCCAATTTCAAAATAAGCTACACAATTAATGTAGCTCAATTTGCATAGCTTATTTTGAGTTAAGCCCTGTTGTGTAGATGCACCCTAAGGTGCCACAGGATTAGTCATTGTTTTAATGTTAAATATGTTACATATTATTTAAAAGCAGGATTTAGAATGCCACAAGTAGCTAGAAACCATTACACCCTTGGCACTAGCCCAGGAGCGGCCCTAGATGAGCTGCCGGCAACTGGCGCCCTAGGCAAAACATGCGATTGGCGCGTGATCAGCGTCCCCACCTCCAAACCCCTCAATGGCCGTTTAACTTGGCGCCATAGGCGACTGCCTAGTTCGCGCCTATGGACGGGCCGCCACTGCACTAGCCAAATATGCCCCCAAGAAGTAGAATTTATGCTAATATTATTCTGCTTACTTATTGACTTCAGTGGGATTTAAGTTTGGGCTTAAGTGCTTTGCTGAATTGAGGCCTGAAGCACCAAGTTTAACTTCTCATCAATTTTAGACTAATTTAATTCTATGAGAGACATCCCAGAATAAAACAATTAGTGAGGTCCATTGCAGTGTACTTCAATAATAGTAAAGGTTGAACCTCTCTAGTCTGGCACTCTCTGATCTGGCAACATCTGTGGTCCATCATGATTTTAGTATCCAGATGTCCCTTTATCTAGGTGTGGCCAAGTTTCCCGCAGTCCCATAAAGTGTGTTTACAGCCACAAGTCCTGACTCTCAGTGTTCTGTGTTGTTATTTAGCTCCAATCCACCCCTAAATGTCTTCTGAGAGCCCAACAAGCAGTGAAAGGGTTGGTAAGGCTGTTAGACAATATTGACCTGCCATGATGTGGCAAATTCTCTGGTTCGGCACCAGTCAGCTCCCGAGGGTGCCGTACTAGAGAGGTTCATCCTGTAGTACTGGTTTAAATATTATAGCTAACTGTTAAAAGGTTTACATGGATATCCTGCAGTTGAGGACTTTGGCCTTTGTATCGACTGGCATTCTTTTTCATTGCAAACTGGCTTATTTTGGTCTTTATTATTTTGCAGCAAGTACTGACTGATCCTGAGGTGGCATCCCAAGAGGGCTGTATAAAGAAGGTAGGAAACATTTTAATCTTGTCCAAGTTGTGTTCATTACCTGCCTTTGTAAGTATCTTCACCGCTTTCCGTTTCCATGTGCACGTGAATATGTAATTAACGTGTGTCCAAACACATGAAGAATGATTTCCAAACTCGTTTTCCATTTATATGAGGGCAGGATTGTACCCCTAATTTGACCTGGGGTACATTTATGTGTGATTTGTGGATCCAGTACTTAGGTAAAAGGAAACCTTGTGGCAGTTATAGGCCAGGGAAGAGCTGTTCAAACCTGGAAACCCCGTTTTCCAGTGAAATGGTGTCTGTTCTAACTTAGAAGTAGAAGTCCGTTCCCCATATGATGTTAACTTGAAATCAAGGGCATCTGGTATGCATAAATAAAAGAACAGAATTTAACTGGTCTTATGTATTACCAAGCTTTCCTTCGGTTTGTGATGTCTTAAGC
This sequence comes from Apalone spinifera, assembly GCA_030068395.1. Taxonomy (NCBI): domain Eukaryota; kingdom Metazoa; phylum Chordata; order Testudines; family Trionychidae; genus Apalone; species Apalone spinifera. The sequence goes on along the minus strand of JANRFK010003894.1, from coordinate 4,477,994 downwards.
TATATGTGCAGGGAAAATCTGCTCTCGAGTATATTTCAGCTGTATTGAAAATTCTATAAATGTCTATATTGGAGCAGTGTGACAACCCCATAAGCTACCTGGGTCATTAGCCTGTCTAGTATTTTGGTTAGGATTATTTTAAATAACATACAAATAAGATTCTTTTCATTTATATCTTTGGTTCATGCTAATACTAAGGTAAAGCATAGTAAGTCACATTTGATATTAGTATATCTAGATGCCCTTAAGAGGGTGGGATGTCCTTGTTTGAGTCATGAGTTGGCTTTAATTCCTTTCACATATTATTGTCATATTAGAAATAGACAAATGTGAGATTCAAAAGCGTCAAGTATTTTAAGTTGGAAAATTGTAACCACTGCCATTTTATTCAGCCGGTTAGGGACATCTTCAACACCATTTCATTTTGCTCCGAAAGCTAAAAGAAAACCCTTGTTCAGTTCTGCCATATGCAGTGAGATCTAATTCTTGTCAGGCTCCAAAGTTAATTTGAGAACAGATATTTAGACACATCTATGTCCAGGAGGGACCGTTCTATTCTCACCAGGTTGAGCAAAATCAGCGTTTATTTTGGAAGCTAAACTTTCCTCTATGAAATGTCTGTTAACCATCCATTGACCTTGCAAGGGGACTGATAGCAACAGGGCTGAACTTTTTACCTTGTTGATCTCCATAACTCATTTCATGTTCCTCTGTGCCTCAGTGGGATCCTTTTGTTTGAGCAGACATGGTGACAAGGTGGCAGGTTCTTATTATCATAACCCACTTATCACAACGGTGGACGGAAATTCTCCATGGCCTGCACTGCTCTTCTTATGTGGTAGTCTCTTATTACAATATTGCAAATTCACATTAAACAGAAGAAGGCTTTGAACCATGGAAGAATAGGAGGAAACATTAAACTGACAACTTCAGATTAATTAAAAAAAACACACAGTACAATTGTACTATTTTTGCTTCGAAGCAAAAGATGGCAACTTTGTCCCTCCCCCCAAAAAACCTTTCTTGTGTCTTCCAAATTCCCTTACTCCGAACGTAAACCTGCGCAATGATGGTATTTGACAGAGGGACTGCCACTGTGACTTTTTCTTCCAAATGCATTGTAAAGAAGCACTGGTGGGAGTTTATGAGGTGATAAATTTACTGAAGGATGGACAGTCAGGTTTTACAGCCAGGGTAAAAAAGGTCAGAGCAGTAAGGTAAAGAGTTCAAGTCTAAACTTAATGGCTTGTGAAAGGACCATTGCTGGACAGCTTTTTAGCAAGGAGGAAGGGGGAAAAAAGAATGAAAAATAACCCTATATGATTTTTTGCAGCATCAGGATGGGACGATGTGACCTAATTTTGTATGAGAGTAATTGTTGCTTTATCTGCACTTCTCTCTGACAGTACAAGCAGCCATGGGGGGAACACTTCAGTTTCCAGACTTGCTGAATCATGACAATGCCATACCCAATGGGATACAACATTTTCTGGGGTTTTATTTCCATTTAATCTTCTTCAATTTTGAGGCATGCTGGAAGACAGGAATATGTCTTGCTCCCCATCCCTCCACTAAGACAGATGTCAATGTAGTGGGTGGGCTGGAAACAAGGAAAGTCAGAACCAAGTGGTGGTACCCTGGTTTGGAAATAGGTTCTTTGGGATGCTCTTGCATCAAAGGTTCTTAAAGGGACAGTAGCAGGGAACATAAATTAGGAGTGAGCAAAAAAGAAGTGGCCGAGAGGGAAGACCTGAAAAAAGTGAGAAAGTGAAAGCATGGAAAACACTTTAAAATTGACTAACAAAACATGCAGGTGGGATTACGAGCTTTCATGGGCACAACCACTTCTTCAGATGACTGGAGTTTAAGGGGTCCAGGTTCCAAATAAATAGCAGAGAAAGAGAGGGGATCAGGAGGGAAAGGAAAGAAGAAAAAATGGGAAAAGAATAGTCAATTAGAGTGTCCATGCTCTCTGAGAACATGGCAGCAAGACTGACAGAACTGAAGTGTAGTGGGAAACATATGAAGTTTGTTCACTTTAAGCCCTCAGCATCATTTTTCCTGGTTAAATTACCAGCTAGAGAAAGTTTCTACTTTTTATCAATCCTTTCCCATTAATAAACTGACCGTGAAATGCTCAGGAATTTTACATAGAGGACACTGTTATATAATTAATAAAGGCTATCATTTAGCTTAGGGTAAAATGAAAATCAACTCCAACTGTTTTTTTTTTTAAGGTTTAAATAACTTTTTCACAATATATAATGGCTTCTGCATGTCTGGGTTGTGTAGCAGCTAGAAGCAGAAGTGTCAGACTAACACTAGAAGGCTGACTTTTGAGGTGGTACTGGGCCCAGAAGAATAGGAAGTCCTAGGACTCTAGTAAGAGGACCTTTTTCCCATGAGGAAAACTCTAGCCCAGTTTTGTGAAATCTAGCGATTCCTACTGTTCATAGAATAATCCCAACTTCTAAGCATGTGCATACCTGCCAAAGTGAACTACCAAACATTTTTGTGAATGTGCATATCATTGGCTTTGATTGCACTGGGCCAATACACCGTTTGGAATATTTTTTTCTGGAGGTTGAAGTATTTGCTTAAAGAGAATCAGGTAAAAAATCACATTTCTTTAATACACTGCATACATACCCTCAGGTAGGTTCATGTGCACATACATTTTTATGTTCATAAAGATATTTTCATATATTCCCAAGCACATCTTTCCTTCTGAAGTCTGATGGCCTCTATTTTATTTTTCTTCAAGGGCAGCTGATGTGCTTTTTATCTGCATTTTCCAAGCTTCCCCACTGCAGATAATACAGCTTTATATCCTTATCAGTTTGATTTAACATTGAGAGGGAAATGAAAGGTAATACTTTGCCAGTGTTCATTCCACGATGCTTTAATTTAGGATGGGTAATGCTTCTTGTATTTAACTTTGCTCTAAAAGTCACTTTGAATGAACCTTTGAGAATCATGCTGAGAGGGGTGCAGGCCCCTGCATTCCCAACCAACCTCTTCTGGAGGGACTGTTTTTCCAACCATGGTGACAAGAGACCTCAGGGACTTCTCTCTTCGGTAGACTCTCTATTTAGTCTCTGTTTACTTAGAGGGAATCGCCTGAGGGGCTACTGGAGAGAAAACATCTGTGGGAGATAATCTATAGAGTTATCTATCTATCACTCTTGTCGGCCCTGTCTCCCCGGAGAGCAAGCTGAGAGACTTGTAATAAAAAGGCATCACTGAAGAGGCTTTAGGGACAAATAAAGAGACATGTTAAGGGCCAGCTGAAAATGGATAGAAGACATTATTAAAGCTCAATAGCCATCTTATCAAAATCCAATAGGATAGACATTTGGCAAAAGGTTTTAAATGTATTCTTTGACTTTCTGGAGAGCTTGAATTTATCCATTAACAAGACTGTACTACACAGGGAGAAGGAGATACCATCCTCTTTAAAAAGAGTTAGATTCAATCTGATATCATAGAGCTATCTCTCTCTCTCTATATATATATATCCCACTTTTTCTTTTGCCCTTTTTTTGGCTCACTTTATTTTATATTACAACATGTAAGATGCTGATAATACAGTGCAGATGGAAAGAAAATATAATCTGAAAGTAACCCCTTTTTTCCAAAGTAAGTAACTGGGTTTTCACGAAACAATGCTCAAGGCTACCAAACTATTTCAGCCAGGGAAGCCTCAACCATTTAGGAAGTGCCACAAAGTGAGCCATGCAAATAGAAAGTTGTTGGTAGCGTGGATTTTAAATTAAAAAATAACTTTGTTGCTGCAAGTATGAACCTATAAATCTCGCCAGGCTTATTATTGTATACAAAATGCTACAGGTCACGAAAACCATCTGATACTTCAGAAATGCATTGTTCGAACGGGATGATTGATTGATAATTATGATAATTTGTGAAATGATTATTTGGGTATTATAACCATAGCTTGTCCCACTGGGTTGCTGTGAAGACATTTTCTAAAGCCTGGGCCATCAGAAATGGCCTCTGGTAACAGGGGATATGGAAAGGTCTCCTCAGACTGTCCCAGCGGGATCTCTAGGGCTGATGAATGATGACCTGGAGGAGTAAGAAATCAGACTTCAATAAGCAGTCAGGAAGGTAGTTAGGGAAGAGCAGGGGAACTGTTAACTGTCTTTTGTGGAGCAATTACTAGCTAGGCCATACAGCCTGAGGCCTAAGCACGGTCTATCATAATATTAGATACTCACAGAGAGAGTGACTTAAAGATTTTAACTTCAACTATTCAATGTTCATGGATTCACAGCATTTCTCATGAGTTTACTATTCTGCATTAAACACTTTGCAGAGAAAGTGACCAGTGGATTCCCTAAAACTGTAAACAAAATATCCCAACATTTCAGTAACATTTGTTTTAATTTACAGATCCATGAATGGAGCCACTAACTGCCTATATTTAGGATAACTGTGAGCTGTTAGAAAAGGTCTTTCCAGTGGTAATAGAGAGGGTGCAGACCAGAGAGTAAATGTAATTATTTCTAAATTGTGATGCTGTCTGTCTCTTGTGTTTATATTTAGCTCATGTTTTATCTTTATCCACTCATAAAAAGCATTAATCCAGCAGGAGTTCAAAGCCAATTCCATGAGGTGTCTGAAACCAAACCAGGACGATGTTTCGCAAAACTGTATCGGCGTGAACAGCAATATCCAACGGTCATATCTAAAATCCAGTTTCAACATGATCTCTGACATAGAGTTGCTGTTTCCTAAGAGCTTTAATTTGCTCATTTTATAGGTTATATCTTTATGAAATAGAAGTATGTTTAGCTGCCACAAACAGAGGCAGCTTTGAGTTGATTTTTATAATCTTTTCTTGAATAGACTTGCGTCATTCCAATAAGCCCTGGACAAAGGACTGAACAGTTTTCTGAGAGTCTTTTTTACAACATTTCTCTCTTTCCATTGTTCGAGGGCTGCTAATAAAAGAACCAGGAGTCCATTAATTCAGTGAATGAACATATAGTAAAGTCAGTTCCCTCTTGAGAACAATAATGTTGAGGTCAGCTTAGGTTTCCATGGAAACTAAGTACTAAGAAGTTTGCATCCTTGATTTTGCTGAAATGAAGCATGTAAAGTAAAAATGGTGTAAAGCAGCCACGGAGAAGTTAGAAAACCAAGTGTTGGTCAAATAACTTTGAACTACTAATGCTGTGGATTTAATTTCTCTGATACAATTGTCTGAGTAGTGCTGTAACTGGGGGGGAGAGACATGAGGAGGGGGAGAAGGAGTGTGTGTGTGAGAGACAGCGAGAAATACTTCTTTGAAGAGGCTTTTTTACGGTGGTTGTTAAATGTATAAATCAGGTCAAGTTAAGAAGACCCGCAATTGTTAAGATTTCTCTGTCTCTGACTCCGGTATGCTGAAGTGAACTCTCACCCCACGCAACACAAGAGCATGTGAACTCAGCACCTTTGCAACAGTTTCAATTTTCAATATTGTCAATACTATGGATGATAAGGGTGACTGATGGTAAATTACCACAGCTTCTGCTTGTGAGTTAATGCAAAGCACAGAGAGGGTGAAGACTTCCTTATTTCATTATAAATGTGACTTTTTTGTAAATTAAGTTTATTTTTTTCACCCTCCACTCTCGCAGAGTCTCCATTAAATCAACACAGCCATCAGATTAATCCAGAGTGCAATGAAGCTAATTAATTCTTTTCACACTAATTTTTTGCCCGCTGTTATATTTTCATGTCTAAGTGACCAATGTATCCCAGGGGATAGTGGCTAAGCTGTATTACTGGGCTATTTAAACACACTATTCTAGATGACACACATTTATAGTACAACAATATCTCTTAAGATAAAAATGTGTATTTCCTTCAGAGGCTGACAGGTATGTGAGATCCCTTTGCCTCTCTGGAATGGATCTCAGTTTTCCTCAAACATAAATGCTCTGACTTTGAGGAAACCTAGGTTAATTAGCATAAATAAGTGCTAATAGTTTGTGTTGGAATAACAGGAAGGTGTCCCATTTGACAAAATCAAAACCCAGATTGGTATGAATCAGTGTCCTCCCCCCTCCTCCCTTATATCTTTGCCTTGAAAGTTTGAGGAGGGGTGTGGTTAGATCAGTTATTCCTGTCTTAGTTCATTGCTATTAGCCACTTAGTTTAAAAAAACCTAAAACACTATAACCATTGTACCTGTCCTTTGCTAGTATTGATGCAGGCAAATCTTGCTAAGGACATTTCTCCACTTCAGGGTGGATCCACGCTGCAGCAATCAATCCACCAGCGGTCAATTTAGCGAGTCTAGTAAAGACCTACTAAATCGACCACCGATCACTTTACCGTCAACATCGGTCCTCAAGCAAAATAAGATGAGTAAGGGGAGTTGACAGGAGAGTTTTTTCCTGTCCACCTCCCACAGAATGGACCTTGCAGTAAGTAGACCCAAGCTACATCGACTTGAGTTACGCTACTAACATAACACAAATTGCGTAGCTTAGATCCACCTGTCCTTGTAGTGTAGACCTACTGTAAGGCAAAAATGCTGACAATTAAAGCCAGCCATGCAAGTCATTAGATTTCTCTTTTGACTCGTGTGTGATTTTATTCCCAGAATGGTTTGGCCATGTAATTTTCAGCGTCTGGGTTATTCACAAAATGTTTGTCTTGATTATTTGTTCATTTCAGTTCATGCCGTGTGGTCAGCTAACTAAATCACCTGGTATTGCTTCCGCTCCCTCAGTGGAAACTAAAGCATTTTAAAGAGGAGGGTAATGAATAACAAAGTGAATAACACTTTCTGATGTGACTTTTCAATTGAATAATCCTTTATTTATAGGAGTCTCATGCAAATGTATGAATACCTGTGGCAGCTGCTGAAATACTAGGAATCTGCATGTCATAGTGGTGGAATTCAACACTTTTACCAGCAAAATGACTCCGAAATATGCCTTGGCTATTTAACCATTTCTTAGCCATGTTACATTCACCTATATATGTGTGTGTTCATGGCTGTCTCTGTCAAAAGTACCAGAAAGAAGGCCATCTGTGAAATCCCAAACTCTTGCTCAGCTTATGCATTTGTCCATTTAAATTAAGATGTGGTTTTCGTGGTTGGAATGCACTTGAAAGCATGCTGTTTGTCAGACGGGAATTAGCTGCAGAATAAAACAAAAGTGGAGAGTTTATGTGCTGCCTCTGAGGTGATTACTTTTGAAATAATACTCTGGATGATTAGGAAGTATTACAGCCTCCAGTTAGTTTAAAAATGCCAGAATGCCCCAGAGATCCCCGTGTATCTGCTGCCAGCCGGCCCCCGTCAGAGCTGAAGGCAGCACTGTCTGGAGCCCAAAATCAACGTCAGGAAGGTCATGTGAAAGAAAATCCTCAGTCATCAGGAAGCCCTTGGCCTCATGGCCTTTCTGACATTTTCTGACAAACCTTAAATCACCAAAGCAGACAAAACATCACCAATTTCAGAACGATCGCCTCTGGGACATCAGAACTGTACATTAACTTAAAAGGTAAAGAATAAAAGCCTCCAAAACAAAACCAACCCAACCACCCCCACCCTGGCCTCTACAGCCACCGGATGGATGTGGCTGTATTCAAGATCTAAATTCAGAGCCACAAATGAGACAGATTGGGAAAACGGAGACGACTGTAACTAATACTCTAGTTTAGAGAAAGAGATGCAAGTGTGTGTGTTGCCACCAATTATTTAGATGCAACATAGTGTATATATATTAGAGCTGTAAGAATAGATTACCTTGAGTGGGACAGATTTCTTTGCAGAATTGTTTGGACTCAGGATTTATTGTATATGTTACATACATTATAGAAGCCAGATGGTGGTAGTAATAAAATCTGTAATCTTCAGGTGCCTGCAATATTCTGTTAATTAAACTGTGAAGCTCTATTAAAGTGAAGAATATGTATAAGCTAGGAGGCCTATTAGACCCCTCCTGCTCAAAAGCCTAGACAGTAATAAGGGGGCATAGCAGGGGGAGGAAAGAAGGGGAGATTGGAAAAGCTCCTGGCAGCAGTGCACAAACAAAACTGAAACAAGACCTAAAGTGTGATAGTAATACTTTTCTGAGGGACTTAACCAGAGCAGGAAAAAGAAAAAGCTTCTTTTGGGTTTTTTGTGGGCCAGAAATGTATGTAGGAGGGACAGACCAGCCAGTATGTTGCTTGAGTCCTGTGCCTAGTTCAAGCATACAATACATTTTCATGTTGCCCCTCAGACCAGTGCTTTCTTTCGACATGGAGAATGGCTGCCTATAAAATGTGCTGAAATAATCTGCTTTATTTTGCAACCAGACTTGGTAGCTGCATGCACAAATAATTGCCTACAAAAGTTTGCTAGCACAAAATGAGAAGCTGTTTTGAGGCACGTGGAAAATTTGGCCCTATATTGGAATGAATATGAGTTGTAATCCAAAATGAATATTTCTTTTAGTTCCATTTTATGAAGTCCTTGATTTCCAGTACCATAATACAGGTGAAGAGAAACTGAAGGCTCTGAAATTTTTACAAATCATAGTATCTTAAGCAGTGATGAGCAAAAAAAAATGGAATTCCCGAATTTCAAAATTTCATTTCAGGCTGAACAGGGATGAAAAGTAGAAATCTCAGAATATTTTGTAAAGCATCAAAATGAAACATTTCAATAACTTCCTGTCAAAAGAGATGAAAAATTTGGTACATTCCCACCAAACCTCTTGATTTTGTAGAATCAACATTTTACCAATGGGGAAAAATGTTGTCAGAAAATATTGAATCATCTCTCATCATAAACTTTGTTTTAACTCTCTGAGAACAATATCTAACTCAGAGGTCTCAGATTCCCAGCCCGTGGGCCATCCCTGGACAGAGAGATTGTGCAGTCCAGTCAGAAACTCCTACCAGACCAGAGGAAGGTGTCTGTTACTGCTGCCAAGCCCCGCCCTTTCTGCCAAGCCCCGCCCTTTCTGCAAAGGTCCCGCCCTCCCCCTCCGCATTTCCCAGGGCCCTGACAAGTCTGTTGGTTCCACTGGCTATAAATTATATATCTGAACAAGAAGCTAGGATTCAGACATGCTACTTCAATTGGTTTTTTTTTTTCTCTCTGTCTGAGCATTTGATATCTGAATTACCCAGATTAACGGGGACTTCAACTGTGTGATGTTCTACATAAACATAATGGCGACAGGCAAAACTTTAACTCTTTAGTCCCTCTAGAACCTTGCACAGCCCCACAGAGCTCTGTAGACACAGAGACAGGGGCAAAAGGTCACATGATAACGTTCATGTGCTTTAATATATCACCAATAAAGCCGCAGTGAAGCTCCAGACTGTCCTCAGATAATCAGAAACATTCTATGGCACATTATTCTTTATCACCTTTGCTTTGATTTTAGCTTTCCTGTATTAACAGCACCTTCATCCTAGCAGTGTTCCGCAGAACTCTGAAGATAAGATAGTGGAAAAAATAGAATGTTAACTTCATCCTTCCGCCTTTAGTTATGAATTGTGTAATTTAGGCTGGAATTCTTCTCCTCTTAGATAGATGTTACATACTGAAAATTTCCTGATTAGACTTGGGCTGCTTGAGTCAGGAAGAGTGGGTGTTATCAGTCTTTGTGTACATTTTCTGCTGTTGCAGAACTTTTCTCTCCACCAGAGTGCTGGTGTTCCCAGGGTATCTGTAGAGCGAGGGAGCCAACAGCCATCCCGGGTCCCTAGGCAACATGGAGGGAGCCCAGCTCTACGTTTCCAAAAGGGTGGAGTCTTTGGTGGATGGGGTGGGGCCAGAGGCAGCCAGTCCTTGGTGTCACCTGGAGTGTGCCATGCCATGCCATGCACCCATCCTGTAGGGCACGTCTATATTACATGGAAGATTGACGCTGCCGTGGTCGATCTTCCAGGGTTGGGTGTAGTCTAGACCTGCTAGATTGAACTCAAAGGGCACCCACTGTTGACACCGGTACTCACAAGGAATAAGGGAAGCCAAGGGGAGCATTTGCTCCAGTCGGCCTCCAGTTGTGTTGACTTCTGCAACATAACTTACGTAGCTGGGGTTGAGTTTCTTACTTTGACCTTCCTATGTAGTGTAGACCAGGCCTTAGTGCTGCCCTAAGTGCACTATGTGGCATTCCAGAAGTGCTTTAAAGGTCCTAGATTTCCAGCCACTGCTGCCATGGTAACAGCTTCTGCAGCCAGGATTCACAGACCCTTCAGTATTACCAGGCCCAGGACACGTCTAGACTACGTTTTACTTTCGAAAGAAGATATGCAAATTCGGTGGGATTTGCATATCTTCTTCCGATCCTTTTTCGAAAGAACCTTCTTCCTCAAAAATTGAGGTTTACAGGTTCTTTCAAAAAAGGTTTTTTTTTTTCCCCAAAGAACTGCATCTAGATTTCCTGCTTTTTCGAAAAACACTCTTTCCCACCAAATTTGCATATCTTCGTTTGAAAGTAAAACATAGTCTAGACGTGCCCCCCGGGGCAGTTGCCCCCTTTGTCGCCTTCCCGCCTCCCATTAGCAGGCCAGTTGAAGAGGCTTAAATTCTGGCAGCCCTTGAGAAACCTTAGATCCATCTGCTCATTATAGGACCATCCCTTGTCACAGTGGTGGGCAACTTGTGGCCCATGTGGCCATCAGGGTACTCTGATTGCATGCTGTGAGACATTTTGCTGATGTTGACCATCCACAGGCGCCAGCCCCTAGAATTCCCAGTGGCTGTGATTCACCATTCCTGGCCAATGAGAGCTGTCGGAGGCAGTACTTGCGGACAGTCTACATCAGCAAAATGTCCCATGTCCTGCCATCAGATTACCCTGGTGGCCCCATGTGGCTCACAGTTCGCAGGTCACCCATCGTTATCTTAATAGATGCAGGAAGGACAAAATTTTCAAAACCAGAAGCCTAAAGTCCAGCTCCTAAATATTTATTTAGACAGCTGGATAATTGGCCTACTTTGCAGAGCATCCCGTTTTGTGTTCAGACGTATAGAATACCTGTCGTTATCAATAGTGCTTGACAATCTCAGACCATTTACTAAGGTACCTGGATTCCTAACAAAAATCCATTGGGCATAAGTCAGAGTTGTATGTAACTTAACTTGGCTAGTATGAACGACCAAAAGAAGTGAAGAAAAAAAAGGCAATGACGGCATGCTACCTTGACTGCCGATTTTTTGATGTTCCTGACATATCCTACATATTAATACAATTCCTACCTTCTATGAAAAACAAGAATCAAATCCCAAGAGATGCTCTTGTGTGGGAGAGGAAGGGAAGAAAAGAGGTTCATTTTTGTATCTCTAGATTTTATTGTGACTCTACGTAGTGCAGAAGCCTGTGGAGTGGATACTGAGAATATCTGTGATGAAAGGAAGTTTTCCATGTTCCAGGGAAACTTCTGCTGAAATTTATTTAAATAAGTGTCCCACCTGCTACTGGATTTAGAAAATCTGGTCCATTTTAAGGCAACTCTGCTCTTATACTGACTTAGGCCAAGTTTACACTGGCAAAGAAAATCAATGCAAGATACTAAAATCCAGCTATGTAGATTGTGTAACTGGAATCAACATATCTTGCACCAATTTTCTGGAGTGGCCCCACAGTGGGAGGTTGATGGGAGAAACTCTCCCCTTGACTCCCCTTACTCCTCATGACAATGAGAAATACTATCCCCAATGCGGGGTATCCTCAGCATTCAATTTAGCAGGTCTTTACTAGACCTGCTAAATCGAACCCAAGAGGATCAATCGCCAGTGCATCGATCCTCCGGCAAGTGGTGAAGTGACATTCGTTGATTACAATATACTCCATCTAAATTAATGAATGCTGGCGTGAAGTAGATGGATGTTAGCCTGTAACTGAACAGTTTTCCTTGTTGTTAATTACTACTTTGGAAACAGGTATTCACATCCCCCATTAAAATACTTTCAGAGTATTATTTTACAGCCTGTTTCCTCAGGCCTAGAGGAATTGAATGGAAATCCTGAATTACTGGAAACAGTTTCTAAATTATCTTTAGACAATTTCTTGCTTTAGAATCCAGTCAACATGATCCAGGAGAAAATTAATGCCACCCCACTTCGATTATTGGCAGGTTAGAGTGGAAATTTCAGAAACAAACATAGAGGTTAGTGTACCAAAATCGACTTCATGGTTCTTTAGTTAAGAGTATGAAACCTGGTTCCTCGAGAATTTAATTTCAAAATTAATGGAATGACTTTGTGCAATGTTTTTCTGCAGCTATTGTATTTGCCTAAAAGAACTAAAGCTTGCCTTCCATTGGTCATTCTCATGCATGACTGATATTTTTTTAATGGAAACCTTTGGTGAATTTTCTTCCTCTCTCATAGTTATAGCCAGGGATGACTCAGAACTTCTTGGTTTTATTTCTGGATCTGCAATTTTGACTTACAACATTACACTGGATAAGTCTCATAAAAATGATATGAATCGGTTTACACATCTTTCAGATAGGAAAAAAGAAACTTCCTTGCTTCATGGGAACATTGTGAAGCTAAATTGTTAAATATTGGGAAGAGTTCAAATTTGATGATGTTGACCAGGGGTGTATAAATGTTTACACACATAATATACTACCTCTTTTCTGAGAAGTAAGATGTACTTTTGCTTGTTCCCATTTCTACTACTGCTAATAATGACTATTATGATAATTCAGCTAATATTCTTAGTGTAAGTGATCAATTCCTTCTTAGCCAGTTAGCAAGATATTTTTTCCAGAAGGTAGTGTTGATAAATTAAGTCATAAAAGCAAGATTTATAATTTAGTGCTGGAACCATGCCTGTGTTATTCCTGAGTGATGGTGCAGGCTTCAAGCATCCTCCATACGAATGTTTGTGTTTTTGTGACTCAAAATCTTTGCACAAAAAGAGCCCAGTCAAATAGCCATGACCATGAAAGCAGTGTGTCTGGAGATAATTAAAGGCCCTTTTCTGTTCGTATATACCACATGATACAGAGGCTGGAGAAAAAGTCGTTGATGACTCTCAGACATTTTGGAGTCTGTTTGGTTTGGTTACATACTATCACGTTCAACTGCTTTTCTAAAAGTTATCTGGATGCTCCGGGTCTACAATGCTTAGGTGGAAATCTTGTGCATAACATTTTTAAGGTGATATTTCCAGGGATCTCTGCATATAACTGCGCTAAGAAATAGACTTTCTTGTATTTAGCAGTTCTACTTCCAATCCCAGACAGCATCTTGCAGTGTTAGAAGCTCATGAAAATAAATAACGAGAAACATAAGCAAACATTTTTTTTTCCAATTTGCAAAAAAGGTTTGGAGTTGGGTATGGTTTTCTAGAATGAGAAGTTTTTATTCGTCTTTTCTCCAAACTGGTTCTTCTGTATATAGGCAGAGCTAAAAAAAAGGATGTAATCTGACATAAATGGCTGATTTCTAAAGAACAGGTCAGAAGCTGTATTGGCAGAAATTTTATGAGAAAACTTGCACAGTTTTTTATTGTATTTTCCTTAGCTTCTTATAAAAGGGGTCAGTCCAATAGACAGTAAATGTAAAGAACATCAAATTCACCCACAAATGATGGGGTGGTAATAGATAACCAGATAGTTCTCAATCATTGCTAGTTTTCAGTTCTTATAGTTATTGTTTTTGGGGGTCTAGCATTTCTCATTGCATTTCAGTGTGTATCCTTTAGTGAAACATTAGCATATGTATGATTTATAGTGAAGGAAAGAGGAGGTTTTGTCAACAAACTCTTCAATTTCTCCATCTCAGTGAAGGCCTTTCCTTTTTTGTTGGAACATAAATTAAGAAATTAAATTCCAAATAAAATAAATATAAAAGCATGAAGACCAGTGAAATGATACATATATAGAAGGAAAATAAAAAAGAACATTTGCCTCTAACTACAGTTAAATAGAACTACAGCGTACACTTGGCATTGATAAAGTTTGGCCCATCACCAAAATCCTAGGCCTTTTATTTCTAGGCAGCATTCATTTTATTCTCTTAACCGTCCCGGAAACCAGTCCAGCGTTGCAACAAGTAAGCAACACCACCTCAGTTATGTAACATGCGTATTCCTACTTAACCCACTGTGGCTTGCCAATTTAGCCCATGAGAGAAAAAACCCTTCCTGACACCCTAAACATGTGGGGTTAGGGAAGTAAAATGGAAAAACATCTTTAAAAAAAACCTTCTATAAACCAATCCTCTGAATTAATCTGCAGAGCCTATAAAATAAGACAATGACTAATTAATATGAAATAACTGACATCTTAAAGAATAGCCAATTAAACATGAGATTTCTTTTTAAAGATGACTTAGTATGTCAAAATATTCCCCTGCTTCAGCCATTAAATTTGTTTGTCCTTGTGGCTGACATTGCTCAGTTTCTATGTATCATTGCAATGGGTGGAAACATCTTTTAACTGCCAGACAGCACTTACCGATAAGCTAGCCAATTAATAATGTTGATTTGAAAAGCCCAAGAATAGGTGAGAAAGCAAAGTCCTTTGGTAAGTCATATTTGCACAGTATTAAGAGTCCCTTTTTTTCCTGATCTAGTAAACACAGTATTAGGAACTATGTGCCGTTGAAAAGCTGGGAGACTATAGTGATATGTATAACTGATAATTGCCACTCCTAATCATTCAGCGCCCGTTTATCATGCCTTTTGTACATACATACCTTTGAAATAGACAAGCTATAGCATATGTATTCCTCCTTCCTAAATATTGATGGGTTGAAGTTTGTGATACATTGACCTGCTTTATCAAAGGAGTCAGCTCAGAAGAATCAGCATTTTCCTCAAAGCTGATTGCTCATAATTGCAGACCTTAACTTAGGTGCGGAGATACTACAGGCAGCCAGCTGTTTGCTCAGCTGATGCTACAGTCTCCTCCCCTTTGCAATGACCCTGCATTCAAAGGACTAGATGAATACACCCTCTGGTGAAGGAAAAGTGCTCTAAATCTGTAAGTGACGGTCGCAGCCACTCAGCGAGTAAATTTATTACTAATTCTACACAACTGCTGCTTTTTATTGATGGGCAAAGCCTGTAATATGAACTGGCACATGATGTAGCGCGAAGGGTGTTTTTGCAGGATGGAGGACAATCAAAGGTCAAAATCGAAGGTTTGAAAAGAGTGACAGGAGTAAACTCACTGATGAATTTAGTCTAACATCTGTATTTATTAACAAAAAACGTAGATAGTATCATGAGCTTTCGTGGGCACAACCCACTTCTTCGAAAGCTCATGATACTTTCTATATTTTTTTGTTAGTCTCTAAGGTGCTGCATGACCACTATTTGTTTTTTAAGTTTATTCAGTTACAGACTACCATGGCTCCCCCCTGAGATCTGTATTTATATAAGTCGACTTAGTCATAAAGTGGTATAAACAATGAGTAGTCTTGAGTCTCAGGTTCATCTCATCTGAGGAAGTGGGTTTTGCTCACGAAAGCTCATGACACTATATACATTTTTGTTGGTCTCTAAAGGCACGTCTACACTAGGAAATTATTTCAAAATAACTACATTTGACATCATAACTCCCAAAATAACTATTTTGAAATAAGCTTAGTTCCTGAGGAAAGTAGGAGTACAGATTTTGAAATAACCAGCCCGTTATTTCGAAATAATGGGCTTGGTCGTGTGGACGCGCCGCTTATTATTTTGAAATAAGGGGGGTTATTTTGAAATAACTCCCTAGTGCAGACCGGGGCTAAGATACCCCAGGACTACTCCTTGTTTTTAAAGTTACAGACTAACATGGCTACCCCTCTGAGACTTATAAAGTGGTGCAGGCTGCCATGTAATTAAAAACCTTCATTTTAATTTTTTTTCTATTTTGTTTAAAATATACTGGGAATTGATCAGTGCTTATGCCAAATGCCTTTTTAAAAAGATGAAAACTGGTTAAAAAAAGAGCCCAAAGGGCCAGGAGTAAGAGGTGCAAGGGGCGGGTGAGTGAAGCGTGCTCAGTTCTCACAAGATGCAGCAGGCAGGCAGGTGAGGGGGCAGAGGCCAGAGGGGGCAGGGGCACAGATCCTTGCTATTCATGATGTAGCATTTGAGGAAGGATTTGGCCTGTCCCCATAGCAGTCTGACCACCTCAACTGCCAGGACCCAGCTGCCTGCCAGATTCACCCCTCAGGATGGCAGACTCTCTGCCATCCAGTGAGAGAGCAGCCATTTTGTCCCGCAAAGAGGGGAGCTGGATTCAGGGAGTTTCAGCATTTCCAAAACGTTGGATGAAAACCAGTCAAACCCAAATATTGGGCTCTTTAAAAAACCAGGGAAATGTGGAGGAAATATCAGGAAACACCAAAGCCGAAGTGTCTTACAAATACCTCAAGGGCCAGTCATCAATTAAATGTTATTTATCTTGTGGCGTTAAGAACTTCCCCATGTAAATTCTTACACATTAGCATGAGAATGCCTTGTACTATGCAGGTCAAAGTAACAGGTCTCAACAATAACAGGAAAGGGTCTGTAGGTAGGGTTGGGTAAAAGAGAGTTTTTCCATCCTGTGACTATTTTTTGAGATGTTCAGACTTTTTTTCTGTTTTGCACTGGGATGGAACCAAGACCTTTCAATGTGTTTGCCCCTCCCTCCCCCAAAAAAGCACAAGAGAGAGATTGAGAGCACCTTCCATAGCTTGGTAGCTAGTACACTCGCCTCAGATATGCCTGATGTGATGAAGGGCTTGAAGGGTGGTCCCCTATGTCCTAGGAGTATTCTGGGGTGGGGCGGGATGTTTGTTACTCTCTTCTGTTGGCACAGTTCCACTTTGTATAAATACGTAACAGTTCACTGGGCTGGAGAGAGAGAAGGATTCTATAGCCTGGTGATTTAAAAATCATTTTGATGAAAAATTCTCAGTTAGGTTTATTATAGGGTTGAGTTCAGGTTTCCTATCGCATCCTGCTAGGACACTCGTTGAACTTGGTGGAAGCTAACAAAACATGTGGATGGCATCATGAGCTTGGGTGGGGAACCTCAGGTCCGGGGACCAGATGCGGCCCTTGGATTGCCTGGATCCGGCCCCCTCCCCCCTCCCCGCAAGGCTCAGGGCCCACCCCCAGAATTGGGGAGCCCGTGCTAGCACTTCAGCTCCCCCTCTGCTCTTCCATGGGGGTTGCAGCACACAAAATCTACTAGACTGGGCCCCCCTGGCTCTGGCATGCAAGGGGAATGTGGGGAGCGTCTTTCTGCTTCTCAATAAGGGACCACACTGAGGGGTTTTTTTCTGCTTCTCACTTGTGTGCAGCCTTCAACAGATTTTTCTGTGGATCAGTGGCCCCCAACCCAAAGAAGGTTCCCTGCCCCTGCTGTAGATCTTACTTTCTTTCTTAAACACACTTCACAGTTGTATCCATTTTGCTCAGAGAAAGTATCAGGCAACAAGAAGCAATGGGCTTAAACTGCAGCAAGGGAGGTTTAGGTTGGACATTAGGGAAAACTTCTCACTGTCAGGGTGCTTAGACACTGAAGTAAGTTGCCTAGGAAGGTTGTGGAATTTTCATCTCTGGAGATATTTAAAAGCAAGTTGGATAGACGTCTATCAGGGATGGTCTAGACGGTGCTGGGTCCTGCCTTGAGGGCAGGGGACTGGACTCGATGATCTCTCGAGGTCCCTTCCAGTTCTAGTGTTCTTTGATTCTATGATTCTAACAGCAACTGTGTCCTTCCTTTGATGTACCTTAGAGACTAACACAACATGTAGATGGCATCATGAGCTTTCGTGGGCACAACCCACTTCTTCAGATGAATGGTGTTAAGGGGTTCAGGGTTCAATAAATAGCAGAGAAAGGGAAGGGATGGGGAGGGAGAGTGAAGAAAAATATAGGAAGAAATATTGTCAATTAATGTTTGTGCTAAATGAGGCTAATAGAGTTGACAATATTTTTTCCTAATTTTTTTCTTCTCTCTCCCTCCCCACCTCCTCTCTTTCTCAGCTATTTATTTGTACTGTGGACCCCTTACTGCATTCATCTGAAGAAGTGGGTTGTGCTCACGAAAGCTCATGATGCCATCCACATGTTTTGTTAGTCTGTAACTGAAAAAAAACACCTTTAAAAAACAGCAAATAGTCCTGCAGCATCTTAGAGACTAACACAGCTACCCTCAAGACTTCCTTTGATGGACACCTTCAAAAACCAGGTGAATCTCAAAGACTTTGCTCCATAAAATGTGCAGAATGTGTCGCGTGGGCAGCTTTCAGAAGCACTCTAAAACTTGAGCCCAATTGATCATGCAGGAAAAAGGAGCAGCTTTAAATATCTGGTTTTTGTGTGATGAATCATTAGCCATAGTGTGTGTGTGTGTGTGTGTGTGTGTGTGTGTGTGTGTGTGTGTGTGTGTGTGTGTGTGTGTGTTAGAATGCAAGTGTGTATATCTGGATAGATACAGATATTAAGCCTCAAAGCAGTTCTTTATGCAAAGATGGCATATGGGTGCCAGACTATGCTGCTGCCTTCAGCAATTTAACTTTTTCAGCAGCTGCCTACCTTCAGATGGTGGCGTTAGAGCTGATGATTGATGCTTCTGATCAGGGAGTGGACTTTGAATGCGTTTGTGATCTGTATTACCGGGTGTAATCATACAGAGGCCTAGTGCACTGTTACAGTCTGTGCTCTTGGTGGAGCTGTGAAGAGATGTTGACCAAAACTAAACAACGCTGATATTTTTGTCTTGGTGAACTTAATGTCGCAATTCAGTCAGTGTGATCTGCACACTGCCACTGTTCAGTGAAAACACTAATGGCTAGAATACCGAAAGTGTAAGTAGTATAGACTACCTCACTTACCTCTGGAAACAACTTGTAAACTTCTGTGAAAGTCCACAATGACAGCTTGACTGCTGTCCACATGGGTAGGTGCTCATTGGTATGAGCTTGGTTGAATAAACCAGCTCTTAATTATCATAATTTTACTTTATATATGCACTTCAGTTCGTAGCCTAGGATATCTATATCTATATCTATATCTATGCCTCCCCCTGAAAATGCTCTGCTTTAGAGGAAAAGAAATGCCCTTCATATTTCAGCTGATAATGAGAACTTAATAAAATAGGGATTTCGTGCAATGTAGGACCTCTGACATCTTAATCTTTATTAAAGAGACTTAAACTACCAAGGAACTGCTGGTGCTGACTGGCACAGCCAGACTCAAGAAACACCAGGAGAGACTGGTCAAATGAACTGTTAAACAACTCTTCCTAATCCATCAAGGAGAAACAATAAGTGCTGGAAACATCTATTTACCATGCATCAATCACGCTTACCTAAGCAATTTCTAATTAATTATACTTCTGTTATATACTCCCAGAGATGACTAGTCTGAATGAAACATTTGCTTTATTAAACAAAAAAACCCTGTTTGTTGACTTATCAAATATTGTCCTACACTCTGAAAAGAGCACTGGAAAAAATCCTAGTTTTCTGAACATAGCCTTTACCTAGTTTTGTGTTAAAATCTTACCGGGAACTCCAATAGCACAATTTCCTCTTGTAAAATACTCACAAACATGAACTATGTTTTTCCATTTTGTAGATGCTAGAGATTTTGTTGTGCTCAGTTCTGTTAAAATAACAGAAAGTGAAACTGTGACCAGATTAATAAGGTGCAAGACTCCATTAGACCTACCGGAGACTGGCATTTCTGAAAAACCCCCCAATAATAGATCTTTTGTACAATAAAAGCCAGCTCCCTGCTTGTTTTTGCTGGTTGCTTTCATCCAAAGTTATACAAACAGATTGCAAACATACAGCTGTGGGTTTCTTTAATAGACTGATTGTCTTCCACTTAGACTCAGACCATACAATCTTCTTTTTCACTTCATGGCCTTGGAAATTTAAAAGTTGTATTAATAATTTTCCTGACCAGTGTAATTTTTACATTGATAAATTGAGTCTCATGGATTTACCTTTGCCGGTGCCTTACACAGCTATACAAGTATAGCATTTTTTTCCCCCAGTGACCTTTGATGATACAACATGGTGGGGGTATAAATGTATATATTTAACAAACCCATCATTGTGTGGGGTTTTTAATGTCATTTGCTAATCCACTGAGGGAAAGGGGAGGGACGGAGCCTTTGTCAGTATTCAAGCAATTAGGATAATTAAAAAAGAAAGCTTATTGGGTAAACATGCTCTTAGATTGTGACCTCTTAATTAATGGACCACAGGGAGAAATTACAGCAGTGGCAAGATAATTAACACATGCATTTAAAAAGAACTGTTAGACAAGGGTATTATAGGATAGCAAGACACAGATTTGAATCACCGAAGGGCTATGGAGGTGAACAAACACAGTTGAACGAGGGACAAGATTTGCATGTGTGAGTGCCCCAGCACACAAGAAGGAACAGATTAGGTTAACTTCGTTATCACCCATAGGCGACTCTTTTAGAAACCTGTCCCCTTCAGAAATTTATCTCTGACATGGAGAAATTGCAGGGTTTGTTGCTTTTTTTATATTGTCTTTAATCAAAATAACTCTTTGGCACTGAATATATGTTGCTTTTTCAAATCACATTAACTATGGCTAGTAAAAACACCAGGAACTTTCTTGCCCCCTTCGATAAAAGGCTTGCATTGCCATGGAATATCAGCAATTTGCCTTGTGGCAGAACGATTCAGGGTTGGTTTTTAACACATCCTGAGAAACTGAGGCCAGGTCTATGCTAGATCTGGAAAGCTGGCTCAAGGTACACAACTCCAGCTATGTACATAATATAGCTGGAGTCCACGTACCTTAAGCCAAGCTTGACACTGTCTTCATAGTGGGAGGTCGATGAGAGCAAACACTCCCATCTGCTTCCCTTACTCCTCATGATCGAGAGAACTACTGGTCCCAACCAGAGGCACCCTCAGCATTCGATTTAGTGGGTCTTTACTTAACCCACTAAATTGAATGCCAGAAGATCAATCTCCATCACAATAAGTATAGAAGAGGCCTAAGTGTCTATTCAAAGCAGTCATATGGCTACCTGCAGAGAGTCTCTTTTGTTTTTGTTGTTCTTATTAACTTCATTAATCCGTTTTAATTTTTTTATTCGGTAGGCAGGATGGTGTCCCTAGCCTCTATTTATCAGAAGCTAAGAATGGACAACAGAAGATGGATCACTTGATGATTATCTATTCTGTTCCTTCCCTCTGGGGTACCTGCCATTGGTCACTGTCGGCAGACAGGATACTGGGCTAGATGGACCTTTGGCCTGACCAAGTCTGTCCGTTTTTATGTTCTTCTGATCAAATATACAGATTACAGCACTAATCAAAATGAAATCTGTAGAGTTAGAATCTAACATTAGCCAAGAAGGCTAATGGCATATTAGGGTGCATTAAGAGGAGCATTGCCAGTC
>JANRFK010003894.1:4441845-4456525 GCA_030068395.1 Apalone spinifera | reverse complement strand
ATGGTGAAGCACTGGAATGGGTTACCTAGGGAAGTAGTGGAGTCTCCATCCCTACTGGTATTTAAGTCTTGGCTTGACAAAGCTCTGGCTGGGTTGATTTAGTTGGGATTGGTCCTGCCTTGGGCAGGGGGCTGGACTTGATGACCTCCTGAGGTCTCGTCCGGCTCTATGGTTCTATGATTCTATGATAAATATTTTTATCTGAATACACATTTTGGTTCTAGGGGCAAATTCCAAATCCTCTGTCAGCTTTTAACTTCAAACTCTTAAGAAACCTTTGGATTAGATAAAGCTGCCACGTATACGTTTCTCCTGACTTCTGAAAATAATAGGAGAGGTTTGAAAAAAGTCTCCTAAATTGTATTGGAAGTTTTCTCATGCACTTGTTTGTTCATCTGCAATTTTATTTGCATATAGTCACATAAAGCGCCTCATCAGATCTACACTAACTCAAGACTCTCTTGTACTGCTCCTGGGGATCCTAGTAGAATTGACTATTTTATGAACCCAATAAAAGAATATTGACCTCTCCCAAGAATAGCAATGGCCAGGGGACCTCAGTGATGGAAAGTCCATCTTTGGTGGACAAGGATTATAGCTGCACGGAATACCCAGAATTCCCACACCAACATGGTGGGGAGAGGGCTCACCTGCAAAATTTCATGATGTTGGTTAGAAGAGAGCATGGCCAAAATACCCATCCCGTAAGCTGATCCACAACAGGCCAATGGCATGGCTTCTATGAAGCCTCAGCCATCAATTAATTTGACCATCTCCATGGAGACTGAGACATTTCAAACATTGTTAGCTGGCTGTAGGGGCCTTGCCATGTTACGCACAGCCATCCTCTGTGCACAGACATGCAACTTGCAGCAGAAATGATAGGAGCTATGCAAAGGCATAGACGTGATTACTAATATAAAGTTACCTCATGTGGCTTTTAGGAGGCCCTAAGTTACCATTGCCAGACATCTCAAGTTTTCCATTTCAGTAATGAATGTTCTGGGGTGTGCAGAAGCCAGCTAGGGGGTGGGGGAAATCCATCTTTTCCACATCTCATTTTGTGTCTTGGACCTTTGTTCTGATGTTGTGCTGTATTTTAAGAGGAAGGGAGGGTTCTGTCAAGGGAGAGAGGAGTTTGTGGTTATCATCCCTGTCATGTGAGAGTTATCCCTGTCATTGGCCTTCCTCTCATGAGTCATCAGTCATATTGCGTGTATTGCCTCTTCGGGAGGGAGCCTGGTGCCTCGCCTGACAAGTTAGGAGTCAGGAAGTAGTCAAAGGAGTCTGGAGAGTGCACACCTGGAGTTGGCAATCAGGATGTGCCCAGCTGATGTAGAGCTACCTCTTCAGCATGCCCAAGGCATGCTCAAAGACCAGTGAGCCCATGAAAGACAAGG
Source organism: Apalone spinifera (assembly GCA_030068395.1). NCBI lineage: Eukaryota > Metazoa > Chordata > Testudines > Trionychidae > Apalone > Apalone spinifera. The sequence continues at coordinate 4,455,125 of JANRFK010003894.1, read as the reverse complement.
ATCCCTGAAAGATAAGCTTTGGGGAGGGTTATTCTGGCTGTATATGTGGTGCCTGAAGCCTGACAGACGTGTACTCATCATCATCAACAGCCATGGGCTCAATGCCAGTTGGTGTCCAAAGCCTCCCTCACTATTTCTTTCCATCTTTCCCTGTCCAGTGCGGAGTGGCTTAGTTTCTGTAGAGTAGCTCCGCACCAATCTACTATATCATCTCCCCGTTCTCTGTGGGGTCTGCCACTCCTATTCGGACCATCCATTATGCCGAATACCTTCACTTTTTGTTCATCGTTCATTCTGCAGATATGCCCGAATAGCTGCTTTGTCATAAACTGTGAAATGTGGACACATTTGGGTTTTTTCCCCCAAAAAACACAATACACAAAGGAAGAAAAACCTAAAACATCACTATTGATATGAATGAACTCAAGTAGTTTTGTGTCACAGGATATCAGCCTCTACATCTCTCTCTCTCTTGCACACACACACACACACTCAATACCCAATGGGGTGGCAATGTACCGCTCACTGAGAAGTAATTTGCATGAATTTCCACTGCTCACAACACCATGGGAAACAAAGAAGGGCTCCGCCAGTCCCATATTTTTTGGATCCAAGGACCATGCGTCCCAAATCCCACAGACTTCCTGGTAGGTCTAGGGATGGCTTCCTTTGTCTGTAGGGGCACGTCTACACAGCAGAGCAAAAGCTGAATTAAGCTACACAACCTGAGCTACGTCAATTACGTAGCTGAAGTCAAAATAGCTTAATTTCACTTTTGGTGCTGTCTACACAGCAGGAAGTCGAAGGAAGAGCACTCTTCCTTTGACTTCCCTTACTTCTTGTGAAATGAGGGTTACAGGAGTCGGAGTAAGAAGTTCTCCAGCTCACCATTATTTTGAAATAATAGCTTGCAGTGTTGACGCACTCTTTGTTATTTCAGGATAACGTCAGTTATTCCGAAATAACACTGCTGTGTAGACGTACCCTATATGTGTCACATGTACAAGACAATACTCACCCTCACTTGCACATTAAAGAGCTATATAAAGAAAAAAACACCACATGTAATAATTCTGATTCTTTGATTAGTGACTTAGGCCCCAAATTTTTAACTAATTGAGTACATTAAATAATATGTCCCTAAAAGACTGACTTTTTCAAAGCTTCTTTAATAAAAATTCTATTTGGGATTTGACCATAATGGCTATTCTTGCTTGCCAAAACATGACTTCTTAGCAGGTGACTTTCATCAAGTACATCTGAAATAGTACCTAAATGAATTAGCAATAAAATGGACTTAGGCCTAGCAGTGGGAGCCTCCATTAATCTTGGGTTAATCACTAAAGAGATGCCATTCACTTTTCTTAAGAAGTCACATTTTTCTCCCCTTGCTGGCGACCAGATTTCATAAAGTAACATATTTCTAATGAAAGGGCTCTGCTTGAATTAAAACCCTGAAGGTTTATGCAGATTTTAGTTTTGATTACTGCTGGCATGGGCTCTTAGCAGACTCCAGAAGGTAGGGCCGCCGTGAAAGAGTCCCAGCATGCAATTCATAATATTCTTTGAAATAAAATAGTGCACTTGTACTTAGTGGCTTTAATCAGCTCTGACTTTTGATAGTCAAACAATAGCTAATTACAGTAACACCTGCCTTCTAAGTCATGTCATGTAGGTTATTGCCAACAAGAGACCTTGTATCTTAGCTGCATGATTATTATAGAGTCTAAAACCTATCTGTACAAAAAAAGTAGAACTGACACTCTGCAAGTTTGGTAGCCATTAGACAGGTTTTATTTTCTGATGCATTTTCTTGCTTTTCTATTTGGTGTTTTCTGCATTTGAAAGGGGGGAAATCGGTGTTTGTGACCACATTGGGAATGGAGCTGCAGCAAAAAAATATATATTTGTATTTGTCACTCTTGCGATTGTATAAAGTATCCAGAATTATTCCTGAATATATAGATTTCTAACCACATTGGAAAATGTTTGACAATTGAACGGTGTATAACAAAGTAAAAATACATTCAGAAGCCCACATTCTTGGTATGATTTAAAATGTGGCATCAAACAGCAGCTATCCACAGGGTTTTATTTCTCTGTCTTTAAACATAATAGTATTTGGGAAAAGGGGGGTTGGAGAAATCTGGGTCTATTTTTTTAACTCTTACCCAAACTTGGAGGAATTGCATGAAATAGACCCCATATCCAAACATCTGATTTTGGAATGAACCAATAAGGTTTTCAAAAACCAGTCCTTGCATTTTCCTCTTCTCTACTTTTCACTGGAATGTATAATCGGATGAGTTCGTCTCTAAGTGCTCGCTGCTGTGGAAGCCATAAATTATCGTCTCATTGAAGACATTCTTTTCTCATTAATTTTGCTAGCAAATAAGTCTTTGTTTTCACAAACCCAGTCAAGTGAGTAACGTCAGTTGTTGGCTACAGGCTCAACAGACCTTGTAACAACTTTCCAAGAATTAACGATAAAGATGTGTGTAATGATAACATGATGGATGCTCCCTCCTCTAGGCACAAAGAGATAATAGGCCATGTTCTGCTCTTTGTTGTGGCGCTGTGTAAATGACAGAACTATATGGCCCAGGGAAGGTAAAAAAAGGAATTGTGATAATTGGGTTCAAAGAGAGCCTAGCATTAACCATGCAACAAAAATCATCACATCAAGAGAATGACAAGTAGATCGTATGTTGTAACATGCACATGAGTCTAAGCTTTACATGGCTTAGCCCTTATAGTTATAAATTGGGTTCACTGAAAGTGATCGGCTGCAACTTGACTATTTAAGCTCTTATTAAAGCAAAGAAATAGATATGCATTTGGTAAGCAGCAAATGCGTGTAAAGGGATGTCTTGTAGCACAGTTCATTTTCAATACCTTGCAAATTTATATACTTTATTATCTACCATTCGAGAGACTTTGTGCGTCTGTCTGCCAGTGAGTCTGTCTGCTCAAGAACGCCCCCTGAAACAAAGAGCTAGGGCCACCAAATTTGGTAGGCAGCTTCCTCTTATCAGAACTTAAAGGAAGGTCAGAGTTTGGGTGTGCCAGGACAATGGGATGTTTGCGGGATTCAGTTGTTTCTCATCAAACTAATATGGAGAGGTCAGGTAGCAGGGACAGTTACACTCCAGAATGACCACAAGGGGGCAGAAAGCACAAGGAACAATTATACTCTAGACTGACCATGGGAGGGCAGCAAGCAAATGCACTTCCAACAGTCCCAGAGAGCCACAGTGCTGCTGTCAGCCAGGTGGCACGGCCCCAACTGTCCCAAGCCAGCCCTGGAGAGTAACACAAGCCATCCCCACCGCTATGAAAGACAGTCCCTGCCCCATATGGCTGACAATCTAAATAGACAAAACAGAAGGAGGGAGAGGAAGTAACTTGCCTCAAGTCACAGAGCTGGTCAGGGGAATAAATGGGAATCAGACCCCAATTCCCTATCTAACACTCTAGCCACTAGACAGGGCGGCCTCCTTTACCAGCCTCTGGGAGGAGATGTGAATGGCACAGTGGTTAAAATGCTGGTGGTCCTTCTACATTGTGCTCCCATCATTGCTCCCTCTAGTGGAACTGCAACAGTGGTGGCAACATTAGGACATTTTAAGGCAGAATAAAATGTCTGTTTTCCTATGTCAGGATTGCCTGATGAAGCTCTAACATGTTGAAGTTCTATGTGAAACCTTAACTCTTTGCATCCTGTGTGTATCTCTTAGGATGTAGATGTACAATACCTGTTTCCATACTAATTATCAAATAATATGATATGATGCAATTTTATCAACATGTATAGAACAGCTTCTTTGTTACCTCATGCTACTGGTATTTCCTGACTTTTCTCTTCCACTTTAACATTGCCTTGCTGTAGCTTAGGCATTTGATTTTGAATATCTTGTACAGAGCTTTCTAATTAAATGGTGCACTCCCCACTCTTTAAACACTGAATAGATAACTATGAATCTTGCTTTATATACTGGCTGCCGTACACAGCATAAAAACATAGAAATGCAGACTGACACATTGTGATTCTTGACATTTAAACTCTAAAAATGTGCAGTGTTGAGGTTTGTGCATTTCTCATTGCAGCTAAAGTATTTTTTTAAATAAGGCTGCTAATTACCAGGATAAGAGGGAAGGCCCTCTCATGAATCAGTAACAGGTTAAAAGATAGAAAACAAAAGGTAGGAATAAATGGTCAATTTTCACAGTGAAGAGAGGTAAATAGCAGGCTCCCCCAAGAATCTGTACTGGACAAGTGCATATCTGCTCTGGAAAAAGGGTTACACAGTGAGGTGGCAAATTAAGACCAGTAAGTCCAAAGCTGACTGCAAAGAGTTATAAAAAGATCTCACAACACTGGGTGAGTGGGCAACAAAATGGCAGATAAAATTCAATGGTGCAAAGTGCAAAGTAATACACTGTGGAAAACATTCCTCCTACACATACAAAATGACGGGGTTTAAATCAGAGGTTACCACTCAAGAAACAGACCTTGCTGCCATTGCGGATAGTTCTCTGAAGACATCTGCTCAATGTGCAATGGTGGTCAAGACAGACTGTTAGGAACCATTAAAATATCGATGCCAGTGTAACGCCGATGGGAAGAACCGAATCTGGGACCTCTGGAGCTTAGTGCATGAGCCTCAAAGGCTGTAAAGCAGTGTTTCTCAAAGTGATCCATGGACCCACTACAGTTTGCCATTTGCAGTCAAGGGGAGCCAGGGGAAATAAACAGTTGGAGTGGCCCATTAGCATCTTTCTCAGAGTGGGTCCATGGACTACATAGTGCAGTGAACCACACCCAGTAGGTGTGTGAGTTACACCGGTTTATAAATCTGTTGTGAACCCACATTGTGCATCATCCTGCTTATCCCGTCTAAAAAATATATATATATTAGAATTAGAAAAGTAACAAAAAATGATTGGGGTATTGAACAGCTTCCATGTGTGGAGAGATTAAAAAAAAAACAAAACGATTACTATTCTATTTAGGAAAGAGATGACTAAGGGGCGATTTGAAAGGGGGCTATGAAACCATGACTAAGGAAGTTAGTTACCACTTACACGAGAACCCGGGGTCACACAATGAAATGAATACGCAGCAGGTTTAAAACAAACTCGAGGAAGTACTTCTTCACACAACACATGGTGGAATATGTTGTCGGGATGTTGTGAAGGCCAAAAAGTGTAACTGGGTTCAAGGACAAAATAGCTAAGTTCATGGAGAATGGGTCCATCAGTGGCCATTAGCCAAGAAGGTGAAGGTCTCAACCTCACATTCTGGGACCATGTCTACACTATGCGGAAAATCGACACTGCTGCAGTTGATCTTCTGGGGTTCGATTTAGCAGGTCTAGTGAAGACATGCTAATTTGAACTGAGAGAACTTCATGCTCCTCATGAAGAGGAAGGGAAGCCAACAGGAGCATTTGATCCCATCAACCTGGATGGTGATTTAAGATAGGTCGACTCCAGCTATGTAATTAATGTAGCTGGAGTTGCGTATCTTAAGTCGCTAATTGCCTTGGTCCATTTATTGCCTTGGAAGCATCTGGAATTGGCCAATGTCAGAAGACCAGGTAGTGGGCTAGATGGTCTGACAAGATGGCCATTCTTATGGTCATTATGTTCTTATGGGATTTTAAATAAAATAAGTAATGTGGGTTATACAGGGTATTTGTATTGAATGCCTGGTATACAGGATATTCACAGTACATGCATCACGGTTACTTTGATGAATGCGGGGGAAAGTGCATGCTGAAAGGCACAGATGTTAACTTCACATCCCTGAACTATGCTCCAGCGCAGCATTTAACGCGCCAACTTTTGATTTCTTATTTAGTTAGTCCCACTCACCCTGTCATTTGTCATGTTACGCTCAAGCGGTGCAGTAAGACATCTTCTTTATATCAGTTACCATGTTTGCCATACCTGATCAGTTTGATTGATCATTGCCTGAGCCACAGGTTGGTAATAAGCTGTTTTGAGAGACTCCCACATTTCCCCTGGGACAAAATTGGCATGACAGCCTTATAAACTGGCCATTTATCAACCAGCTCCCCAGTGATCAGTGTCGGAGCACCGTTCAGCAAGCTGCATGGCAGTGGGGATAGATTAGAAACCACTGGACACTCCATTGAAGCTAATATGAGAAGTACAGTAAGAAAGGATGCAGCAGCTGCATCAAAATTGGAAGCACAAAGGTCGTGTTTTAATTTTTTCCTCTGTCCGCTCTGGCCACCACCTGTATACCAATTATGGGTCAGTTTAATGAGTCCAGGTAAAAATCTGCCCTTTCAGATGCATGTCAGATTACAGTGGGTTTTTTTTTTTTAATGGACCTGCTCTGGCCTGGAACCGGAGAAACCCATCTTTTCTTTGAATAAGTAGACCTGATTCAGAAAAGTTTCTATATTACAGATTGGGAGGTATCCTTTGTCTACCAAAGTGCAGATGCTAATAGGTAGGGTCCTGCGAAATTCACAGCCCATTTCGATCACTTCCCAGTCGTAGAATTTTCAGGCATGTCAGTGTCACCCTTTCAGATGTTGACATCTGAAATTTCGTGATGTTGTAAACATGGGGGCTCCAACCTAAAACAGGATGAGTGCAGAGCTGTTGTGAGGGTCGTCATGAGATTGCTCCCTCACTTCTTTGCTGCCTTCAGAGCTAGACTCTGACAGCAGCAGCCAGGGGCTTCCTGCAGGTCAGGGAGGTAGCCAGAGGTGGGTCAGGTCAGCTCCTAAGAGTGTCCATGCAGGGGAAGAGGAAGTCCTGTCTCTCTCCAGCCCCACTGGAACTGGCAGTGGGAGCCCCCTTCATAGTAAGAGGCTCCAGCTCCTGGAGAGGGAGATCCGATTTCACGATCCGTGGTGAGTTTTTCACGACTGTGTATTTGCTGGGATCATTCTACTGAACAGCACTGAGTTCCCAAGTCAACATTAAGACCCACTCTTCCAGCAGTTTTAAAGGGCCAAAACTGTATAGACTCTGGTCTAGGAAAGAACTAAATCACCTGCTTAATTTAAATGTCATGCGACTACGTGCACACTGATTGGAAAAAGGCCTTGGTTTCGGTGGTGATGTAGGTCCTACTCACTGTAATGATCTTTGTATCTTAGTTTCAGAAGAAAGTACGATAAAGTGTCATGCTACCTCTCATTCATCCTTGTGTTAACAAGTTATCTGCTGTACATTGCAAATGGAAAAACAAACAATGGCCAAGCAGGACGGCATCAAATATTGCAAAACTTTTCTTCTTCCGCTGTGTTGTTTTTTCCCAGGGAACGTTGGCGAAGTGGCTTCTATTGCATACGTTGAGTGCGAAGTTATTCCCAGACTGTGCAAACTGTAATTTTTAATCTTAACGATAGATTTAGTGACCGCTGAAGTATAAAATAGACCTCGGTGGCCCAATCAATCACATTTGCATAGTTTAGAGAAAGTACCTGTATGAGATTTTTTTTTTTTATATCAGAATGTCTGTACTAGTAATAGATGTGTATTAGCACCCATAAACCTGTTTGAATTTAATCTCTCTCTAAATAATACCAACAGCTTTAAAGGAAATCTCTAAAGCAAATGCAACTGCAACATAAACAGCCTGCAACATAAGGCTTAAAAGCTACTACAAAAACCCGAGAAGATTCATGGGCTGCGATATTACTAAGGCACTCTATAGTGAATTGAAAAGCCTTGCAATTAAGGTACAATGTATTACCAAGTACTAATCAAATGACAGCCCTTGTATTTCAGTGTGAAGTACATATAGTAATAGTAAACCTATTGTGTTAAACCAGTGGTGGGCAATAACTGGCCCATGGTCTGGACACGGCATAGCAGGGAGAGCCCCTGGCAGGCTTCCAGATGCTTTATTTACTTGCACCTCCATAGGTATGGAAGCTTGAACTCCCATTCCTGGCCAATGGGAGCTGTGGAAAACGGTATTCCAGTCTGTGCTGCTTCCTGCAGCTCCCATTGGCTGGGAACAACGATCCCTGGCCAACAGGAGCTTCGAGTGGCTGTACCTGTGGAGCACAAGGAAATAAAATTCTGGCGGCATGCTGGGGCTAACCCTAGCAAACTGCTTCAGGCTTATTGCCCATCCCTGTGTTACACTGAATGAGTAGCAGAAGCTTCTAAAAAGTTTGAGCTAGGATCCTACTGATATATGAAAAAGTCTGGCTCCAAATTTTATGAGATCAGGTGAGGTGCTGAAGAGTCCATTCAGAATGAACATCCCCGGGGCACTCTACACCCATTAGATTATCGGTCTGTCCTGGTTTGGAGTGAGCTAGAAATACCCCAAAGGGCAACTTCTCTTCTGCATTATTTTGGAATTTCTAGTCTTGGACAAACCATCAGGTGCAGATGTGAGAAAACGTTGAGTGTGGGAAGGTGAGAGTTTTTTAAAGTTTCTTCTGAGGCCAGGTCCACACTATGGGGGAAAGTCGGCTTAAGGTATGCAATTCCAGCTCCGTAAAAAGGATAACTGGAATTGACCAAGCTTTGGTGCTGTTGTCAGAGTGGAAGGTCAGAGGAAGAAATGCTCCTGTCGAATTCCCTTTCTCCTTGTAAGGAGTAGAAATACGAGTGCTGCTGGGGATGCCCTCAGCATTCAATGTAGCGGATCTTTACTAGACCCACTAAATTGAATGCTGAAGATCGTCCCCCGCAGCACCAATCTTCCCACAAATGGAGATGTGGCTGAAGCATTCAAGCCAACATTGTGATTGGTGTAGCAGAGGGAGCACACCTGGAGCACTCGGCCTCATGCAAGATCTGAGGCCTGCCCCAAAGCCAGGCCATGTATTAAAGCAGATGCTGGCAAGTTCACTACACAGTGCATGAGCTCAGCCAGGTTGTTGCTGGTGTGCTAGGCACGCCATCTTCTAGCTGGTACAAATCCATCCCAATCCAGTACAACAGGAGATGGTTCTACAAAGTAATACATAGGGAGGTGTTGTCCGAAATATCAGGAACAAGGGGAGGTGACAAACAGATGTCATGAAACACATAAGGTGGCACGTAAGTTTTGTCTCGGTCTATACATGTCAGGGGATCTCGCCTTAACCCTTTGTCCACCTCAGAGGGAGTCAGAAAACCTTGCTGCTGATGGAGCTTAGTCTTCATCACTAGACACTCATGCATTAATGTTCCTTTAGACAGGGGCACTAGAACCATTTTCATGGTGGGGGTGCTGAACTGCCCCCCTCGCATCTCGCTGCCCCACCCCATCTGTTCCCCTCACCACCCCACACTGGGGTGACATCTGAGGGTGGCTGCTGAGTCCCAGGTGTAGGGCTGATGGTCAGGGACCTGGAGCCCACAGTGGAGCCCTTGGACCTAGCCACCAGGACACCAGACAACAGCAGACCCACAATGGCAGGGACCACAGGCCATCAATGGAGCCCGTGGGGCCAGTGGCCAGGATCCCGGAGGCTGGGGAGGCTGGGGATGGGACCCCACAAAATCTACACCCCTCACACTCTGTCTTCCCATGCCTGTAGAGATTCATCTGAGAAGCTTGTACTGTGTCTTGAGGGCAATAAAGCTGGCCGGGCATCTTTGACATGGAATTGAGTCTGTCCTCTTGTTGGATGGTTCTGTCCAGGCCTGCTGAGCCAGGTACCTGCACAGAGCTGGGACCTCCCAGGGAGACAACACACACACAAGCCAACTGAGAACCGTTGGGTTCACCTTGTTTTATTTGGACTTTTCTGCTGACCACAGTCACAAACTATGATAGTTCTGAATTTCAAAGTTGAGGGACACGTTGATCTGAAGCCTCGGGGTTCTAGCGTGGCCTGTCCTGAAGTTTGGAACGGGATCGCAGGCCTGGTTCATTTCTTGTTTGTGTCTGTGTCTCTGAACAGGGTCCATATTAAAAACCCACCAAGGCCCTCATGTAGGTAAATAGCACAGGGCTGCTTTCTCTCTACATGCGTTTTTGACTGAGGGTGTCTGTTTGTTGAAGAAAAGATGAGTGTTGCAAAAACAAACAGACACTCATGGAATTTTGTGCTTGGCTCCTTTATCACAGAGCTGGTGATCACTGGGAAATGTTCTCCCTAGATGAATAGGCAGAGTTACTGACCGGCTATGACTTGGTGAAGATCCTGCCAAGGAGCTAGGTAGTCCTCTCCTTGAACTGTGAAGACAGCTGCTAGCCTTCCACATTCTCACTGGAGATGAAAACTCATAAAATGTTATGTAGCGACACTGACGCAGTCTGAGGTCAGGGCCCCCAAGAAGCGAGCGGGTTTTCTGGGGAAATGTGGTCAGATCAAAGCACTCAGAAGAACAAGATGTTCAGCTGACAGGAGGGCCTGGACACATGGTGGAATAAGAGGAGATACTGTTCAGGCCCGTTTCTGTGGTTAGCTAACTGGAGTTCTGAAGGTAGCTGTCTCGCAGGAGGTAAGGCACACTGCCTTGGAGAGCAGCTAACCGTACTGCTCCTCACCGGGAGAAGGAAACATTGAAAGGCTCTGTGCTTTCAGCGCTGTCCTTGGAGTGAACACACATACTGCAAAGCTGCTGCTTCTTCAGAAATGCCGAGCCTGCCGGTGCAGTGGGACTGGCCGACGTGCATGGCTCAGGCGATGGGAGACCAAAAAAGCGGGATTCTCCTCAGCCCAGAAGGGCTTAAAAGAAAAAAACCCCTGGCTCCAAGAATGCCCATAAAACGGCATTGAGGCCAGGGAGGGCCTGGGAGTGAGGGTGAAAGTCGTCAGGGAACGGCTTGGACGCTTCAATACACATTTATCTGGTGGTCAGATGGGTCTGAGTGGGTGTTGCGTGTGGCGGGGGATGGAGGATGTTCTAGGCTGGCTACTAACCGGACTCTAAAAGCTGTTTTTTCCAAACTGTGAAGGCTACAGATCAGAAGATGTGACCCCAGGCCCCTGGAGTCCGCGGGACGCTGTGGGTCGTTTGGCAAATTTTGGCAGCTGAGTGTTGTGAGGTGTGTCGAGTGTGTGATCTCTGCCTCCAGGATCTACATACTAGACTGGGACAGACCAGGAGGTGCGTGTGGGGTGGGGGAAGATACTGGAAGAAGGAGGGAAGAAAGGTCTTGTAACAGAGGCGCAGGAACGTTTTTAAGAGTGGGGGTGCTGATAACTCCCCCTTTCCCTGTCCCCTCCTCTCCGCAGCCCTAGTTCCCTCGCCTGTGCCCTGTAAGAAAGAATTCATCCAGCATCCAAAAAACCATTTCCGCTTACCGTTTCTGGGAGGGGCGGGGATGTGCTACACCGCAGGTGGGAGGTGCTAATGGAGCCATCCTCCTGCGCATATAAATCCACTGTCCTTGTCTTTCTCTGTGAGAACAGGTGCCCGCTTACGCTGTCTTTTGGCCCCGCTGGAAAGGAACACGGTGCAGCAAAGGGAATTGCTTGTAGAGCAATGAGTTATAAAACTAAACAAAACAAAAAAGCCTGACTCGAGCAGAAACAATTCCAGGAGACAGCTGATGGTGATAACAAGCCATGATCTCAGCTCAGGCGGCTGAGGGGGTGACAGTCTCTGCGTCCCAGATCGTTTCCTTTCCACCAGAGGGAAACTAAACACTGCACAGCGGGCTAGAAAACACAAGCCAGAGAAAGCCCCGGCATTGCATAAGACAGGGGCCTCCAACCTTTTTAAGCACAATCACTTTTTCAATTTAAATGCAATCCAGAATCTACCTTGAACCCAAATACCCTTGTCCCACCTCCTCCATGCCCCTTCTCTGAGGCCCCGCCCCTGCTTACTCCATCCTCCCTCCCTCCCTCATCCTCCCTGCTTTTCACCAGGCCGGTGCAGGGGGGGGGGGAGGGCGGGGATGCAAGCTCTGGTCTTGGCTATGGGATGTGGAGTGCGGGGAGGGCATCTGAGCGAAGCCTGGGGCAGGGAGTTGGGGTGCAGGAGGAGGTTCCGGGTGCAGCATTTGGGAGGGAATTTGGGTGCAAGGGGCTAAGGGCAGAAGCTTGGGGTACAGGAGAGAGTTAATGACTGGAGCAGGGGTTTGGAATGCTGGCTTGAGCTGGACACTGCTTACCTCAGGTGGCTCCTGGGTGGTGGTGCAGTGGGGATAAGGCAGGCTCACCCCTTCCCCGGCCCTGCACCACTCCCAAAAGCAGCCAGCAACTCCCTCTCCCAAGCCCTGTTCTGCCCCATTTCCACTCTGTGGAGATAGGATACACGGTAGGAGAAGGGGCACCCTGACATCAGCACCCCTCCTCTCCCTGACCTGCCCAGCAAGTAGGAGGCTCCAGCATCAAGGCTCCATGACAAAGGACAGGAGGTGTGCAGCAGTGGGAGGGGGCAGCTGAAGTGCCGGTACTTGATAGCCTCCTGGCCAAACCAATCAGGATCCTCTGTCAGAGGCACCAAGATCTACCAATAGATCCCGATTTAATGGTTGGTGGCCACAAGTATAAGGGTATTAAAAACCGTGAGATTCGTCCTGGCCCTATTGGTTTGTGTGTTCTGTGGGGAAACCCACAAGCAGCAGAAGAAAAGCTTATGTTATGTGCCATGTATATTTTGGTCCCTCTCTGTATATGCCTCTGTCAAGCCCACAGGTGTGTTTCAGAGCTGAGGGAACCTGCATGCTTATATTTGGCATCAGGTTTGTCAAACTTTCATCAGTTTCAGCCTGCATGAGTCTTCATGCCCCCTGGTGTGTAGAGTTTTGGCGCCTGATGAACCTTTATGGTTCAAAATAATACTGATGAATTTCATTTAGCTCCATGCATTCCATGTGAGTTTCACAGAACCCAAAAGGCAACAAGAAAACCATCGCAACTGGAAAGCATCCAACCCTCTCCGTTCATATGTTTCATCCACCTGGCACGGCCTGCGCATGATAAGAATGCTGAATGCTCTTCTCAGTGATACTAGAAGTTCAAAGGGAGCTGCTGCGGAGGCCAAAGGATGAAGACAAAAATCAACACGTGCTCGGCGTGTTTCTCCTTTGTCCGGCACGTTGTTTAGCTGTTTACCCCAGAGCTATTCAGACTGAAGCTGTGAGCCCCAAGTGGCTTTCTAATGTGTCCTTTGCAGGGCAAAATATTAAAACACTGGCGATTTAATTATTAGCCACTCATGATGCTTTCACTATGTCATTAATTGTAGTCGATAATATGATAAAATTTGGTGGGTCATTTTGCTGTGAGAATAAGATATTTCAAAATTACAAGGCGTCCTGTGGCACCTTAGGATGTGTCTACACTAGCCCCCTAGTTCAAACTAGGGAGGCTAATGTAGGCATTCGA
>JANRFK010003894.1:4430126-4441745 GCA_030068395.1 Apalone spinifera | reverse complement strand
CATTAGCCTCCCTAGTTCGAACTAGGGGGCTAGTGTAGACATACCCTTAGAGAGGAGCAGATTTATTTATTAGGGCACCTATCAAAATAGTAAATGAAACAATGAGTTTGCATGACGGCGGCTCCTCTGGATAATGCTGGTCGCTAATTTGGCCACGGAATCACTGAGTATCCCTGGTTTACACTGCTGCAAAGCAAGAATAAAGCATTTCCATTCTGGCTGGGAGCCTTTTACATACTCTTCACACACATGTAAATGGCTGCCCCAGGTAACAGAGAATCGGACCCTGTAGTGGGTGAGATATAGACAGTAGCTGTGTCTTCCCACTGTATCAGACCAAGGGACTAAAAATTAGGACGTCCAAAGAGTTCTGTTTCTAAGCGTCACTTGGGTGCAGAAGGAGAATTCATGGTCATACTGCTCTTACCCGGCTCTTGGAACCGGCCTTTGCTAACTTGCTTCCTGTTTCCGACTGGAGTGTCCTTTTCCAGGAGAGTAATCCTTACAGTAAACAAATGTTTGTCTACTGGCAGGCTCCCATATTCTACTGTACCAATGCCAATGATACTTAGCACAGCACAATAATTTATATCAAGAACTAATGTGTTGTTTGATTACAAGAATAAAACCATTCCCCTCATAGTGTTGACACCCATACTTAGAAAGGAGGGGACTATACTTAATCTTGGGTATGTCACACCAAAGACAAAGGCTCATCTTGTGATTTAGGGCAGGTCTACACCACAGTGACAGGTCGATCTATGTTAATCAATTGGAGTTACGTTAGTTGCATAACTCAAATCGATGTAGCTTAGATCTACTTACTGCAAAGTCTACATCGCTCTGGATTGACAGAAAAAACTCTCCCGTTGACTCACTTTACCCTTCTCATTTTGCTGGAGTACCAGAGTCAACAGGAGAGCAATTGGCAGTTGATTTATCATGACTATGCTAGATGCAATAAATCAACTCCAGCTGGATCAATCCAGCACATAGTGAAGACACGCCCTAAGGCATGACTGTGTCTCAGGAAATCTGAGTTCAGTGCCAGCCATCTTAGACTTCCTGTCTGAGGCCTGGGCATTTCACTTAATCTCTCTGCGCCTCAGTTGCCCTTTGGCAAAATTGGAATAGAAATTTTCTCCCATATTCAGTTTGTCTAGTTTTCAGATTGATCGGGAATGGAACTAGCTCTTATTAGGTGAATATTAGTAAAGTGGGGCTTTGATCTAGGTTGAGTTCTCTTGACCCTTTCAGAATAGAAATTAATAGGACTGGATTGGAAATTGTTGGCACATCTTTTTCGGTCAGAGAACGCTGATTTGTCAGACCTAAATCTTTTTTGTAGAAAAGCTGGTTTCAGTAAATTTCGCAGCTTCCAACATTTCATTTCAGCATTTTCAATTTTTAAAAAAAAAAGACAGCTTTCCAGTTCAAAATTACTTTTCATTTCGACATTTAAGCTGATGGGAAAAACAAAGAAACAAACAAATAAAAATCTGCCCAAACCATTTTGAGATGTAAACATCTTGATTCACCCACAACAGAGGTTTTTTTTCTCCCAACGTTTCAATACAATAAAATATTTGTCCCAATTCAATTTTGAAATTGTTTCCAGATCATGAAATCTGTTTCCCTCCTAGCTGGACTATTTAATAACAATTAAAATTAACCTCTAGACATGTACATTCTGAGCTATGTTCTGTCCATTCTTGGGAACAAAGTAGGATAAATAATTTCCGATCCTTTTATTGATGCCAGCTTTAGTTACAGTGATGTAACCTGGAAGTAGAACAAGTCTGCAGACAGCTAAGACTCAGATTTGGAGAACAATTTATATATAATACTAAAACGTGAATGATATTTAGCAGCTTGTGCTGCTTCCTGTGTTCTGACAAGTACAAATTAAAACCTCTCTAGTCCGGCACCCTGAGGACATTAGTGATACCGAACCAGAGAATTTGCCAAACCACAGCAGGTCAATATTGTCTAGCAGCATTATCAACACTTCCACTGCTTACTGGGCTCTGAGTAGACATTTAAGGGTAAATTAGAGCTAAATAGCAGCACAGAACCCTGACAGCCAGGACTGGTGGCTATAAACAAACTTTATGGGACCATGGGAAACTTGGCTCCACCCATATGTACAATCATGGCGGATCACAGATGTTGCCAGATCAGAGTGCCAGACTAGAGAGGTTCAACCTGTAATGGATTCATGCTTCCATTTTTCCTGGGCTCAGATGATTGTGACTGCCTCTTCCATCAGTGACTGGAAGTTTGCAGAGACTAAAAGACCTAATTCCACTGAAAATTAATGGAGTCTCTTCTGTTTGAGTGGTGCGGGCTTCTGTAGGTGGAACAGAAAGAAGGTCGTGAGCATTCTCCGTGTGGCATATGAGCAGTTTAGCTATTGAGCATAATTCCTAAAGGTATCACTTGTCATCTTCAGCGTGCAAGTATTAATCCTCAAAAGCTCCCACTGCAACCTAGATCGGTGTTGTAATTCGCATTTTACAGATAAGGAAATTACTTCCTCAAAGCTTCAGAAAGATTTAGTGGTAGAGGACGGTTTATCACTCAGGAATTCCTTATTCCCATTCCTGTGATCTGACCACTAATCCACATTATTATTCTCAGGCCTGGTCTACGCTAAAGGTGAAGAATGAATCAAGTTACATAACTCCAGCTACTTTAATTACGTAGCAGGAGTTGACATATCATGATTTGATTTTCCCCACTACCCCCACAGCAGGAGGTTGACAGAAGCAAATGCTCCCATCGGCTTCCCTTACTCTTCATAGGAGCAGGAGTACTGGCTGCCAACAGGGGTGCCCTCTGAGTTTGATTTAGCGAGTCTTAACTAGACCCACTAAATTGAACTCCGGAAGATCAATCTAAATTCCCCAAATAGATTATTACCTCATTGAGTATTTATAGGGGTTATTAGTATGCAGCTGAAATGCAGAGGCTCCCCATTAAATATTATGCTCTATCATATCACTGCTGCTGAAGTGCAGAGGTAGCAAGACTGTAAATCTGCAAACTGAAAGTCTGGAGTTTTGTTAAAAAATAAAGGTGTTGTCCAACTACAGCACTCGTTTTTCCAAATGAAATAAAACTTGTATTTAAAATATATTTGTCCTGCTTCTTCCAATATACCCAAAGGTACTAGCCTGCCTTCTGGATTAGGGAACACAATTTCAATTGATAAATAAAGTCCTTTTTGAATTGCAAATAAAAAAAACCATCTGAAACCACTAACCAGCTACGTTTTTATTTTTATGCATATAAAAATGTCAGAGCCATTTGTTTTTAAAATTTTCCAATGACAAAAAGCACTTCTTTGAGCGGCTCTGTCCAGGTTTCAGTTGGAAGTGGAGTTACAGTGTCCTGAAGTTTCAGATGGAGGGCGAACAAAGAATTCCACTGAAAAAGTAGCCTCTCTTTTTTCCTGTTTTCACCTAAAATTGTCATACGAGATCCTCGAAGTTCAGTTGAATTTGCATCCAGACGTTCAAGGGTGAAACCCCTGCCTCCATAAAGTCAAAGGAAGTTTTGTCATTGACTTTGATGGAGCCAGGATATCAGCCCAGAAGCTTAATCCAGTCCTTTGCATTTTCAAGAGCTCTCCCGTGCTTCTTGGATTGATAGTGTCCAAGATATGGCAAGAACAGTTTTGGTTACCGCATTTCTAGATTCCAGATGCAAACAGGATTTCTTAAGCTTGATTCCAGATGCAAACAGGAAGAACAAAGATCCAAACAACAAAGACAAATAACAAAACTATATATTTTTTTAACTTCCAAAGGTTGGGGTTTTGGAAGAAGTTCAGGATAGTTCTTAGTTTATCTGAAAGATTTCATCAGCTATCCTTCTTCTAAGACCCGGACTATATAATTTTTTAAAAAAATGATTATAAGATATTTTAACTCCCAGTTTAAAAGTGATTTCTGCCAACACAGATGAAACACTGTGTGTGCTTGTCAAAACACTTTTAAATGGAAAGGGAAACCATTTTCTAATAAGCACACACCTAGTGCAGAAAAAAAGGGGAGAGTTTTCGCTTAAAAAGTATATTTCTCTTTGCATTGTTTCACTTGTTTCATTACAAGAAGCATTTAAGGTTTCTGTAAATGCGAGGGAAAATATTTAATATTTTTTTCCAGCTTGAGTACTTTGTTGTTTTGGAAGCACGTGGTGTATAGTCATTTTCACTTTCTTCCCTGTAAGTCCGTTAATCAGTTTCCCCTGTTGTTGGTGGACGTCTTTTCTACAGGAACAAGGGAGAGAGACAGGAAAATGCTTTTGTAATGCCACAGAAAAATGGCAGGGAAACTCTAGAGCAAATGCAGTGCCTTAGACTCCTTTTAATTAATTTTTTTAACTGATTAGATTTCAAAGTGACTTAACACCGTCTTAAGATTTTTGCCTCATCTGTACAGACCAGGTAAACTACTTTATCCCTATGAGAAGAAACAATTTTTTAAAATAAAATCTCTGCAGTCTGAGGTTGCATTGGGATATTAATTCAGATGTAAAATCAGTGTGGAATCCTCTGGCACTTTACAGATGACCAGATTTATTTGGGCATATGCTTTCATGGCTAAAACCCCACTTCATCAAATGCAGCCTTTGAAAGTGTATGCCCAAATAAATCTTTAAGGTGCCACAGGACTCCTTGTTGTTTTTGTAGATACAGACTAACACGACGACCCCTCTGATAATTGTGATGCAATAATTGTCAGTTCACACATCTACTAACTTCTTATGAATGAAAGCTTTTCTGAGAACTTGTCTTCATTCATTCCCTCAGTCTGACTATGGTAACACTGTACCATCCAACTCAATGTAAACAGTTGTAGGATTTGGCATTTATAGAGTAATATGTCAAGATATAGTAGTTTCGTCCTAGGATTAAGCTGAAGTATTCTTAAAAGAAATCAGTGCAGCTTCATTAAAGTTATATGCTCTCAAAATATGAATGAAATTTCAATGTCGTTTGTTTTATGGAGAGCTTAAAAAAAGCAAATAGCATTCATTTTAATATATTGAGTTGCATTGTTTTTTGCCATGTATATAATGTTCCTATCGAAATATATAAAAAAGATTAATCATAAGGTCGTATCAGCAGATGATCAGAATATGGAAATATTAAAGTTATGAGGAAGATCAGGACTACAGAATATGACTGTGTGCATTGACTTTTCTAATAATTGATTAAGTGTAGTAAGGTGAAGTTGATCTCCTTTGCGGATGAATAAATATAGGAAAATATGGGTAAATTATTAAAATAAATACATTTATCTCCCCTTTAAAAATTATACTTTATATGGAAAAGAACCATAATTTAAAAAAAAAAGCTTAACCTTTTAAAATAACCTTAAGATAAATGTGAGATGACACAATGCATAAATGTTGAATATTTTGATGTATACTTTCTGTTGTTTTTGTTTTATAGAATATCCCTGGAGAGGAAATGTTTTAAAAACTGGCCAGACTGATATTTTACACATAAGCATGCCATTTCTTTTCTTAAACATATTGTTTGCCTGAATGTTGGTTATAACCACTGTATGAAGGCGCCCTCTATTGATGAAATATGGAATTTACTACAATAATAGGCAAATATGGTTTTGGCTAAGCTTAGTGAGTTTTAAAACTTAAATAAAATATACTTTTTTTCTCCTTCTTCTCAAAATGCTCTCCTCAGAGGCTGCCAACTTTATCTGAACCTTAAAAACAAAAGCCAAACTCCTGTGTTTTCTGGCTGGCTAATAAATGGTACGGGACTTTGATCCATGCAGAATTTTATGCTTGTTCAAATAGCAGGCATGGCGCTGTGTTTTCTTTGAAAACAAAATCCGTTCTAAAAATAATAATGCTTACCTGACAAAACACACGACTAATGTGACTAATTATTTGTTACACTGTAATTCTGTGTATAAAGAACCCCAATTTCTAGATGCAAAAGCTACCTTGTTGTTAATGCTCCAGTTAAGCCAAGCAGATTGCTCAGCTTTTGATTTCTGATCTTTGCTCCCTGTTATAACTTCATCTTCAGGTAATGAAATCCTGGATGTATTGAAATTAATGGCAAAAGTCCTTTTGATTTCAGCAGAGGCAGGATTTCACCCCAAGGGGGTGTGAGCACGCTTTAGTGCCTTTTTTATTTGTTTGTTTTTGTCGTCCTCCTCCTTCCCCCCCCCCTTCCCCAACACATACCCAAACATTCTTAGTAAAAATTTGCCAAGGAAGCACTAGTTACTTCACAGTGTTTGCTGAGAACTGCTGGCACAATAGGTCTGGCCTTGCCAGTAACAGAGCAATACTCTCTAGGGAAAGGGGGTGGAAAAAGACTCACTTAACGAATTCAGAGTTGGACTCAGAGGCAAAACACACTTTGCAGAAACATGTGCCTTGATGTATCTATTACTGTATGCCTTTTGCTTCAAGCAAAATAATAAAATAAAACTAATACCCCTTGACAAATGTAAATGTTAAAGATCCAAACATTCTGGCTAGAAGACGTCTGTTTTCAACTTTCCATACAGTGGCCGGGAAAGAGTCACGATATTTTGGTTCTCTTTTTTTGTTTCACATGTCTACTTTTTTATGAACTTTATTAAAGATAATGGCACTGAATCCTGCTCTCAGTAGTGCAGGTGAAGCCTGAAGCCGTTGCACTTACTTGAAGAAAGTTACTACTCATTTGCATGGGCATGAGAGAAGCATTTTCCCTAACACACATATATCTTTGTTTTCGTGTGTAGCTTTGCAAGATGGTTAGTTCGACTAGAAACCGTCCCACAGTTTAAGCCCAAGTCAAAGCTTTAAGAGCTGGGGTTCTGTTCCTAATACTGGATCCATGAACACTACATCAGAAATGACTGCACTTTTCTGGATTTTATTATTCCAGTAAAAGGATTGTTCTTGGATGCATGACTACCAGGGCATTGAGAGGAAAGCTGTGGGAAGATTTTCGTTAAGGAACAGCGTTTCAAAGCCAAACGTGCCCAGCTTTGTGGGGAAAAAATGCCATTGTCACAAATGTCTGTGCTGGCAGCGGGACACTGTCCTTTTGCTGCAAGAATATTTCTAGCTAAACTTTTCAATTTCTGTGCAAAAATGGCAAATTCATGCATGGGGCAAATTCAGGTTTTTTTGTCCTGAGAACAGAAGCTGCCTTAGAACTGGCTAAATAGTCCCTGCTGATGTACTTTATCAAACTGGGCCATTTTCGCCTTGTTGTGTGAGAGCTAATCCCTTGTACACGGTAATAGTTTCATATGAGGAACCGTCTTGAGTTAGGCAATGATACAGTAGCATTAACTTTGGGCACCAGCTTTGTACTTCTGTGTGAGCCACTGCAACCCCCCTGCTGCTGAGAGAAAAGCCGTGAGGAGGGTAGGGAGACTGGAGTATAGAGGGACAACTTGATAGCAATAAAAAAATCTGACCCTTTAGGTGACAACAGACTTTGTCTAAAATTTTAGCTTGATTCCTTGTGATATTAGGGCCATTGGTATTTTAGGACTGTTCCAGATTTGGAGAACGTTAAGACATTGTTCGGCATGTTCTGAATTTTATGGTTAACATGGAGCTGTTTGCCCTGAACCTTGTTTTAAAACTGTGTGGATCCCTTTAACCACGTCAGAATTAGACCCTAAACTAACGAAATAACTGTGCTCCAAACTGTTTAGATTTATAACTTTTCTCTGGAAATACTTGATATGCATTCGATGTTGTTTGCTAAAACTTTATTACTCCCACACTTGAAAATTAATCTATAGAGGATAGAAGCGGCAGAAGTTGATTTATGGTGCATCGGCCTCTCTTTAGCAGAAAACAGACGGCATGTTTATACAACAAACTAAACATATAGAGACAATTAACTGGTCTGGAAGCGCTGTTTCTGATTTATTTTAAAAGTATGACCTATAAAATGATTGTTAATCCTTATATGAAAAAAAAACTGTAAGTGTTTTCTTTTTTCTTTCCTTTTTTATTTTACATGTGTCTAGATTTATATACAAAATGCAAACATCAAGCTGGATTGTGTATAGATTGATACAGAACATAAATAAGACTATGTTTAGACACAGTCTGTATTTGGAGGTCAAAACTGGAAATGAAAAAAAATCTGGTGAGGTAAAAATTAGGCCAAATATGGTAGGTAATGAATTCTTGCTTATGTCAGTAATTGTAGCTTCTCCTCTTGGGCGCATTAGTGTAAAACCCTGAGTAACTTCAGTATGTTTTCTGATGGCAAATTATAAATTACAAGTAGAGCGTGGTGCGCATACAAAATCAGTATCTGCATCGCAAAAATAATCCACGGACAGGGTTGGATTAAGACATTCTGAGGCCCTAAGCTACGTCACAGAGCATTACCAAAAATGTATATTATTCTAACAGAAAGCACAATGAAAATAGAAATAGTAAAGTTTTGTATTTGCATATCAACCAGTACATCAGCGAGGATGCAACTAAAAACGAGTCATTTTTTGTAATTAGAGTCCCCTCATAATCTAAGGCCCTAAGCAGTAGTTTATTTAGCTTGTGCATAAATCTGGCACTGTCCACGGATATCCTCAGCCACATCTGCAGAAGTGAGTACCTGTGGATATAAAGCAAATTTACAGGATTCAGATCCAAAATTGGTATCTGCATTTATGGCTGCAAAAATGAGCTATCGATATCTGCCTCCACAGCTGCAGATAAGGATAGCTGCAGCTGGAAAGCGGATAGCCACGGATTTACAGGACTTTAATTATAAGAGCTGCCGGATAAGGGAGAGCTGAATTCCTGTGTGCCCTCTCCATCATCCCACTGTCAACATGCGTGTAGGGGCAAAGCAACTGACCACTTAGTAGTAACCCAAACCAAACCCAAGCCCCATATCTTTATTATACTAGAAAATGACAGTCTTCTGCTGCTGAATCTGATTAACCTTTTAAATTTTCAGATTAACATGTGGGGTTGTAAGAATTGATAATAACTGGCGTGTGATGTCCGTGTTTACTTCTAAAGTCAGTCATCTGTGACTCAGTCAAACTGCATGCCACAAAAGTTCTTTTGGAGACATAGCAACAGACATTTGGGTATTATTTCCAATAACCCATGACAGCTATGAAGGATCCGGAGCATTCCCAGTGAATTGTGGTTCTAAGAATCATTATTTAATGTGCACTCTGAGAAAAGGAGCCATTTAAAAAACCTAAATAATTTGGATGCATCCTTATTGGCCAATATGGACTAAAGAATTACATAAAGTTGGCCTTTCTCCAAGTTTGTTTCCAGATAAAAGTCCCTCCTTAAAGGTTGTTTTTATATAATATATATTTATCTTCTCTAGTATGGATCTTTATTTTATTATTCTTAAAACACCATCTATGTATACTGTGCTTTAAAGACAGTTACATAAAATACGTCTCTGTGAGAGGATACAGTCTAAGTTAAAAGAAAACACTACACTTTGTGCCACACAAATCAGCAGCAGGCATTCAAGAATTTCAGCGCTCTTTGCCTCGAGTCATTCTTGGAATTCACCTGTAGGATTTTGTTTTAGCTAGAGACAAACTTTAGTAGAATCGGAAAACTGATTCAAAATGTGGATGTTGATCTGAACTTGTCTGGTCTAGAAATCACACCAGAAATCATGTGAGTACCAGTGCTCTTCATTAGATTTTCCCTTCATCTTCATTGGACCTGGATCTAAGTAAGCACCGTAAGCTTTCGTGTTCTTTCCACATGTGGTCCCAGTGGATGCTAGGAAGAGAAATGGCACGGAAAACACGTTTTGAAGCCATTAACCAAACTCAGAACCTCGGAAAGGTTCTCTTCATGACTGGAACATGCCTGGGAGAACGTCCCCTTCTGGTTTCATTTAATCAGAACCAGTCTGCCCAGCCCTAGTTAAAACCATACGTTATTGGATTAAGTGTACTTAGAACAAGAAGTGTGTGCCGGAAGTGGGGCGGGGGTGCAGAAGAGGGGTGGTTGGGATAGCAGGGATGATTTTCAAACCGCTTCCCTCTGCAAAATTAGCAGAGTATGCAGTGAAGAGTCCAGGTCATTTGATCGGCAAAGGGTTAACTTTAATTTCAGAATTCCCAAAATGTCAGCACTCCTTTATCCAAAAATACAGCAACTGGCTTTATCAACATATGCTTTTCATTACCTACAAGGCTTACAATATTTTTGGTGTCTGTATCAACTTGATTCAATTACTGGTACCACTGTGAGGGAACATTACCTCCAGGGAAAAGGGGGCGAATGCCTCAGTGCTCATGGATACAGGGGAAGGAGCAGATTAATATAACAGATTTACATCAAGACTGCTGACTCCATTACTTTAAAACTCCTGTAATTGACTTTTTTAAAAATGACATTAGCATTTAAATGGTACTGTCGTTACAAGGGTGAAAGTTCAGCAAAATATGATCAATTTATTGAGCTCTTCAAATGTTCTTTTGATATTTTTTTTGTGTTGGTTGCCATGCCGGAGGGGTTTTTGTGTTTTGTCAGATACAGGAAAAGTCTACAGCACTGAGATCTTCGGCGGGGCAGCTACTGCCTGGCTGTAGATGACAGAGTTTACCTAAAACAGAGCGTGCGACCATCCTCAAAGTTGTCTTCTTTGCCTTGGTTTTTAAGTGCCTGTCTAAGATGTGAAAAGTCCCTTTGAGCTGTTATTCACAAACAGCAAACAGACAGCGTGGAGAGATTATCTTTGCTCTGGCGGCCTTGGCCGTGAGGCAAATTCTCCCTACATTTTAGATGGGAGCAGTATCCATCTTGAGCTCTTCATTGCCTCATGGTGGGTCTCTCAAAATGATATGAGCTGCATGCAGAATATATTAAAGCCTACAGTAAGCCCAGCTACAATACATCGAACGGCATGGCCGGACTTTTCAAAATGGCCTAAGGAGGGTACAGGTTGGACCTCCCTATTCCGGCACCCTCAGGACATGACCGGTCCCAGACAAGGGAGTTTGCTGGACCAGAGGTCTGGTAGGGGAAGGGTTCCGGCTTCCTCACTGGGCTCCTCTCCTCAGGCACCTTGCACCGCTGCCCCCGGTCCCCTGGCTGTGGCAGCCTTGTGGGCTCTGGGGCCCTGTGAGCTCTGGCGGCCATGACAGCCCTATCAGCAACGCAGTCCCACGATCTCTAGCAGCCCGGCTTGCCTCCTGGCTCCATGAGCTCCGCCAGTCCTGCCAGCTCTGCTGCCCTGCTGGCTGTGACCTCTGCTGCCCCACAAGCTCTGGTGACCCTGACAGCCCTGTAATCTTCACCCCCCACATCCACACATCCGGTGGGTCCACCAACTTCCCTGCCCCACGGGCTGTGGACTGATGCTCTGAGGACTCTGCTGCCCCACTGGCCCTGCCAGACAGCTCCTCTCACAGCTGCCTGCTGGACCATGGATGTTGTCAGACCAGAGTGTCCCAGACCACAGAGGTTCAACCTGTAGGTGCCCATATCCCACTGATTTTCAGTGGGAGTTAAGTGTGTGTCTAAACCATTTGAAAAGCTCAGTGAAAACAAAGCTGTTTGTCACTCGCATTAGAACATAAGAACATAAGAACGGCCGTACTGGGTCAGACCAAAGGTCCA
>JANRFK010003894.1:4413350-4430026 GCA_030068395.1 Apalone spinifera | reverse complement strand
CCTCTCAAGGTCCCTTCCAGTCCTAGTATTCTATGATTCTATGATTCTATGATTCACATCTGTACACAGTATTCAAGATGTGGGTGTACCACATAGTTTTATACAGGGGCAGTAAAATATTCTGTGTCTTATTTTCTATCCCTTTCTTAATCCCTTTCTTAATAATTCCTAATAATTCTTAATAATTTTGGGACATTTGCTTGGTCTTGGAGGAAATGGAATCTACACCTGCAAACCCTTATTTACACAGACAGTCTTTACGCATGCACATGCTTCCATTGCCACAACATGGGTAAAATTCTTGTTCAGACCCAAGTTCAATTGAAAAGGAACTCCACTGAAGAGAATGACTTTTTCAGCCATCACAAATGGTAAATAGTGAATATGCAATGGGGCAGTTGTTCAGCCACTATCAGTGATTCCAGATTCTCGTCTAACGTGCTTTAATGATCCTTAATGAGTTATGATCACACAAGCAAATGCTGTGTAGGACGTCCATCTCTTGGGGATGAGGTGAAGTTTACAAGGTCTCACTTGTATGGTGACATGCGATTCTGTGGAACTGGTCCTTTGATACAGCTAATGAGCAAACATCTTAAATGATTCCTGAAAGATTCTGTTCAAGAATGCAATTTGCCTGCCTATCTATCTATCTATCTATCTATCTATCTATCTATCTATCTATCTATCTATCTATCTAAGTTTTCATAGCAACAAATCATTTTAGACGTAAGGAGAACATGCTAATTTTTTCAGCACAGTCGACTGGCAGCACTCCTGTTCTGGACTTCATTTTAAGTATCCAATCCTGGGATAGGAGTGGACCAGTGCTGGAAACCACAACTCCCCTTTCCTTGTTTTGAACTTTCACCCAGAACTCAAATTGAATTTTAATTTCATCTTTCATGAAATTGGAGAAAGTTTATATCACTTTTTGACCCCCTTTTTCTTTTATTTTTCTAGTGCTCACAACTTTTCAGATTGTGGTCTGGATCAGAACCAGACCTATCAGGATATCATACAAGAGAGTCATTTTTGTTGTATCTGTGCACCAAGAACAGGGAATCATCAAATGATTCCATTCCTGTCACCCATTCCCATCTTCTGGCAAACATAGCTAAGGACATCATCCCTGCCCACCAGCCATTGATGGACCCAGCCTCTATGAATTAATCTAGCTCTTTTTTTAACCCTGTTAAAATCTTGGCCTTCACAACATCCTTTGGCAAGGAGTTCCACAGGTTGACTGAGTTGTGTGGAGAAATATTTCCTTTTGTTTGTTTTAAACCTGCTGCCTATTAATTCCATTGGGTTACCCCCTCATTCCAGTGTTGTGAGAAGGATTAAATAGTGATGATTTTATAGACCTCAATCATATCTTTCCCTCGTCTTGTGTTTTCCAAGCTGAAAAGTCTCATTAATCTCTCCTCACATAGAAGCTGTTCCATACCCCCTAATAATTTTTGTCGCCCTTTTCTGAACCTTTTCCAATGCCAATATATCTTTTTTGAGATGGGGAGACCACATCTACGTGCAGTATTCAAGATGTGGATGCCTCGAGGATTCATCGCAAGCAAACTAAAATTAAGCCGCAGCAAAAAGCTTTTTCTTGCAGGATTCCTCCTTCATGAGGTTTGGATTGTGCAGATAAGACCTGAACCAGTGCCCAACAACATCAATGAGTGGGGTTTTTTATATTGATTTTAATGGGCATTGGATCGGACCCACAAGTAATGAATTTCTCAAGTCTAAACTGCTGAACAAATGGACGTCCCTTACCATTATTCCTTTTCTTACCACTGTGCCGCCATGTACTTCAACAGGTTCTTGCCTCCTTTAGGACCAAAAGGAAGGTTGCATCGTAGGGGTTTTTTTTTCTTCTCCTCAACCTAACCTTTTTTTTTTTTTTTTAATGACTCTTTTTAGCACCAATTAATTAAAGAAAACAGACAGCGCTTCTTTTGGCTCTTGACACAAACCAGAGATGGATATGCAAGTGTATGGAGTAGTTTGTAGTATATTTCTTGTCACCTGGCTTAGACTAGATGGGGAATGGTCCCCTCCCGGAATGATCTCTCTAGCACAGGGGTGAGGGAGAAAGGGAAGGGATGGATTATGGATAAATAGGACTTGTATCCTTTTCTTTCTCCAGGGATGCCTAGTGCCCGTCACTACTAAATTCACATTCAAAGCAGGCATCGGAGTGAAACGGACCAAGGACTCTTGGGGGGGTCCCCTGCACTTTCCCCTGTTTAAAACAATCTTCCCTCAAAAATCTGCATCATTGTGTCGAATTTGCCATCAGAGCTGCCTGGCTGTGGCGGATACAATGCGACACACTGACCTGATTCATCCAGCTAGAAAAGTCAGCCCCAGACACAGAGCCCGAACTGAAACTACGGGGGCATTAATAACTCAGACACCCCCCTGCCTAACTTTGCTGCAGAATGCTTGGTAATGACCTCTCTCGGCCCTGCCAGCTCTCTCTGACCTCCCCCTCTTCAGGATGCTGCTTAATTTGCACTAATTACATTCCAGTCTGACAGGAACTTGGACATTGTCTCAGACTTTCAGGTACTCTCACTGCTCTTGTTCCAGGACAGAATGCTCTGGCTAAGTAGGAGGAATATTATAGCGATGACACAATAGCCAGCCCACATAATCAGGCTGTATTTTATATATTGTCTATGTTTATGTATGCACAGACACATGTGCACATACACACACACACACAAACATATGCATGTATAATATGACATATAAGATGACCTTCTGATGACAAATGCACCTTTGAATTTTTCTCTCTGCTGTAATTGGTTGTTGCTACTGAGATTTGGGAGATTTAGGTAATAAAACCAAAAGGAATGTAATTCTGGTGTTAAATGACTAATTAATAGTTTAACAGTGTTTACCTCTCTGGATTTTTGGCTTCACACTGTCACTGGTGTGTCCCCAGAATTCTCAGATTAAATAAGCAGCCGCTGGGTTGACTGGGGTAAGAGAAATGCTAAAATGGAATAGGTCACAAGCCTTAGGGCTTGTCTATACCTACCTGAAGATCCACGCTTCAGAGATCGATCTTCTAGGGTTTGATTTAGTGAGTCTAGTAAGGCCCTGCTAAATCAATCGCTGACAGTGCCCTCTTTGAACCCAGTACTCCACAGGGTTGCGAGGAGTAAGGGAAGTCGATGGGAGAAACTCTCCCATCAACCTCCCACTGCGGGAATGCCCCAGAAAGTTGATGTCAACACCAGCGACGCTATTCTCGTAGCTTAAGTCAACTTGCTCATGTAGTGTAGTCCTTGCCTTAGAGACTTTCTACATAGCACAAAAGTTATGGGGCAGCCTCAGCTATGACAGATCTAAAATTTGAGCTACATTTCTTCCTTATTTACTTGCAAATAAAATATAGGACTTCCCTAGATGGTATGCTAGTGCAAGTGGATATGTGAATTCTAGATCACATGAATGTGTCACATGCTGAATGGTCCTACACGGACCTTGCTAGAATACACTTAAAAAGTCCCCCAGTTCACATTAACATGTACTGCTTGAAATGTATTTGCAATGCAATGCCCTAGGGAACTTGTACCACACGCCAGCATGGTCCACACAAGTCAATTAGTGCACAACATGCTGGTGCAGACCAGAAGTTACATCCACCCTACTAGTGTAAACTAACACACCGTGTAGACAAACTGTGTGTAGAAGTATAGATAGGAATTTAGATTTATGTCTAAATACACATATTGATCTCAAAATATATTCTACTTGTCGGCTTTTTTTACTAAGAATGAGTGAAGAAAATGAATCCATCTCAACAGTGCGTCTCTCAGGCACAAGCATACAATAACAATGACCAACAGAGACAATGGGAAACCAGCCCTTGCAATTGCTCTGCATTTGCGAGCAAGTGTGTGCACTGTCATTGGGAAATTTAAGTTTGAAGCTTCGAAGAGGATGCTAAAACTAAAACAAAAACCCAGGCCACATTTGGGTTGCTTTACAAAGAATAAGAGGCAGGCCATTGTGAGAGTTTAGCTCTACTAAGATTATTTTTTTAAAGCAGAAAGCATCAGCAAGTAACCTCTGGGTTTCAAAATATTGTATCATTTTAAAATGCAGTGTGCATGAGATCGCTGAAACGGGATACACCAATTTGAACTTTGTCAAATAATGCAGGTCTGTGTTTGCAAAGACAGAGGCACCCTGAACCCAAAATCCCTTGAGCTGTCTTTCAAAGAGTGATAGTTACGGAAATTAGCAGTGCAGAAATCCATACTAATCATTCATCAGGAGTCTTATTAACTGTCTTACCCATGTTATTAGGAGTGGGCCCAGGCTTTCTGACCTGAGCAGCTGGGGAAGAGGGCTTCTTCTCCCACAGCTGTGAAAAAGTGATGCAAGTTGGCCTCTAACGACAATGCCCTTAAGGTGGAGGGGTCCCCTTCCCCCCCCAGGGCTTGTTCCTTATAATTGTTGTGGTGTGAGGGAACAATAAAAGAGGAGACTAAGGGGATATGATAGAGATCTATAAAATCATGAGTGGTATGGAGAAAGTGAATAAGGAAAAGTTATTTACTTGTTGCCATAATATAAGAACTAGGGGCCACCAAATGAAATTAATGGGTAGCTGGTTTAAAACAAATAAAAGGAAGTTCTTCTTCACATAGCACACAGTCAACCTGTGGAACTCCTTGCCTGAGGAGGCTGTGAAGACTAGGACTATAACAGGGTTTAAAAGAGAACTAGATAAATTCATGAACGGCTATTAGCCAGGATGGGTAAGGAATGGTGTCCCTAGCCTCTGTTTGTCAGAGGGCGGGGCTGGATGGCAGGAGAGAGATCGTTTGATCATTACCTGTTCTGTTCAGTCCCTCTGGGCACCTGGCACTGTCCACTGTCAGCAGACAGGATACGGGGCTGGATGGACCTTTGGTTTGACCCAGTCTGTCCGATCTTATGTTCTTATGTTACGTTCTTAATAACACAGTCTTAATAAAAGAAACTTATGCCCTGTTTTGCCAAAGGATAAGAGGCATATTGCAAAAACAGGGGGTCAGTCTTGTCAGTTCACACTTGCCAGGAGCTCATGGAGCTCAAAAATTCCCCTGGATAAGGCTTTGCAGCCATAGGCCCTTAGTCTCTTACCCAAACTACAGTTCTGCATAAAGTTATTGCCCAGCATATACTTTCCTCCTCTCATCAAAACAGAGCTTAGTGTTTGAATAAACCAACCCAGAACACAGTGCTTGTGAGTGGGTTTATTCAAGCACGTTGATCCACTGGAACCACTTAATCAATTATGCAGATAAGTCTTCACTCTTCGGACTGAGCGAATCCGTAGTCTCAAAAGGTGGCAGTGTTTAGTCACTGCAAACAGGAAGACGCAAAGTCAGCTCCCAGAGCATGGATGCTTGTATCACTCGGCCATGTCACAGGAATGTCTTTAATTACAAAATGTCTTTGCATAAATGCAAAGAAACAATAAACAATATGTAGTCCAGCCAAATTTCTCATGTTCCTTTATTTATTGGCGGTTGCCTAGAGTTTTATCAAAGAATAAAGATGGGGAGGGGGGGGTGTTATAAATATGTAGCCTAGTTTTTAGGAAAAGGAATGGAAGTTGGGTTTTTGTTAAAGATCATGCACAGTACTGACCCTTGATATTCACCCATCATTAGTTTCCTATGCAGGAAAATTAAACGGAATTGTTGTTCAATCTAATTTTCTAACTCTTTCTTTGGAACTTATGCTAGCGAATATCTCCACCTTAAGAGAAACAAAGACCATCAAGGAGATAAATAATACTTGAAAAAGACAGGACCATTGTTGGCTGGTTCTTTATCTGTAATTTGACTGTGTTTCCTAAGTGTTGAAAGGGGCACTTTTGTGGCAAGTATGACACAAATAACCTTCACCCTTGATTGCACCATCTAGAGACAGTTAAATACCCGAGGGTAAAGGAAAATGAACAAGTTACAGTTGATTTGATATTTTTTAATGACAGTCGAGAATATGAATGATCCATTTCAGCTGCCTTTGTTATGAGGTGATTTGATAAAACAACAGGATACATTCTTTGGCATTTTAAAATATCACAGCAAGTGTGTGTGTGTGTGTGTGTGTGTGTGTGTGTCTTTTATTCTGTGGCTATAAGGCCATGCTTATTTTCATGGTCACTACTATGTTGAGTACCAATATGATCACTAATAACCCTTACACAGAGCTTTACCTGTGAAGTCCACCATCCAAAAATTAAGAGTGAGATTTTCAAGAGGGAAAAAGGATTTAGACTCTCAACTCATCTCGGTCATCTCAGCCATGTGACGGTTCACCCCGCCCTATGCTTTATGAAATGGATATATGGACATAAATGTACATAATTCAAAGGTGCTTTGAGCAAATTACTTCATGTTACCTATCAATCGTCATGTCTTAATCCGCTGGATCTGTTTATCTTATTTTGGTGCGTGTATCATTTTTGTGTGTGAAATGAGACACATAGAGTAGACAATACATTATGGCTACATCTACCCTGCAGGCTTTTTGTGCAAGAACGGCCTTTCTTGCACAAAAACTTGCGGGGCGTCTACACTGCACGCATGTTCTTGCGCAAGTAAATTGACAGTAAAGCGTCGGAACAGAGGGCTTTTTGCGCGAGAGTTATTCCTGTCCCCACGAGGAATAAGCCCTCCTGCTCAAGAGCTCTTGCTCAAGAAGGCAGTGTGGACGGGCAACAGAGCTTTCTTGCGCAAGAGAGCATCCACACTGCCATGGACGCTCTTGCGCAAAAGCACGTCAGTGTGGACGCGCTCTTGCACAAGAATTTTTGCACATAACAGTTCTTGCACAAGAAGCCTGCAGTGTAGATGTAGCCTGGGGGTTTTAAATGTGTGAATGAAAGTCATCCAGGGAGACCTGAGTGTCTGGGCAATCCTATGCAAATAGCCTTTTGTCCTTAAGTCTGAGCAGTGGTTGGTAGGGATGGGCCAGGTGACTCCACATGCAATAACGGAATCTTTAAAACACAATAGGAAAGTAGTAGTCTTGAGTCTTTGGCTGGCACACCAGAGGGAAGGAACCAAAGACCCAAGGCTGAGGGATGGCCCTGGTTTTGAAGGCTTTGCTGGAAGAGAGACAGTTTTAGGATGAGTTTGTAATGTGCTTCTGTACTGAGGCTTCAGTGTTAGAGTCAGCTAAGCATTTCCTGTTATTTTGAGTTTGTAATCTACTTTGCTCTGCCTGTTCTCTCTTATAACCACTTAAATCCTATGGCTTGTACCTAATAAAATCACTGTTACTTACTATCAAGCCCAGTGTAAATAATTATTACCTGGGGGAGCAATCAGTGTGCACGTTCCCCCTTTCATTGCTAAAGGGGATTACGCAAATAATTCAATGGGGGGGTTGATCCCATTTGCAGAGTGGTATCCCGGGAAGCTGGGCCCAAAACTGCGCTCTCCTTGGACCTGAAGAAATTCAGTGTCAGTATTGCTTCTTTGGGATGCGGGTGTGAGTCTCAGCTCTGTGCCTAGGCTGGGAAGCCCCAGAGAGCAGGAAGGTGAGTGGCAGTGGCAGTAGCTGTGTCAGCACTCTGGGAAGCCCAAAGGATCTTCTGTGACTGCACCCCGTCACAGTTCACCCCGTCACAAGCCCTACCAGTTAGATCTAGGTAGGTTATGGTTTCAAAAGTGACTGAGGTTTGTTGCCACAGGGAGTGGGTGCCCACTGAACAGCGATCCAAGGGCCCAATTTTCAGCACCTTTCAAGAAGTTAAAAGTTTAGCATCACAAAGCACTAGACACTTTAGAAAATGTAGGCCACTAATATTAAATAACTTTGAAGGAAGGGGGAAGGAATGGGAGGAAGGAAGGAAGAAAGTATGGCAGAAGGGAGGAAGGAAGGAATGTAAGGAGGGAGAGAGAGAAAGGGAAGGAAGAAAGGAAAGGAGCCTGTTTAATCTATCAATAAAGATTTCTTTGATTCAGAAATACTTTAGTAATCCCTCTAGCTACATTTAAGAAACTGACATATACAGCGAAATATACATTTACCAAAGCATTACACCGTTCTGCTCATTCTAGTTTAATTGCAGCTGCGACTATCATGTGCTTGAATTCTTGACCTGAGCAAATAACCTGAAGTCATTTTCTTCATTCGGTCATTCTGTCTTTCATAGTGTGGAGCATTCTGGGGAACCGCAAGGACGTAACCCCCTCCATGATTATTTGAGGGATAATATTTAAGGATGCGCAGAATAACAGCAACAGCAAATACCAGCAAACTACTTGTCCAACTGAAAACAGTATTTGGGGAACCTTGGTGTGAAGTGCTGGGCACGAATTGTAAGGCACCAAGCGCCTTCCACCCCTTTTGGAATCTGGGAAATCAGGAGTCAGTGCAGAAGCTCAAAAAAAGATTGGGTTCAGTATCTGTATGGTGCTGCGGTTTCTGAAAATAAACTGCATTCCACATTACAACAGTTACCGCCACAATCACTCAGAGCTCCCGGATATGAAATTATGGTAATCAGTATAAACATTTGCATCTCAATCCACACCTACACCCAGCACTGTAATGAAATGTTCTAAAATCGCCATGGACACTGGTTTTGATAATATATGGCTAAAGGTTGTATTGATATCTTTATAGTGATTCATCCATCTATGAACCAGGACAAGGTATTAATAAGAAGGGGTTGTATTGCCAGGGGCTAAGTTAGAGTGCAAACTTATCAGAGGCACTGAACTTTGATGCTCTGCTTTTAAATAGAATTCCATTATTCTTTCATAAATACAGAGATGCAGCTATCCAGGCCGTGAACTGATGATCGCATGGGAATGCAGTTTAATGAAATTAATGAATAATATTTGCTTTGGGGACATGCTTTGTCTCACCTGATATTATGCTGTTTCATTTTTTTGTGAAGATTGTTGAGTAGAATTGATTGAGAGAAGCTGTATGCGTATTGCTTGCCAATGCAGAGTACGTGTTCTTTCCCCTTTGTTCGTCCACTGGTCCCTTACATTCATCTCATGGAAATGTCAGGCTAATTTCTCATGGGCCATGTCCTCCTTTTTAAAGTCCACTGTTAATCATAAGAACATCAGAACGGCCATACTGGGTCAGATCAACGGTCCATCTAGCCCAGTATCCTGTCTGCCGACAGTGGCCAATACCAGATCCCCCGGAGAGAGGGATCACAACAGGGAATCCTCACATGATCCCTCTCCTATCATCCATTTCCAGACAAACAGAGGCTAGGGACACCATTCGTACCCATCCTGGCCAATAGCCATTGACAGGGGCGGCCTGAGGTGGGCTGCAGCAGCTGGCACCCCAGGCGGAACGCACGATTGGCGCCCCCGCCTGCACAGCCATCACTGGCATGATGTCATCAGTGGGCGCCCCAGCCGCCCCGTTGAAGGCGATGCCCTAGGCGACGGCCGAGTCGGCCTATAGTCACGGGCCGCCCCTGGCCATGATGGACCTAGCCTCTATGAATTTATCAAGATCTTTTTCAAACCCTGATAAAGTCCTGAGTGAAGAAAAACTTCCTTTTGTTTGTTTTAAACCTGCTGCCTATTAATTTCATTTGGTGACCCCTAGTTCTTATGTTATGGGAATAAGTAAATAACTTTTCCCTATTCACTGTTTCCACGCCAGTCATGATTTTATAGATGTCTATCATATCCCTCTTTAGTCTCCTCTTTTCGAAGATGAAAAGTCCCAGTCTTTTTAATCTGTCTTCATATGGGACCCGTTCCAAACCCCTCATCATTTTTGTTGCCATTTTCTGAACTTTTTCCAATGCCAATATATCTTTTTTGAGATGAGGCGACCACATCTGTACGCAGGATGTAAGATGTGGGCGTAGCATATTTTTATACAGAGGCAATAAGACATTCTCTGTCTTATTCTCTATCCCTTTTTTAATGATTCCTAACATTCTGTTTGCTTTTTTGGCTGCCACTGCACACTGAGTGGATGTTTTCAGAGAACTGTCCACAATGACTCCAAGACCTCTCTCTTGAGAGGTTATAGCTAAATTAGTCCCCATCATATTATATGTATAGTTGGGATTATTTTTGCCAATGTGCATTAATTTACATTTATCAACATTACATTTCATTTGCCATTTTGTTGCCTAATCACCCTTTGTCTCCTTGTTCTACTTCTGGGGGGAACCAACCCGATACAGTTCCTCCACCAGATGCCTCTCCATGTCCCTTTCCAGCTCAACAGAACCCACTTTTCAGACCAATCAGAGCCACCGCAAGGCAGGAAAGGTTCCAGATGCTTTGCACACAGACTGCTGACATGAAGGGTAGGTCCGACAGATTGGCCCAGTAAACCCGGGGGCCTTACTGCACTAGGTCCACCTACTAAATCCCATTAGCATCGGGAGAATGATGTAGAGCACAGTATCCTAAGGAGCGTTTGCATCACTAGTATTTGCAAAGGAGACGTGTCTTTTAGAGGAACTATGTCGTCTTTCCTTCCCACAGATGCAATTGTCCTGCAGCCGAGTTCACTTTCTCGCTGCTCTTTTGTTTCATCTGGACCGTGTTTAATTTAAGTCTTTCTTATTCCTCCGAAGCTCGCTAGCCAGAAGACCGCTCCAAAGCAGCCCAAAAGCACTAAATAATATCCTTACATGAATATGTTCCTGTTTTTCCTGAGGGTAGATTGTCACTAATTGTATGAGAGAGCCTGCTGCGTGACCCAAATGGGCTGCCCCCGTGGGGGCACAGATGCTCCAGGTGGACTGAGACGAAATCTACAAGGCGATTTTAATGATGGGAGCAAAATCCCTTCAAATATTTCCATATAAAATGTTCTTCAAATATCCAATGTAATGTTTGAGATAGCCATGGGAATTATGATTCTTTTCGCGAAGTACACCAAGATAAAGAACTAGAAAGTATCTGTATCTATCACCACAGATGTTTAAAATAAATATATTTTTATATTTTCTTTTAGAACACTGCAGTCCTGTGAAAATGTACTTACCTTTAAGCACAGGCATGCGTGTATAAGTGTTTTCTGTACTGGGAGCTGAATATTATACATCTTTAAAGCATTTTAGAAATATTCCTTAAATACATTTCGACAACCCCTCCCCGATATGTAAGAGGTTAATATCAGAGTTAACCAGGAATTCTTTAATGAAATCTTTGTCATCCGAAAAAAATTCGATTTGGTCAAAACAGCCTTTT
Organism: Apalone spinifera; assembly: GCA_030068395.1. Classification (NCBI taxonomy): domain Eukaryota; kingdom Metazoa; phylum Chordata; order Testudines; family Trionychidae; genus Apalone; species Apalone spinifera. The sequence continues at coordinate 4,418,804 of JANRFK010003894.1, read as the reverse complement.
TTTGCAGGAAAATGTCAATTTAGATGAATTTATTGATGGGGGAAAAAAAAGAAAAAAGTTTCCAAACAGTTGATAGATTTTATGTAGTCCTTTTCTAAATGAAAAAAAAAAAATTGTCCACCTTCTGCCTAGGGATCCCAAATCAGTTTACAAGCATTACACATTTTTCTTCACAATACTGCTGCCAAGTAGATACCTCTTTCCTCTTTCGATTTTTAAACATAGTGGGCCAGTCTCTTTCAGTTACATACATACCACCACCAGGGAGTTTAGTGTGGTTTCTCTTATTGTCATTATTACCCTCGTTCCTTTTCCCCCCTAAAAACAATATCAAATCTCCTCTTCTTCCAACTTTAGCCACTTCGGGCACGTCTATGCTTACCGGAAGATCGACGCTCCGGAGGTCAATCTTCTGGCGTTCGATTTAGAGGGTCTAGTATAGACCTGGAAATCGAACGTTGAGGGCAGCTCCTTCCCGCGTCCCATACTCCTTTTGCAAGGTGTAAGGGCAGCCAACGGGAGCATTGCTCCCATCGGCCTCCCACAGTGTGGACGTCGCCAAGGCTAGTGGTACAGACCTGATAGAACATCTACAGTCACCCAATCGATGACAGATTGCCTCTACCATAGATGCAGTAATTTTTATTCAGCATCATTTTTCAGTGTTCAAATAATGCTGCTTCTGCCCCTGTTAGAGGGAAATTCCACTATCTGAGTATTTCCATCACCTCTGTCACCATAACATTTTAGGAGCATAATAGAGTATCATAGTATTTCATTAACACAGGTCCTACAATTATCAGATACTGCTTTTGCTGTTAGATATATCTTGAATTCTGTTATTTCCACTCCAGCTCATCTGAGGAAGTGGGTTTTACCCATGAAAGATCATGGTTCTCTCTATATTTTTGATAGTTTCTAAGGCGCCACAGGTCTACTCGTTGTTTTTGAAGTTACTGACTAACACGCTGACTAACACAGCGACCCCTCAGACTATGATATCTGTGCATCTCCAGAGTATTTGTGGATTTATTCCCGTAGCCCTCCTTTGAGATGTATAATTATCCACCTTTTACAGATATGGAACAAAGGGGCAAGTCACTACACTTTTCTGTATCTCTGTTTCCTTACTAAAGTAGTCGTAGAGCTAAATCACTCATGTCTGTGCAGTACTTTGAGATCCTTGGATGGAATGCACTGTATAAGTTCAGGACATTTATTTATTGCTATATGTTAACTCACCAAAGGAGACGTTTAAGGAGTTAGGTCTGGCCAGGAGGCCACATAGTCTGGTTGACTTGGAAATTATGTTCTCATTATTTCACTAGAAATAATAAAACTAAGGAGAAGGGTCAGATGAGATGGTCCCATAGAGATATGGGAACTAATTCTAAGCCTGAAAATCAACATATCTGAATAAATGGTGAATTGAATTTCAACTAAACTCAGGTTTGTCCTACCAGATGGCTATCCTGTTGAACGATTCTTTTAATTCATTACTGGTAACTTTTATAACTTAACAGCAATAGAATTTGCTACATTTTTTAGCTAGAAATAAACAACAACCAAAAACCAAAACCAAAAATGTTTCTTGTTAGATAGTCTTTTAGTACATTATTATGCTCAGCTTGATTTTCTAGGTGGAGCAACAAAGCAAATTCTCAGTTTTGTCCTGATGGACTTCATTTTCTGTAAGATTATATATATATGTAGGAAGTGAAAGGGGCTATATCACTGAGGTCTATTAAAATCATGACTGTTGAGGAGAAAATGAATAAGGAAAAGTAATTTACTTGTTCCCATAACATAAGAACTAGGGTCACCAAATGAAATTCATAGGTAACAGATTTAAAACAAACAAAAGGTTGTATTTCTTCATGCAACATATAGTTAACCTGTGGAACTCCTTGCCAGGGGATGTTGTGGAGGCCAGGAATTTAACAGGCTTTTAAAATACCTAGGTACATTCGTGGAGTTTAGGTCCATCAATACTTATGAACTGAAATGGAATCCCTAGCCTCTGTCAGAGGCTGGAAATGGATAATAAGGGAGGGATCACTGCTAATACTGAGGACTAAGCAAAACAAGCGTATGACACATTTTAGAGCAAAATTCTGCTCTTTGATCTGATTTTCAGCTCTCTGAGCTTCAGAGTAGCTGGTGATCACAAATTCTTCACATGCTTTTCATGCAGAATAGAAGTTTATCGTGCAGAATATAAAAAAAGAGGTGAAAAAAAGAAATAGTGGAGGCCTGTTCCAAGAAGGCTGCATGGAAAAGTTTCCTTCCCCCCCCCCACCCCTTATCTTTCAATATATATTAATTAAACTTTTTTTTCCAACGCTTCCCTATCCCCTCCAAAAGTGGATTTCTTGAAGGACAGGGAAACATTATTAGAACTGGGCAAACTTTTTGCAGCCAAAGAGTATACACGCTGAAAAGTCAACCCAAATCTACTTGTGAATGTATGTCGAATGTGCCGTAATAGTTCAGCCAAACCGAAACACTGAAATGGTTAGCAACATGGACCCTCATTTTAATTTGCATTCCCAGTGTATTTTTAGGGGGTCACAAAACAGCGAGAGGAGGAGGTGGTGATGCCTTCATTAGAGTTTTTAGCCCACTGGTTAGAGCACTCCTAGGGGACGTGGACGACACAGGGTCAGTACTTCCCAGTGCCTGAGAGTGAAGGGATTGGGAATTGGATGGCTTACATTGCAAAGCAGTGACCTTGCCACTGAGTGACGGGCTATCCTAGCATGGTCTTTCTCACTCTCTCTGGAAGCCAGTCCCTTTGTATAAATATTAAATAATCATGGGAGCAGGGTCTTAAACAGGGGTGGGCAATAATTTTAGATGGAGGGGCCATTTCGCTAATTTTTGAAGTGGCCCTGGGCTGTCCCGGAAGGGGCGGGGCCTCTGGCAGAAGGGGCGGGACCAGGACACTTCCATGCTCCCCCTCCCACAGACACTGATTGGCCTGGGGGTGGGGGAGCACATGAAGTCTTTGCCCCCATCCTGCCCCTGCCTAGAAAGAGCTGCCATCTGTTCTGAACAGCTGGCCGTTTCCTCTAGGCACCCGCCCCCTTGCAGGGCAAGAGGAGATTTTGCATGCTCCCCCTAGCTCCAGGCCAATCAGAGCCTGGGGGCGGAAGGAACACACAAAGTCTCTCGTTCCTTGCCCCCGCCCTGCAAGGGGCACACAGCAGTTTCAGGGCGGAGGCAGGGAGCGAGGGACTTTGTGCACCCCTCCTACCCTCAGGCCCTGATTGGTCTGGGGGCGGGGGATTGGCAGGGCATTCATGGGCCACATCCACGTGCTTTCTGGGCCAGATCCAACCTACAGAGGCCCCTTTGCCCACCCTGGGTGTGTCCATCGATGGAGCCATGTAAAGTAGTTTACTCGACATAGTCAATGTCATAGACAAAGCCTCATGAAATGAGGTTTTCAGAAGCGGTCGACAAAGGCTTCCCTTCTCAACCGCACCATGTCTCGACTGCCGCGCTGTGCCGGATCAGCTGATTGTTGGCGTGGCGGCCATTTTTATTTTAATGAAGCGGGGATTATTTAAATCCCCGCTTCATTGACTATGTTGAGTAAACTACTTTACATGGCTCCGTTGAGGGAGCTGTGTAGTCTAGACACACCCCCAGGTCTTGAAGCTTGGTTGTATCTTAGGTGAATGTCCTAACAATCCCCAGACTAGGGAGTTATTCTCATTCTCTTTCCCTGTCCCAGGGACAATTCAATGCCTTTCATAGCAGCAATTCATAGCGATTCATAAAGGCAATGAATCCCCACTTTTCAAATTCCTTTTCTACATAGTTTTTCTTCATGCAGTGCACAGTCAATCTGTGGAACTCCTTGCCAGAGGATGTTGTGAAGACCAGGACTTTAACAGGGTTCAAAAAAGAGCTGAATAAATTCATGGAGGTTAGGTCCATCAATGGCTATTAGCCAGGATGGGTAGGAACGATGTCCCCTAGGACCTCTGTTTGTCTGGAAATGGATGACAGGAGAGGGATCATGTGTTGATTACCTGTTGTGTTCACTCCCTGGAGGGTATCTGGTATTGGCCACCATTGGAAGACAGGATACTGGGTTGGATGGACTTTTGGTCCGACCCAGTATGACCGCTCTTATGTTCATATGTTCTTATTTTCTTATAAGACAAGGGAGGGAACTGAAGGCAGGTCTCTGACTTTTGGGTCACTGGACAGTTTTTGAAAAAAAAATCCTTTTCAAACTGAAATGAAACTTTTTTTTTTCTAGAATGGCCAGCAGAGCAAAAAATCTATTATGCGCCCAGTATTGCAAATGATTTTGGTGGGGTGGGTGAGTCCGTTTGTTTGTTTGTTACTAAAAATTAAAATAAAATTGCATTTTGAAATAAAATAGATACCAGGCTTGGTATCCACCAAGAAAACGTGGAAACAACCCCATGGGTTGCGGAGACAGTAGGCCTGATTAAAAGTGCAAATTAGATTTAGATTTCCTGAATATCCAACAGCCGCTAAGCAGTTTTTTGTCCTTTGTTCACGACTGCTTCCATTAAAATCTACAAAGGGTTTGAACTGGATTAGACTCCCACAGTTACTTTGAAATAACAAAATACAACGTGGCTGACAGGGGCCATTTAGAAACCTTTTGCAAAAATGATCTGCAGAAACGCTCGCACTCACCAGTTACAAAATGTCTACTCTTGCCTTGCCCCCTTGCCAAGTTCTCCTTTTGTCTTGCCATGAGGAGGATAAATTATCCGACTCGCAGAGATAAACCGCGGTGAGGTGAGATTACTGAAGCTGAACACTAGAACTCCTGGTGCTCCATCCTCTTTCGTTGCTGTCTCTCTGCCAGCTTTGGTTTTGTTTTGGTTTTAAGCCCTTCATGAATAAACTCCCACATTTGTTTGTCTTTTCTAACTCCCCTCCCCAAAAAACCACATGCAATTAATGTTAAGATTTTAAATATCTAATTTGCACCAAATGGATGGAATACAGCAAAATATGGTATCGAGGTAATGCAAGGAATTGTCGGCCGCAACGTACTGGATGCCTTTTTTCTGCTTCAAAGTGTCTGCTATGTGTCAGGATGTATGTAGAACTGCTACGATCTACCTTCTACCATAAATACTTTACGACCTGACATATTGTGGTTACGCTAAACTTTCACTTAGGATTGTGCTTAGGACAAATGAAACACTGTTTCCCTATTACAGCCTTGATATTCTTTTACAATCTATGTCTACTAGAAAGATCAATTTAAAGGGAAGGGGAAATCAAGAGAGGTTTCCCTCCAATAAAAGGGCTGGCAGGATTTTCCATCCTCAAGATAACTCCTTCCAAAGGACCGACCCATAGAAACATGACCTAGCTGGAGGAGAAGAGAAAAACATTTGGTCAATGGAAGAGAAAGGGCTTCTAATAACGAGGAGTCCCATGGCACCTTAGATA
>JANRFK010003894.1:4401146-4413250 GCA_030068395.1 Apalone spinifera | reverse complement strand
GGAGATTTAAATCCCGGGCTTCATTTGCAAGTTTGAATGCCTATATTAGCCTTCCTAGTTCGAACTAGGGGGCTAGTGTAGACATACCCTTAATCTTCACTGTGGTATCTAGATGTTTCTGGGGTTTGTGATTAGGAATATTTCTGGGGTTTGTGATTAGGCATCCGAGCAGAACTATAGGAGAGAATGAATTCTTTGCCTTCACTTTCCAATCAATGCTCCGAAGGATTGCTACTAGGGATACTGATACTGTTATGGAGTTCCATTTTTTTCCTGGTAAGGCGGGACCCAGCTGATATCAGTAACAGCTGAGTAAATCTGCTGAGAGCAGATGACAGATAGATACTGTCTGTTGAGCGGGATGAGCATTTGGCTTTATATTTTGTGCCTAAAACATGGTATTTAAATAATTTTGTAACAGGTAACAAATATAGAGATGGGGTTGCACGCTAGAACAGCGATGGGCAAGCTAAGCTAGTGAGCGAGCTGCATGAATGTCCCCCATTCCATCATCTCAGTGGACTGCAAGATTGTCCTAACCAGGATGGTCTCCTGGGACAGGGCAGTTTTGCTCACTGCGCTTGCGTACCTAGAATTTGTGGGTGGTGCCGATGGAACCGTCTCAGCGCTGTGATTGGCTGCAGAGGGAGCGCCCGGCTCTCACAGTCACTGTGGTATGCAATCAGCCCGCCCCTTCCTTCATGGGCCCTTGCTGTGCTCATAGGTAGCTTTAATAATACCAGCAGGAAAAAAATGACGTGGAATGAAACCAGCGGAATCTGGCAACCCTGTGCATGGGCAATGGGAAACAAAATGTCTTGTGGGCCACCCATAGAATCCCAAAGGGCCACAGGTTGCCCCTGCTGTGCTAGAGGGTGAGGTCAATAGGAACAATGGAGTTCAGAAAACATGGAAGAGGGTAGGATACCTCCATCCAATCCAATATTTGTATTTCTGGGATCGGTCTGCCTGCTTTGTACCTTTGGGGTTTGGGCTCTGAGCAAACCGAAAGCAAGACTCAGGCAGAATGTTTTAGTGTCACCTGGCTTTGCAGTAGGAATTGCTGGAATCTGTTCTGTGTATTTGTGTATTGTTTTCGGTGCATCAAGTTGTGTGCAGTTGGTCTGTGAAACGAGAGGATCTTATGCTGGCTATTCCTGGAAGCAACCCCCTGTGTTGTGGAGACACATTCTCTCTGCTTGTTACACTCACTTTTTGTCCCTTGGCTTGGGCCCCTGTTCTTCAATGAGCGCGATGCAGGTGCACATTCCCCATGTGCGTGGGTGAAGGATGCAAGCTGCCTGCAAGAGACTCATTGCAGGATCTGGCCCTCAGATGGTAAAGCCCAGATTTGCTGTTCCACTCAGAGCCACAAGAGTTACATGGCTATGTTGCATTTCCCAAAGTGGCATAGGAGCCTGAGACCTAATGAGACAAAAGTGTGTCACCAAGAGACACTGGTGCAGTAAAAGATGTTATCTCACCCACCTTGTGGCTGTGTTGTCAGTCTGCAGAATATCAACATGGCTGTGATTGATCTTGCAGAGTTCAATTTAGCAGGTCTAGTTAAGACCCAATAAATCAAACTCAGAAAGCACCCCCATTGGTGGCCGGTACTCCTGCTCCAGTGAGGAGTAAGGGAAGTCAATGGGAGATTTTGCTCCTGTTGGCCTCCCACAGTGGGGACACTGGGGAAACTCGGATGAAGTAATGTTGATCCCTGCTACGTAATTAACGTAGCTGGAGTTGCATATCTTGATTTGACTTTCCTCTTTAGTGTAGACCTGGCCTGCATCTCTAACATCCTGGGACTGACACAACCATAACAACACTGCATGCAAAAGTGCTTCAATCATTTTTGAAAATGAAATTTAGCCATTTCAGAGCAATGCCTTAAATACCTTTAAAAATCTGAGCCTAAATTCTTCTGGGCAGAGATAGTGTGTTCCTGTGTGTTGGAGAATTGCTCAGAATGGTGAGTCCTCACTCTGACTAGGCATTTTTGGGTGCTGTCATGACACAAATGATAAATGATCATAAAAAGTTCATAAATCAGCCCCAATGCTTTCCATTAACAATGTGCATAAGTTTGCAAACCTTTCACCACACTTGGCCTGAGTTAAGAGTTTATAACAACACGGGAAATTAAGAGACTTTCATGTTTCAAAACACAATTTTAGCACTTCCCTGTTAGGGAAGCTTCGGCATGAACAGCTCCATAGGAATGTAGGATATTAATTATTAAGCTACCTTGGAGGAGGATTTTAGGGAGTTGTAACCAGCTCCAATTGCAAGGATTTGTTATGCCTACCTAATCCTGAAATCAGAAGAATACAGTGAAATATTGCCACATGTCACTGTGTCATTTGGAGTAGCCATGGCAAAATCAACACACATTAAAATTCCTCGGGGAGTCAAAATGGTACTAGTATTAATGTGTCCTGTTCATGGGATCTTATAACTCCCTGTGGGGCCCAAACGACACCAGGCCTCATCTGCTTTTTCAGACTGAATTCTGCTGCTCTTGCTGTGTGGTCTTTGGCATGTTAAGCTTCCCTTTGGCGTGCTGAAAATGGTGGTGGAACAATTAAGCGCATGTCTTGCAATGCTTGCTTGTGTAACTCTAAAAACCTCTCTCAACTTGTAAAATCAAACACCTTGGGGTATTGTTTGGACAGTGGTTTATAGAGGCAGCAGATGTGCAGAGCATGCCGTAGGAATTCGTATCTTCCGCAAGCTTTACCTGATTTCCGTGCCTGAAAGACGTGTAAGCTGGAATGTAAGACTTGCTCCTTCTAGCTCCTGTCGAACAGGACACCCTGAGCCATCCCCTTTCATTAGCCATGGTGTCTGAGCAGCTGTGCACGATGCAATCTATAAGGCTGGGGTTTATTCACATTTTAGACATGAATAATGTGAATTCTGTTCAATAGCTGAGTACAGAAAAAAAAAATGCTGTGAGTGTGGGAACCTTCCAAAGCTGGGGCAAAATTCTCTTCACTGATCTACTGGATCCAGCTCCGGAGGGTTGCACCTCCCTGCCCCCCAGCATCCTCCTGTGGGGCTGGAGCACATAGTATCTACTCACCTGCCCTCTGCCCCCCTTCCCCCCCGAGGCTCTGATATGAAAGGGGAATGTGGGGAACATCTTTCCCCTTTTCAGTCAGGGGCCACATCTGAGCAGCCCCCAACAGATTTTTCTGTGGGGCAGTGGCCCCCGACTCAGAAAAGGTTCCCTCCACCCCTGAGCAGGGGGAATTCCTCAGAACGACTTTGCATGCACATTTGTGTGAATTCTTAAATGCCATTGGCTTTAACTGCACCCATGCCCTCTCTGGGGTCATTTCTCACCAATACTGCCAAAAGAGCTTTATTAGAATAGCCGCTCACAGAAAGCAAAGCTTAATTCTGAGCATGGTTGAGTTGGGAATTGCAAAATTTGCGTTCCATAATAGGTGATTTGAAAATCTCATAGCTAGTCAGTCAAGGAGTCCAATCAGGAAATGGAACTCCAAGAGGATTTGTGTAACTATTATTTATTTTTTATATGACCATACCTCCTGGAAGCCCTAGTCAAGGACCAGGGTCCCATTGTGCTCGGTGCAGTACAAACAGAAAAGAAAAGGACAGTTCCTGCCCCAACAAGCTTAAAGAGTGAGAAGACACAACCAATGGATACAAACAAGAGGGGAGTTCCAAAAACCAATGATATGCTACTGGTCAGCCTGATAGGCAGAAGTCTCAGCGCCCCAACATCCTAATCGTTGTCAAGTGTTTTGTTGGAACCAGGCCAACAAACAGTTTTAAAGAGGAATTTGAAGGAGGCCAATGCATTAATTTCATGGCGTTTACAATAAGCGCCTTCCACATGTGAGGGGTGGCCTGGAAGAAAGCAAGAAGATGCTTGTTTGAAAATGTAATTTGTGTGAGGGAGGCTGGCATCTTGGCAACTGAGAGTCGGGAATCAACATTTCAATATTGAATTAGTAAACTGTTCGCAAACCGAGAAAAAAAATGACCTTCATCTGGCAAATCACTCATTACACATCTGTACCTGCAGGTCTGAATATTCTGAATACAAAGTTTCCATTGCCAGCTACACAAATTCGGAACTGCATGGAGATTGGCAGCAGCGGAACAGGGATAGAAAACTTTCCCCCTTGTATCTTGACACTTGACTGGGAGGATAAGATGTAGACGATTGGCAGATGCGTGTTCCCTATAAGAGTCACTGTATCGTAAGGACATAAGAACGGCCATATTGGGCCATCCAAAAGTCCATCTAGCCCAGAATCCTGTCTTCTGATGGTGGCCAATGCCAGATGCCCCAGAGGGAGTGAACAGAACAGGTAATCATCAAGTGATCCCTCCCCTTTCACCCATTTCCGGCCTCTGACAAACAGAGGCTAGGGACACCATTCCTAACCATCCTGGCTAAGAAGAGTTGATGGACCTAACCTCCATGAATGTATCTATGTCTTTTTGAAGCCCTGTTAAATTCCTGGTGTTCACAACATCCTCTGGCAAGGAGTTCCACAAGTTGACTATGTATTGTGTGAAGAAATACTTCCTTTTGTATATTTTAAACCTGCTACCCCCTTTGAAAGGATTGCTGTCACTTTCTTTGCTTGGAGGGATGAACTGACATACTGAGCTACACCGTTGTTTTCAATGTCAGAAAACAATGGGGAATGATACCCATCCCGCTCAAAGAATGATCGGGGAGGGGTGATGACTAGAATAACGGGACACTGAGCTTTTCACCTCAGCCTCGCCAGTTCAGGTGTGATCAGAGATTTATTCCTGCCTATTGTCATTTTGGAGGCTAAATCTAAAAGAAGATCCCTCCAAATCCACGTTGGCAAGAGGTAATGAGCGGGGGGAGGGGTATTTTCCATCACCTTTGCCCATTCTAAACCTACTCTTTGGAAAAATAGAGGGCTTTACTCTTCAAGCTTCTAATCTGCCATCATCTTTCACAAGCACTAAATTCACTTTAAGGGCCACATTTTCAAAGAGCCCTCAACCTGGCCTTAATTTGCCTTCATGCCGCTTTGGTGCAATTATATATTTATTTATTTTTTTCTTTCCCCATAAATCCATCTCCCCAGCCTCTTAATCAATTTAATTCCTTCCCATCTGAGGTCAGAGACGGAATGCGTCGGCACCCACTTGTCGTGGCTGCAGACATCACCTGGAGTGATTTTATACCACTCGGGGTAGATTTTTCTTGTCTTAAAACAAACCGGTTATCTGTGGCCACAGTGGGCCACCATGGATGGCAAGCTGCATCATGCAACCATGAAAGGGTTAACTGCCAACACAGAACACAAACAGAGAGATGCGAGCAAACAGGCCTGAACCGAAATCGGACCCATGGCTTCCCCCTAATGAAAACCAGATCACTCCAGCAACAATCGTTCCAGTGTTACTAGACACCATTCCTGGCTTGGGAGAAGTGTCACTGTTGTTGTTTTTATTATATAGTTATCTATATCCATACTCTGAGTCTACAGTCAATGCATTTGATCATCTGGGGTTTTTTTTCCAGGGGAAAATAAAGTCTGCCCAGTCAATCGATTCTATATTTCTCTCCTGCTCCTGAACTGTAAGGTCACTAAACAAAGAAGAAAAGGAGTTTGTAAGGTTACTGGGCCAAACAGTCAACTGGTGTAAACTGATGCAATTTCCTTGATTTCCATCAGCAACTTACCAAAAAAAAAAAGTCTTGCATTTTATACCAAACAAACAGTATTGACCTGCTTTCCACATAAACACCCATTTGTCTAGAAATCCCAGCAGCCGCCGCCTTCTTGAAAATTTGCTCAGTTGCACAAGATGTTATAAATTGAAAGGAGACTTGAGCTAAGACATTTCTACTTTATAGCGGGCAGCTGGACTATGAGAAGCCAAAGTGAAAGATTAGAATTTTCTTGGACCACTTCTTGTGGATACTTTTATTGACAGACACACTTGCTAGTGATTTTATTAGGCAGAATTAGTGTCTGTGTCTTACAGTAATTTCGAAAAATATTGAGATCAACCTATAAAGTATTTTCTGTCTCCGCAGTGTAGGACATTGAAAACATGCTTTCCCACCATTTTTTGTTTGGGTTATGAATTTTTTTCATGCATCTTCGTCAATCCTGGCACATTCCCCTCCTTGTGGTTGTGTTTCTTTTCTGTGCTTATCTCTGCCTTGTTACTGGCACCCATTTCTAAAAGAGACATATGCAGGCTTCTGTAGGTTTCAAATGCCAACCCTTGAAGGAAATATAAACATTTTAAGCTTTCGCAGACTGCATCAAAATGTGCAGTCTGTCTTTTATATTGTTCTTATAGATTTTGTCCTTTGTAAAGGATTTGGAAGAGGTAACAAAGGGATTTTGATCTTATTGAAGAAAAACAAATCTGATTTCAAACTTTTTACACCACTGAGCAGTTTTATTAACTAGTCAAATCAAGTAAGAAGGTCTTTATGAATGTATCCTCCTCCTTGATATCTCTGAACTGGCAAGTTATGCTTCTATGAAGGCTGGAATTTTGATCTTACATAAATAGTCCAGTGCTTTTTAAACATGTTCCAGATAGACATTTATTTTGGCTACAACGATATTTTCCTTTTATTGCTGTTATGAGATTCAATATTTCCAGAAATAACTTCTGAAAGGTACACATGGGTCATGAGCATGTGCGATCTTCACATACAACGAAGCAATATTTTAAAATGTATAATGTACCCTAACCGATATGCTTTCGAGAAAGCGATGGGTATTTTTATGAAGCTCACATGATTTGGAAGGTATTCCTATTTATTCATTAAGAAACAATATGTATCCCTAGACGCACAAGTAATGACATCCCTAAATATATACACTTATGATTTACTTAGTGTGTATAATGAATACTAGCAGAAGCCCAACAATTTGGGTTCATTCTCAATTTTCTTTATTGTGGTCTGGGAGCTGTCTTTGGGGGCTAGGTTTAAATCAATGTGCAATGGTTTAAATCTGATTTAAACGGTAAGCTGTGTAGGAAACAATTGCTCACTTCTGTTCTAGCAGCTCCCTAATGACATAGCTCATGAAACAGGGCTATTGGGGTTTTTTTCACATTAAAAGTACTTTACCGTCAATAGTGAATTTCTACAGCAACCCATCAGGAAGGTAGGCAAGTACTGTTATCCCCTCTTGTTGGTGGAGAAACTGAAACACGGAATGCACATCTCCACTGCAGCTCAGAACATAAGCTCAGGTGTCTTGCTCTGCTTCAGCAAGCATGGGCAGTGATATGGGCTAGACCCAGAAAGCTTGTATTTGGGCAACTAGCCCACCCCATCACCCATGCCACAATATCCATGCTGCTATTTTTAGCGTGCTATCTTGGGCAAGGTGATCTCATGTCTGGAGTGGAAGGCACATTCCCAGCTGCCATGCCGATGTCCTATGTGAGGGTAAGTGCCTGGCTAAAAGCCACGTTAGGAAGTCGGTGGAAAGGACCAAGTTTAATCATGGGTAAGTATAAAAACAACGAATAGTCCTGTGGCGCCTTAGAGATTAACAGAAATAGATATATCGTATCATGAGCTTTCATGGGCAAAACCCACTTCCTCAGACGAGCAAACCACGAGATGTATATCGTTAGTCTCTAAGGCCTGGTCTACATTAAAGGGGAAAGTCGACTTCAGATATGCAACTCCAGTTACGTTAATTATGTAACTGAAGTCAGAGTATCTTAAATCGCTTTTTGGCCCCGTCCACCCAGCAGGAGGCCAACGGGAGCACTCATTCTCGTCGACATCCCCTACACCTCGTGAGGAGCAAGGAGTACCTATGGGAGTGCTCTTTCAGTTCAAATTAGCAAGTCTTCACCAGACCCGCTAATTCGAACCCCGGAAGATCGACTGCAGCAGTGTTGATTTCCGCGTAGTGTTGCCAATCCCTAAAGTGCCACAGGACTCCTCATTGGTTTTAGACACAGGCTAACATGGTGACCCCTCTGAGACGTGATAGGTAGTCTGCCGGGACATGCTGCTTCCGTAATTTACTAAATGACATTTGTGTGTAAATATTCGTGAAGGGCACGCTTCCAAAAGTGGGAGGTTTGACCAATCAAAACCATTAAAAAATTCAGCTGCTTCTCCACGGTGTCTGAATTCACCCTGAACTTGACCAGTGGGCAGTAACACTTCCATTGACTCCATCTGCAATAGGATTGTACCTTGCTTTCTGCAACTAGGAGAAGGTATCTCACAAGACCAGAAGCAATGGGCTTAAACTGCCGCAAGGCAGGTTTAGGTTGGATTAGGAAAAACTTTCTGTCAGGGTGGTTAAATACTGGAATAAATTGCCTGGGGAGGTTGTGGAATCTCCATCACTGGAGATATTTAAGAGCAGGTTAGATAAACACCTATCAGGGATGATCTAGATGGTGCTTGGTCCTGCCCTGAGTGCAGGGGACTGGATGTGATGATGTTTCAAGGTCCCTTCCAGTTCTAGTGTTCTATGATTCTAAGATTGGGTGTACAGCCTGTTTTGCTTCTAAATCAAAAGAGAATTCCTCTCCATGATCCTTCTTAGCCTACCACCCAGTATTTCAGTATTTCCACATCTTGTCTAGCCTGGAACCCAACACCTTGGAGTCAGGAAAATAAATAAATTTCCACATCTTGTCCTTTGGTTTGTAACAGGATGGATCAGTTGATAATTGCCCTGTTTGGTTAGTTCGGAAGCATCTGGTTCTGGTCACTGTCAAAAAACAGGCTACTTGGGCTAGATGGGTCATTGGTCTAACCCCATGTGGCCATTCTTATGTTCTTAACCATTTCAAACTCAAGCCTGCTTTCTTAAGAAATGTTTCCTCCATAATGTGTTTTTGTAGGGCTGCTTCTGGGAGCTTCGATGCCACTTGTAGCTATTGTAGGGCTGTCCAAGATGCTATAGTCGGTGGTGGTATTGTAGGGCTGAAAGTACATGTGTACTGCTCATTTTGCTGTGTTTGAAACACTTGATTTTAGATTTTGGTGCAGAGTTATGCGGACGTCCATGTAAGCACAGACATTCAATCATTTATCTAGTACACACAAGCACGTACATTCTCACTGTTTGTAGCCTGATGTTTTCAGAAGACTGCATCGTTTCCTATTCATTTCTGCAACACTCTGCAATCTGCTGACCCAAGCCAAAACCTCTCCATCGTCCTGTGCCCTCTGGGAGGAGTTAGGGATTTGTGAATGTGTGAAAGCATTAGCTGCTGGTTGTAACTGGAATTGAGCCTAGAGGAACCCAAATCCTTCTGCGGGAAGGCTTGCAATGCATTATCTCTGGAATTGGCCCAGCTTTCAAAACCAGGAAGTATTAATAGGAATAAATGTGAACACTATTAGCACTTGCAAAACTATGATTTATTATCCATTCTGCATGGGAACTATTGCTTGGTTGCATAAGGTTATCTAGTTCAATATAAAATCTAATTGATGGATTGGTACCTTCAGTGCAGAAAGATTCAAAATCGAGAGATTTCTCTTTCAACGTAGTGTAGATAGATAAGCCTTTAGCACTTTCTTCTTGATACCAGCAGGTTCCTAGTTTGCAGCTATAGTGTCTGCTTTGAGAGAGAACACGTTTACATTTGCTCTTTCATAGAAATGGCTCTGTTTGCTAACAGTGAGAAAGAGGGGAAAATGGTCCAATGTGGTGGGAAGAAAGCCGGCAGAGTTTAAGGGGGATATGTGTGGTTGGATGTGGGGCACACGAGTGGGAACCAGGTAGTATTAAGGGTCTCTGAGAATAAGTGGGTAGAGGCATGGGGTGAGCATCTGCAGGAACTAGGTGAAAATGACGAGCTAAGTAGGAATTGCAGGGCTAACCAGTGACCATTAGGAAGAAAGGATCTGTGCTGTGTTTACACATAACTAAGCCCTATGGCACAGGACTACGCATTGGTTTTAAAGTTACAGACTAACATGACTATCCTTCTGATGACACGACTACACTACGGAGAAGATCGACCTCAGAAGGTCGACCTCAGAAGGTCGATCTAACGTTCCATTTAATGCATCTAGTTAGACTCCCAAACTGAACACTGAAGGCACCCCCTGCAGGCATTGTGTACTCCCCCTTCTCTGAGGAGTAAGGGAGGCCGATGGGACCGTGTGCGCCCATCGGCATTCCGCAGTGTAGACACGGTGGCGGCTCAGCTTAAAATAAGCTGAATCCAGCTATGCATTTTGCATAGCTAGATGGCGTACCTTAAGCCGACCTGCCAGGTCTAGTGTGGACCAGGCCTTAGCAACTACCAAAAATATATATCATGTCACGAGATTTCATGGGCAAAGCCCACTTCTTCACATGAGCTTACTTTTAATCTGAAGCCTGGTGCAGGTGTAACCCACACACCTACGGCTTGTCTAGACTATGCGGAAGATTAGAAAGAGGATATGCAGAATCCGCAAATTCGAAAGCTCTGCTTTCATAAGTGACAGTAGTCGGGATGCTGCTTTTTTGGCAAACACCTCCCTTTTTTAAAAAGCCACGTAAAGCTTGTTTTTTGAGGAAGAGTGGCTTTCGAAAGTAAGATCAGAAGAAAGTGAGATCAGAAGAAGTCGTACCAGGTTCAAATCCGCCTGGTGGCGGTTAAATAGACACATTCCAAATGAGTCCATTCGCTTCTCATTCTGATTTTTGCTTGTCATGCATCCTCGATAGCTTGGGACTAACTGTGCACAACCTGCCTAGGTTTTGCTAAAGCACCGTTCCTCCAGCCATTCTGTGAGCACGAAATCCGCTCTGAACTTTGAGGCACATCCTGTTTGATGCCCGCTGCAGTTCCAGTGCTTCAGTAAAATGAAGGGAAATCTTTGCTGTACTTTACAGTGTTGGCTGCCTTGATTATAAATCTATACAGCTCTACTGAGTGAAGTATCAAACGACTTCTGCTTCAGAAAAAGTAATGCAGTGCCCCTGTTTTTGCCTAGTTATCTAATTCTTCTCTCTTGAGCCACTCTTACTTCCACTAACTCTCTTCTGCTGCCAGTTCTTTTGCCCTTCTAGTCAGTCTGTTCCCTGTTAAATTTCTCCCTCTGTCCTCTCCTTCATCCTTTGATCTACTGGTTAGGATTCAGCGCCTTCATTTTTTGCAATTACCAGTCTGGAGTAAGGATACCCTTGACCTCTTCCCAGCAGTCTGGCCAACATATGGGACAGGAAAACTGGCTTTTATTTCAGGCTTTTTGGATGGATTACACTGGTAGCAGCTCTGCTGGGCTTGGTGCCCTGTTGATGATAAAGTGATAGGCACGTTGCGTACAGAGCGACGCGCAGAGAAGCACTCTCTGGCTGGAGCTGGATTTAATGAGCATAGATCACTGATAGGGGATCAGATGCAGTGAGGGAGTGAAGAGAGGGGGGCCTGGCATTTTGAGTGGTAAACAAAGCCTTATGGCCCAGCTAGCCCCTCCCCACTTTAGCTGTAGCCAATGCCAAGCCTGCAGGAAGGATAAAAGGAAGGAGCCTGGCTCAGTTAGCTGCTGACCGGCAAGGAGACAGGAGCATGGTTCTGCTGTCTATAGGACAGAAACCAAAGCCTTTCCACTTGGCCAGCCACAGGAGCAAGTAAGCCTTCAACCCCACTCCCCCTGGGACAAAGGGGGAAACCAGCTAGAACCCTAGCTAATGGGAAAATGGACTTTGGGGGTCACGCCCCAAACTCAAGGACTATACTCATATAGTGGGCTGGAGTTTCTAGTCGGGGGCACCAGTGGCAGGGTTCTGCACCCCTTTCCTGCTGGCTAACTCTGGGACCCTAACCACTAGGCCACCCTGCTGCCCTTGAGACCCAGCCACAGGTGCAAAAAACTTATTCCATTTATCGCTCTGGTGGGAGGAATCTTATGTCAGGTTCTACCTCACTTGCCCCATAGCATAGTCCAGACAGGAGCAGGCTCTGTGTGGCTCTCACATTGGTAAATTCGTCAAGAAGTCCTTAGTGCTTTCCAAGTTCTGAGAGTCGACAAGGCAGCACAGGGCAGCCCAATTAAATCAAACTGCCATGGCTGCTTTGCAAATGATTAAGATGGGAGGTAGATTTCTGTTTGCTTCTCAGGC
>JANRFK010003894.1:4382740-4401046 GCA_030068395.1 Apalone spinifera | reverse complement strand
GGACTTCTTACTCCAACTCCTGTAACCCTCATTGTACGAGGAGTAAAGGAAGTCGGAGGAAGAGGGCTCTGTTTCAAAATAAGTGCTGTGTAGACGCTCCCTATTTCGAAATAAGAAATGCAATTGACGTAGCTCAAATAGCATCACTTATTTCAAGTTAAGCGTTGAAGTGCAGACACACCCTAAGGCAGGGCTACTCAACATGCGGCCCATGGGCCTCATGGAGCCTGCAGCTCGTTTGTTTGTGGCCCGCGGGGCAGTTTGGGTTTACACAGGGCTCAACATGCGGCCCACAGGTGAGATCCTTTGAATGTAGCCTCCACTGGGAACACACTCCACGATGGTGAGGCATCTCCCAGCTGAGGTGAGCACTGAAAGATGCAAGTGGATGGATTGGCTAGAACAGACGAGTACAGGGTGTCGGCGTTTCTAGCCCCCCAGGAGCAGGTGCTGGGAGCGCTGGGGCATTGTGGGAAGTGCTTTGTCAGTGTGAAATAAGCTATTTGCATATATTTGCATGGATATGCAACCACGCTTAAGTTGCGGCCCTCGGCATGTGCTGTGAGTATCATTGTGGCCCCCGGAGCTTCCAAAGTTGAGTAGCCCTGGCCTAAGGAGTATCCTAAGA
This sequence comes from Apalone spinifera, assembly GCA_030068395.1. NCBI lineage: Eukaryota > Metazoa > Chordata > Testudines > Trionychidae > Apalone > Apalone spinifera. The sequence continues at coordinate 4,400,418 of JANRFK010003894.1, read as the reverse complement.
GAAAAAATATAACCAGAGAAAGATCTGACATGCTACAGTCTCACGTCTCACACCTCCATAAGACACGGTACCAGTCAGTACTTCCCCCGCCTCTTGACTTTATTTACCCAGTCTTAAAACATGACAAAACGGTCGCTTCCCAGCTAGTTTTTCAAGAGACCGGTGACTAGAGGAGGAACAATTTTTGTTTGTTTTTGTGTGCTTTGTTCTACTACTTTGTCACGTTTGTCGAATCAATACAAACCGTGGGGGAACTCCCCTATGAAAGAAAACGCAGCCCTTCCCTTCGAAGGCGAACAGTTTTTACCCTTCTCAGTAAGTATCTTAATCTGCAGAAAACAGGGAGGGCTGTGTGTATAATTTCAATGAACAACCAATGAGACATCCTCTCCCCCCGCCCGCCCCGCACAGGTAACTGTGTTTCAGATTGATTGGAATCCTGTCTTCAGTGCATAGTAATAATCCAAAGTGAAGATGGCATCTTGCTGTGATTGGGGGAAGGAGCTAGGAGCTGGAGAGATGAGTCTAAGCAGTGACGTCAGCCTGCTTGGGAATGTATCTGTGGATTTAAATGACATCTCAGGGGACAGTATCAAACTTCTAAATTTCATTCATCCATCAGATGGGAGAACAAGACCCGGCTTTCAGTCAGCCGGGAGCTGGAGTTTTCTCCTGGAGTCATTGAGCTCAGACCACACAGATAAAGAACTTCTTCTGTTCCATTTGAAAACGTTTCAGGGTAGAATCATCTGTCGCTGGGCGCTGGGCCGGAGGCTTTTCAGCTCTGATTAAAATAGGGAGTTCAGCATAACACTGGAGCTTTTGAAACTCTCTCCAGTCCTGCCCTCCATCTTAACTTCCAGAGTTTGCTTGAAAGCTTCCCAGGGTTTGAAGCAAGCTGCCTGGCATGCAGCTATTACCGATCCTGTTTTCATTCCAGGCGAACATTCCTACTGGAAAGGATGGGCTGTGCCTAGCAAACATTTTGCTGTTTGTGCTTAAAAAAAAATGCCCTGAAAGTTCCCTGCTTTATGAATTACGTGTGAAATTCGTTCACTTCCTCCCATCAAGTATCTTCCTTCCTGAAGCCCACAGCCCAAGTTAAATGAGCTTTCTGTGGGGTGGGGAGTTAGATGAGGTTTTAGTGACCAAATCCATATCCTAACTCAGGCTAGACTCCAGCCTATCTGTGCCCTCCCTCCCTCTCAGGTCTTGTACCGACTAGGATTTAAAGATGTGTCCTGACAACATGCCCGAGAGTAAGTGACAAGCTTGTAACATCGAATATAGACAAGGGTCACTGTCCTTCACATGTGCAAAGCTGATGGAGTGAAAGTCTATAGGAAATGTCAGCTTTCGCCCACCCGTTCAGCATTGGTAAAGCGATGCACTGTCTTTAGTACAATAGATGGTTAAAAAGTGTTACAGGTGACCCAGACTTACAACCCCCTGCACTTACAACCGCCTGCCCCCAGCACAGCCGACCCTGGGAGCACTTGCGCCTCACCACTTTCCCCTGGCACAACCCTGACCCAGTCCTGGGAGCAGCTCACACTGTGAACTACAACTCCCAGGAGGCAAAGCGGGTCCCCCCCATGTTTATCATTGAGCCTATGGGGAAAAAGGGTTCGACTTACGACTGCTCGACTGTAGTTATTTTGGGTTAGCTAATGGGCTAACAACACAACTTTTCCTTGGCCTAGCCCAGGAATTCTAGCCCTGCCTAGACAAAACCTGTCTCCTAATCCAACCTACGAGATGAACCATCTGCAATTTCCGTGTACCCTGGTGTAAATATAGAGACAGTGCCTCTTGTCCTTGCAGGCCCCCGTGTTCTCTTCCAACTGGCTTAGTAGTAGTGACCTAGCTTTACACAGTCTAGAGCATGGCTACTCAACTTTGGAAGCCCCGGGGGCCACAGTGATACTCGCCGCAGGCCGCAACTTAAGTATGGTTGCATAGACATGCAAATATATAAGCAAATATACGCAAATAGCTTCACTCACACTGAGGGGCATGAATACAAAGATTAAGGCAAGACTACACAACACGCAGGCTCCATTCAAGTCAGTTCTGCTGATATTAATAAAATGCAACATTTACCTGATTTCCATCCATATGACAGCCCTTTTAATGCTCAGTGACAGTCCAGGAATTGAACTACTAAAACATATATCAACAGAAGACCATATATTGTGGAGTGTGTTCCCAGTGGAGGCCATCTTCAAAGGATCCCAACCGTGGGCCGTGTGTTGAGCCCTGCGTAAACCCAAACTGCATTGCAGGCAGCAAACAAATGGTCTGCAGGCCGCATGAGGTCCACGGGCCGCATGTTGAGTAGCACCGCTCTAGAGCTTCCCTCCCTCCATGTCCTATGCTTGCAGAGAGCTGTAGACCCCTTCCTTGTGTGGTGGCCTTGTCTCCCCCCTTTTCTGCCTTATGTGCCTTCTTCAACTTGCTGAACCATGCGGGGGCCCACCAGCCAAATGTCACCTCTGGTGAGGTCTCATTGGTGGGCAGAGACATTCTGGTGAGAGTTTTAGACTTGCTGCTAACATACATCTCCATGTTGATAAATACGAGCGGTCATTAGGTTGGGATTCTGCCCAGTGACACCGCCTCACGGTGATGTGCATCTGTGCTTCATGTGGGAGTCCATCCCTTTCAGATTGGTTTGATTAGGTGGAAATTGGCAAATCTGATCAGGTGAATTTGACTTGGTCTCTTCATAAGGAGAGCGAGAGGGGCTTCATCTTACCTTTAGATGCTCTCTGTAAGCAATATGTAAAACACAGGACTTAGACCAGGTCTACACTAGGGGACAAAGTCGAACTAAGAAACGCAAATCCAGCTATGTGACTAGCTAGCTGGAGTCAACATATCTTAGTTTGATCTCCCACAGTGGTGATGCCATGGAAATTCAATGGGAGAAACTCTCCTGTTGAGCTCCCTTGCTCCTTGTGACTCTGTGGAGTACTCTACTCTATGGGGGCACCATCAGTGGTCGATTTAGAGGGTCTTTACTAGACCTTCTAAATTGAACCCCAGGAGATCAATCTCCACAGTGTTGATTTCCCGGTAAGTAGAGACAAGGCCTTACAAAGCTCCTGACTATAAACACAGGCCTTCTTATATCAACATGCACAAGGATTTGATTGGAAAGGCTAACAATCACTCACCTCTTCCCACTATCCTTTCCCTCCTTACCAAGTAACCATGGAAACAGAAGAGCATTACAGCAGGCCCAGGTCAACTCATTCAGTCTCTGTTGGGCAAAAGAAGGATGTGAGTTGCCCACTCAAGAACTCCCAAAAGAAAATGCCTTCTGCCAACTTTCTCACTTCTGAGCTAGGAAAATCTTAGTTCACCTAATTCCATTGACTGCAAATGGCAGTCATTGCATAAAGAGAGGGGATTTCTGGGCCACCCAGGGCCCAAGCCTTGTACACATTTATAAATCAAAACCAGTCCCTTAAACACCATCTGGAAATACGTGTAGCATTGACTGTAAAGTGGTCTAACCTGCTCTAAGTGTAAAACATTGCCCGATAAGAGGGCATTGTAGTTCTTTATGTTTCAGAATAGTCCCAAACTGAAGTCTAGAGAACCAGGAGACTATAACAGGCTAGTTTTGAAATGACTAAGCACAGAGACAAAGGCACAAACCCGGCTGCTCCCTATTGATCCAGGGCAGGACCTCCTGGCCCTAGCAAGGCAGCCAAACTGCAGAATTATGTAATGAGTGTCTGGCGCACTCCCCCCAGTCAAGATAGCTGATGTAGTCTTCATCATTTCTTCCAGATACTTGCCCTAGTGGAATAACACTATTGTGGTCTTGCCTGTATTGAGCCTCAGATAGGATAGTGGTAACTATTAGTCTCATCTAGCCATTGGCTAAGTCACTAAACTGCCTCAGCCAAACATAAGAATGTAAGAACGGCCATACTGGGTCAGACGTAAGGTCCATCTAGCCCTGTATCCTGGCTTCCAACACTGTCCAATGCCAGGTTCCCTGGGGGAATAAACAGAGCAGGGAATCAAGTGATCCCACTCCTGTCACCCACTCCCAGCTTCTGACAAGCAGAGGCTAGGGACGCCATTCCTATCCATCCTGGCTAAGAGCCATTGATGGAGCCATTGTCCATGAATTTATCTAGCTATTTTTTTAACCCTATTAAAGTCCTGGCTTTCACAACATCCTTTGTCAAGGAGTTCCACAGGTTGAGTGTGTGTCAGATGAGAGAAAAGAGGGAGCAGCGTGTCTTCTGCATACTGAAGATATTAGGACAATTCATCCTTGGCCTTCTTGATGGTTCTGCATTGACACTGGACAGGAGAGGTGATGAGAGAGCCTTTGGAAAGCAAAGAACCAGATTGGAATAAGAACGAATTGAAAACTTTGGCCAAACCTTGAATTCAGACCCAGACCACTCTTTAAAAGTTTAAAAAAAGAAGAAGAGGATTCTTAAAAATAAATGTGTGTAAGAAAAATCTGTCCCTTGAACTTCCTGTTTTGCTTAAATTACAGGAAACAATCCAGTTACAGCAAGGGAGAATTGGCTTCAGAGTCTCCAGTCAAAATCAAGAATTGTTGAAAAACTAAAGATGTGGACTATTTTTTTTTCTAGATATTTCAGCCTGATTCCTAGTATTACATGAGTTTGGGAAACTTCAGATAAGGATCTGGAACACAGCTCATTATCCTGACTCATTTTTCTGGAAGCTGCCATTGAAATATATCCCCAGCTAACTATCTAGCAAGACTCAATCAGTACATGTGATTCAAATGATGACCTACTGTATTCACATCCTATCTGGGTCATCATTAACCAGACAAAATTCATACTGCATGACAAAAGCTGTGTGTGTGTCATATTTATGGATAGTTCTACTACACCGAATGAGCAAAACCACACAGAGAGCAAAGGAGTATGTCACTTACATTAAAACAAAAATGAGCTTTTCTATTATAAAATATTAGACTGGTTAACTTTGCATCCTAACATGGAAAGATACATTTTCACCTTTGTTATGCCCTCGTTAGTGGTTCCTGGCACGTCACATTAACTAATTTGAGATCGAATTATCAAATTTGCTCATTGCTGCTAGCACTAATTTGAAACCGTACAATAAAGAACAGTTTGAGAGGCAGATGAAAGGTTGCCACCCACAGAGGCTCCAAGACCTGTCCCTGGTGTATCACAGCAAGGTTCGGAAAGATTTTGGGTAATTGCAGTCATGAGCTGGAGTTGATTGAAGAAAATTATACCCTGGTTTTTTTAACAAGTTTTTTTTTCCTTTTTTTTCCTTTTTGTGTATGTGTGTGGGGTGAGGGGGGAAGCTTTTCCTAAATTATGTGGTTAAATACAATTACAAGGAAGACAAAGTACTGCATTTTCAATAACTTTATGAAGACTGCAGTTACAACTCCTTTCTTCTTAAATCTTATTGAAGTTGCTGAAGAATTCTCATTTAAATGTGATTGCTATTTTTTTAGTTTTTAAAAGTGTTACTGTGTCTGAGGTTTTGTTTTGGTTGGTTGGCTGGCTTTTGTGTGTGTGTTTTGTCTTGTTAGACTTTTCAACTTTTAACCGCAAAAATGTTAATGATATAGTTTAACCCAAAATGATGGAAAATCTTTTACATTCTTATTAATGGGAAATCTTTACTATCCAAAGTGATTTTTGACTTTAAAGAGAAAAGTTTCCCATTGACTAAGTCTGAATGTAACAAATGTAACAGGCAATTTTCTGAACGTCTTCCAAAAAAATGTCATTATTGCCAAGAAAGTACTAGCAGAATTCTTCTTTCCCAGCAAGTTTGTTGCAAGAATAGGTAATAAGAAAACGAAAGAGTTGAATTTGGGACGTAGAGTATTTATGGCTTTGTAATACAAATGCAAATATCAGCAGTTAATCTGTTTTGGAAATGTAACAGATACTGTTATAGATGTGAGGCAGCAATTTCTGAGAAGGCCTGCAAAGATTCCTTGTGCAAGAAACTTGAATTTTCAAAGCTCCACAGAATGAAACAGGAGGAGCCTGGAGAGAAGCATTTTCTTTCTGACCTTCCTGAGATAAATAATTAAGATGGAGTCTAGATAAAGATCACTGTCAAAGGTGAGAGGTCAACTTGGCTAGCTGGCCTGCTCACTCCAGCAGTCACTTGGCGGCGGCAGCTGCATGTGTGTCAGCAGGAAACAGGAAAAGGGTTTTGCTCGGTGGGTAGGGGGTGGCGTTGAGAAAGGAGAGGCAGCCAAGTATTATAGTGTATATCAATTAAATGGTGTTTATAAAAATCTCCTCCTCCTAGCCAAGGTTCAGGGGGCAAATTAGGAGATGCTAATAACGCTTGAAATTTGGAGAGTGCAAAGGTTAAAATGTTCTCTTATTTGGAGCCCTTAGGCATTGCTGGCTTTAGAGCAGGCTTTTCAGCTGTTCAGAGTGGGGTTGTGAAATAAAAGTGATTATTACATGTGTGCTGAGGCATTAGAAACCTTACCCCGGGGCTTCCTTCTAGGCCATACACCCAAATGCCCCCTGCCTGATGCAGCTTGGAGCACTCATGCCTTAGCTCAGCTGGGGATGAAGGTTTTGCTGCAGCAACTCCTGCCATCTACTTGTTCACTCTGGGCATCTGCCTCGAGTCCACACGTTCAAGACTCTCAAAGTCCATTCTGAATCAGAAGAGTTTCCTGTTTCAACTGCAGCAAGTCCCTGGAGATGAGTCGTCCCTTTTCATTATCTCCCTTTGTTTTGGAAGGAAGGCGCACTCGTTGGTACTTAGAAGTGATGCACACCTTATAAGTACCTAGAAAACACCCTCTGTGCTGGCCTTTGGCTCCTTTTCTTACATGCACAAGTCCCAATCCGGACGAGGACTCCACTCTAGTCATGGATCCTGTGCATTAAAGTGAGCTCCACCTAGATTTTCTAGGGGGCTCCTTGGCAGGAATTCTCTTCTCCCCAGAACAGCACGCTAGTTACGAGACAGCAGATGAAACATTGTACAGTATGTTGACATTTAGATGGAGGGTGCTGCCCGCCATGAGGTATTAGCAAGCAGGTCGGAAGCTAAGCTGTGGTATTCAGGGCAATTTGGGAAAGAACATCTCCGTTAACGAGGATTGGTCATTGGAAGAATCTGAATATGAGAACAATCAAATAATAGCAACAACAGAAGAACAGAGGTACAGTGTTAGTGTAACCCACACGCCTTCTGGCTGGGGTTCATGGTCCCACCAAGTGGTCCCACCCAGACCACTTACAAAGGGAGAGGGAGAGCTGGCTGAGAGCTGGCTGGCTTGTACCTCAAGTAGTAGAGAGAGGCTCATGGATGAAATTCCAGAGGTCCCAGGTTTGGTTCTTCCTGTAGGCGTTAGGCTAACTTGGGAAGGGCAGTTTCTAACGCTCATTCCACTTGGCAGCATGTTGCTTTCAGAAAGCTTTTTCCTCAGCCAACTCAATCTATGACCTGGTCTTTTGCCCCCTAATAAAATTAAAACTGACATGATGGTAAGCCCGTGACAGATCTTCGTGGGCTCGCACTATGCAGGCTTTGCACGTTCCACAGATACTTAGACACAGTTACCCACTTTTCATGAGCACAAATACCAGTGCTTCACCCAGGGCTGGCCTTACCATGAGGTAAACTGAGGCGGCCTCCTCAGGTGCCGGACTGTGGGGGGGCACCACTAGGACCCAGATTGTAGGAAATTGTGTCTGTTGCTGCTGCATAGGTATTCTATGTGCTCTAGATGCACAGAGATGGCGGAGTGCTGTGCTGGAGGAAGGAGGGCACAAGAGACCTAACCGGCAGGCAGGAGAAAAGGGGGCATGGGGGCATCATTTAAGCTCCCCGCCTCAGGTGCCAAAATGTTGTGGGCCAGCCCTGGCCTCACCAGTTTTGTTCTGCATGTCCATGGGCTGCATGGATCGATCTTTGTGGGCTCAGCTCAAGCATCCCCATTTGAAACAAGCCACCACTACCCCCACAACAAAAAAAGAACTGTGCCTTTAATGATCACTGCAAGATGTCTGCAGTTTGGGTTGGCTTCTTTTTTTTTTTTTCTTTTTTTTATAAAGTCAGAGTGCTTGGGGGCTAGTTCCAGAGCTCAGTGACAGAGAGGAAACAGGGCCAGGAATAAATGGCCTGTTGATTTACTCAAGTTACATCATTTTCTTCCCCTCAAGAGCCTATAAATCTCACGCTCCTTGTAAAAACAGAATTTAAAAACAATTGAGAGCTTCTGAGACGACCCCTTAGCTTCCAGCCGCTGAGGCCTCTGAATATAGAGCTGCCTTTCACAGGCTGGGCCACTTGTTTCATATTAGATACTAGGGGAGCCCCACTTCCAGCCAAGCAGCAGAAGCTGTTAAGATATTTTATAGTCTTCCGAGTGGTTTAGATAACACTCTCCTCATACAGATCACCGAGCGTTAGCTAAATACCAGGCTTCCTGAGTTGGCAATCAAACTCCAAGAGTCATTAATTCACACATTCAAGTTTCCACTCTCTTCGATAATATTTCTGATCAAAGATGCCCCGACGGGCAGAGGTGCCGTGGTTAAAAAGCGGACTCTTCTGATTATTGTAAAATGTGTGGCCTTTCTGGTTCAATGCAAGGCAAAATGCTCAGTTGTTCAGCTTGCTACAACTCTCGTTAATTTGGGTTTTTAAGTCTCTCCTTCGAGGCGATTTCTCAGTTCCCCAGGGATTTTTTTGGAGGGTATTATTCTTTCTACGCGAATGGGATAGAATTGGCTTCAGTGCTTTCCCAAGGTGGGTTTGGATGCTGTTGATTTCAGTGGAATTCTGCCGGCACCTGTAGGCAGGGGTGAAAATAACATTTCTCAGGGGCTCTGTCCTATTGCAATGTGGGTCCCTGCCAGCTCTTTAAACAGCTCCCTGCTGGCTTTTGCCGTAGCTCAGCCAGTGCTTGCCAGAGCTGTGCACCAGGACGCACCTATTTACTTTCACCTCTGCCTGTAGGTGGATGAACAGATGCACTTTATAAATATTGCTATGCTCCAGATTTGTTCGTAGTGAGTTCCTTCCCACCTGTGAACCGAATACTGTACCAGCATAAGAGAAGATAGCAGTAGTCATGCCTTATGTTAGATACTGGACCCAGGGCTGGCCCGAGCCATTCGTGCACCCCAGGCCCTGGGAGTGCAGCGCCGCCCCCAGGAGTGTGGCGCATGCGCGGCCCCGTCCCAGGCGCCCAGCGCATGCATGGCTCCGCCCCCAGGCGCCAAGCGCATGCATGGCTCCGCCCCCAGGCGCATGCGCGGTCCCACCCCCGCCCGGCCCGGCAGCCCCGCGCTGCGCCCCCTACAATGGGGCGGCCTGGGTGGTAGCCTGATCAGCCCATAGCTTGGGCCGGCTCTGACCGGACCTAGAATGATCCCATAAAAACAGCCACAGGGCAGAGTGGAGTGTTTGGAGAATGGTTGCCGTTACTAACACTGAATTGGGCCTCGCTCCTTAATCCAAGGAAGTGAAAGCCCCAATTCAAAAGCCTATAGGAGCGTTGAAACAACATAGGGAGCTTTTCTCAGGCTATTTACAACTTCTAGCCACTGCCTGCAACAATGTGATCACATCTGTAATGATGTCAAAGAGGCATTTCTTAACCTAAACCACACTTTCTAATGGTTAATAGCCAAGTCCTCACGGCAAAGCCCTCGAGTTCTAGCCTCGTTTTCGGCAGCTGATAAGCTGAAAAGTCATTGGGTTGGGACTGGGCTGGCTTGGTTCTATAAATTTATAAAAATCTGTGACTTGAAAATATTCCACTTGACATGCTCCATGAACAAGGATTATTTTTTTGTTCAGTAAAGGGAAAAGTAATGGTTACTGCGCATTAGCCTGCTGTCACCTGCTAAACGTATAAACAGAAGGCTAGGAAGTTTATTTATCAGTGTTTTAAAAATTCAGGAATGATATTGTGGTTAAATGTAGGAAAAGCAGAACGAAAGAATGAAACCAGAAATTCCTTATAGACCTCTCTTTTTTTTCCCAGAGAACAGAAATAAACACATAGGTTGACATAATTCAAAAATGTGAGTATTTACCAGATTCTGGCTTGCTGCCGTCCTAGTGCAGGGAGGAGGAAGGAGGAGTCCCTGCAGGCACAATCCACACAAACTAAGTAGATTTGCTTATCATTTATCAAAACAAAAAGGAAGTATCTGATTAATCACTTTCTAGGCTGAGGTCTCAATCACGATGGTTTAGGCGGCCATTTATTGTGGGCTGCGTCCCAGCTATGTTATGTTTTCAATTTACACCTTTTGTTTGGAACTTTCCACGTGAATTGATGGGGAGATTAAAACATCTGGTGGATTCTTTTCCTCCCAAGGCCTCTTGGACTGGATGGAAATCTATACATAGAAGGCGAATGCCTGTAGATTTTAATTACTAATGAACCTGAGTAAGACATTTTTCAGCATAAAATATACACATGGAGCTAAATCCACTCCTGGTTTATGCAGGCTACTGGAGGCACAACACAGAGCACAAGTCCCCTAGTGATGGAGAATCTGTAAATGGAGCTTGAGATATGGGGTGAGTATTATGGCCAATCTATTAAGAGGGACTTGGTGTCCAGACCCATCAAAAAGAGGGTGAGGCAAGTCAAGGAGAAGGTATGGTCATGGTTGATTCTCCACAGCCTCACTGAAGTCTCCATCACTAAAGATTCCAAATCCCAATGGGCAGCTGCCTCATAATGTATAACATCTTGTTCATATCCATGGACATTTGCTCACGTGCGCGCGCGCCACACACACACACACACACACACACACATACACCACCAACAACAACATACAAACAGCCATACTGGGTCAGACCAAAGGTCCATCTAGCCCAGTGTCCTGTCTGCCAACAGTGGCCAATCCCAGGTGCCCAGAGGGAGTGAACAGAGCAGGGAATCATCACGTGATCCCTCCCCATCACCCATTCCCAGCTTCTCACAAACAGAGGCTAGGGACACCATCCCTATCCATCTTGGCTAATAGCCATTGATGGACCCAACCTCCGTTAATTTATCTAGTTCTTTTTTGAACCCTCTTAAAATCACAACATCCTCTGGCAAGGAGTTCCATAGGTTGACTGTGCGCTGCATGAAGGAAAACTTCCTTTTGTTTGTTTTAAACTTGCTACCTATTAATTTCATTTGGTGACCTCTAGGATCTTATGTTATGGGAACAAGTAAATAACTTTTCCTTATTCACTTTCTCCAAACCTGTCATGATTTTATAGACCTCCATCACCACCACCCCCTTAGTCTCCTATTTTCTAAGCTGAAAAGTCCTAGTCTTTTTACTCTCTCTTCATATGGGAGCCGTTCCAAACCCCTAATCATTGTGTTGCCCTTTTTCTGCACCTTTTCCAATGCCAATAGATCTTTTTTGAAATGAGACGACCACATCTGTACACAGTATTCAAGATGTGGGCGTCCCATGGTTTCCATACATGGAAAACTTTGAAAGCTCAATGGCTACTTGTCCTTTTATGTTAAAAAAAAACAAACGCCACGAGCCACTCCACAACAAGGACATAAAAAGTCATCTGATGCATGAATTCAAAGTGCTGAAGATGGAGCATCTGGGAGTCACAGTTCTGAGTTCCTGCAGTGTGTGCCTCCTCAGTCTTTTATTTTTGCAACTCACTGTGAAGGCACCACGCTTGTCTTCGTAGATAATATTTAAAATATACCAAGTGCCAAGAAAAGAATAGGTTGCACCTCTCTAGTCCGGCACTCTCTGGTCCAGCAACATCCGTAGTCCGGCATGGTTTTAGTTAGCCGCGTGTTCACTTAGCATGGGTGTGGCCAAGTTTCCCGCCATCCCATAAAGTTAGTTTACAGCCACCTGTCCTGGCGCCCAGTGTTCTGTGCTGTTATTTAGCTCTAAATTACCCGTAAATGTCTTCTAAGAGCCCAGTGAGCAGTGGAAGTGTTGGTGATGCTGCTAGACAACATTGACCTCCTGTGGTCCAACAAATTCTCTGGTTTGGCATCAGTCAGGTCCCGAGGGTGCCAGACTAGAGAGGTTCCACCTGTATTAAGTATAATGAGAGGCTTTATTGTCAAATAGATTAGATCCATGTTCAGAGAGCAGGCAGGTTCCACTTACACCACAACTAGATTTGACTCTCTTTGCATAAGCAAACTGGTTTGGGGTGTGTACATCAAATACCAGACATGCAAGTGTCTGCAGTCCTCATTCTTATGACAGGATTATGATCTGTTGACTTTGAGCTGAATGTCTCTCGGATCATATTTACAACTGTATTTAGGAGTCAAGTGTGAACCAAATGTGTCCAGGATTGTGTATCCAGATGCAAAACCTTATACTGCCAACACCGCACCAGGAGCGAAATGTGCTGCAGCTTTTTGGGGTGAAGAGGAGGAGCATTTTGTACTATGGCCAGTCCAACGTGCCAGTGAGCTAGGGAGTGCTCCGGGTTGTATGTACATCCTCTGTGCTAGTCATCTCACTGATACTTGTTCCATGTTTGTCCATCAGGCTCGTTATTGTCAGCAAAAGAGTGAAACGTGATCGCCCAGAATGCAGTTTAAGTCATCGTGGTGCTCGTAGATTACCAGTGCGCCATCGGCTCTTGTCGTGAAATGTTACAACGTGTTTCATTTTTGCATTGCAAGGGCTGCCTTTGGCCTCTGTCTCTAGAACTTGGAACAGCTCTCCAAAGAACACAGGCACACCTGCGCTAACATGTATCCCAAAGATCCATGGGGGAATGTCAGACCGACGGTGAATAGCAACGCCTTTTTGTAATGAAAATGTTTTAGGTTGGGAATTTGTTGCAAGCAATTACTGCACATTTCTAGCATGGAGGTTGTGCGCTCTGTGCCTACGTGTTCGTGTAAGTTTGAACTCCTGGCTCCGTGCTGGATTAAGTACAGGGAGGACTGTTTTATCTCTTCGTTTCTGAATCATAGAATCTTAAAACTAGAAGGGCCCTTGAGAAGTCATCTTATCCAGTCCCCTGCACTCAGGGCAGGACCAAGCACCATCTAGATCATCCTTGATAGGTGTTTATCTAACCTGCTCTTAAATATCTCCAGTGATCGAGATTCCACAGCCTCCCGAGGAAATTTATTCCAGTGCTTAACCTGGCTCGCAGAGTCTCTTGAATTTCACCACAAACTTTTTTGTTTATAATCCCATGCCTGTGTACCCTGGAAAGAGCATTCAGTAACGACAGCAACTTCTCAGCGGCCCACACTGCCATCCTTGTGATTTCAGTGCAGAGTTCTGTTTCTGGAAGGCCTTTTTATTCCTTTCTGATTAGCACAACACTGCAGAGCCAGGTTGAAAATCTAGTTTACATTCACCCTGTAGGCTGGAGAATCCATCTTCTTTACTTTTGTTCTTTTTCAGGCACAATAATGCCTAGTTCTTTTTCCCCCTTCCCCAATCAAAAATCAGTTGACCAGCCCCCAAATACTATGATGGGTAGAAAGCAGGTTCTGAATTCTGCTGGTGTCCCTGGTATTTTCTTTCACCAGAGTATTAATGAGGAACTGAAAAAAAAAAGGACCTCACAGATGCCAAAACCTGTTGAGCATTGAGTTGTAGTCTTGACGGTGCTTCGGTTCCTCTGCTTGAGAGATAGGCAGCGTTTTTCAGGCTGTTTGACAGTTATCTCCTCAGCAGCTTTACCAGGCTTATACATCTCCTTTCAGCAGCCCCTGATAGAGCTGACAGCAGCGGGATTCTGTTTTGTCTCAGGGAAGAGGAAAAAAAAGTGGTCTTTTGCCAGTAGTCGAGGCCACACTCAAGCACCAAGGGGTACAATGTCTCCTCTGTCTCGGAGAGAAAATAGCTTCTGACAGGAATCAGCTTTCAGTCAACGGCCAGGCATCTCTCATTATGGGAGGCCCGACCTGCCGGCTGCTATGTAGATAACCTGTTATCGTAGAAGATTGACTGTGGAGCTCAATTGCCTCACGCTGCTGCTTCTGCCGGCTCCGAGAAAACTGTAAAATGTCTTCGTCGCAAAAGTTCGTTGGGATGCACACTCGGTGTGTGCATGTGGCTCTCTCGGTAGGTTTGCAGCAAAAAGCACCTGTCCCGGCCAAAATGCAAACATTAGTACGGACCCTGTGTTGGCTCAAATGATGGTTATTAGCAACCTTGTACAGAGCCAGCACTCATGGGGTAGTTGTAGGCACTGACAGGTGCTTTGACATTCTAATGGCTGGAATACTTTGGAAACCCCTAGAAACGTTAGTAGAAATGCAAAGATGAACGGTGAGGCGGGGATTATATCCATTTTTCAATAACGTTAACAGAGGCACCCAGACGGTGTGGCTGGAATTTTCAAAAACATCCTCATTCTGGGGATCCCACTTTCTAGGTGCCCCCCAGAAAGGTACGGTTTGCTTAGCACTGAGCACCTGCAGTGTCCATCTGCCACAGTTAGATTTGAGGTGTACAGTGCATCTCCTACTTGGGCTCTGGCAGTGTCCCCTCTCATTTTTCCACCTATGTGCGGAATCAATGTTGTTATGTGCACAGAGGCAAGTGTGGATGTGCACCATCATCAGCAACACATGGTACCTGGTGGGAATGAGGTACTAATCATCTGGGCACCCCATGATTCTCTCCTGGGTGGCCACCCAAGTGCACAGCTGACAGAGAGCAGCTGGGCTCGGGTGTCTCATGTTGGGCAATGGAAATTAGCAGTTTAAAAAATATGAGCTGTGGTGACCTCCCCAAAGCCCTCCAGCAACTGTAGGATAGGTCCAAGAATACAGGGTCAGATTCTGAGCATTCAGAAGACGCTTTCTGTAACCCTCTCCATTCCTCCCAAGTCTAATTTGACATGAATAGCTTCCAGCCCCTCATTTCCTGGAGCTCCCATCTTCCCAACCCCTCTCCGGCACTGGGATTCATTTTTCATTGAGACCATACACAATTAGGGCCAACAAACTTAGACAGACCTATTATAGTAATTCTGTTTATCCCGACAATAAGTTATTTGACCTCCCGGCCGATCATGTTACTGATACTGAATGTATCAAATCACTGACGCACTTGCTGATACTCGGAGCACCAGTGCCCTGACATCTGGGGAATGAAGTGGGGCCTTATTCAGAGACAGAGAGATAGAAGTTGCAAGGAAGAAGATATTGCTAAGGAAGAGCTTTTGCATGCTCTAGTAAGGACACAGTCAACGGATTCCGGCATTTATTCTTTTCTGTGCCCTAGCGGGGAAAAGAGATCTGAATAATCTATCCCAGCTTAACGTTAATAGCATCACTTCCATAGGACTGTGTGGAAAGCTAACGAATGAACTTTAGAAAGGTGGATGAAACTGAGAATGGATCCAATTTTTTACCGTGGAAATCTGATAAGTGTCTGATCATCCCAGTGCAGAAACATGTCACCTTTATGGCCTGTAATTCTGAAAGTGGAGCTCTTGGGGCAGGTCACACTGAGATTCATTTCTGGGCTGTTCCTTTGCAGCAGGGGTGGCTCTGGAGCCCACCACCCTCTGCTCCCCAGGCAAATGCCCTATCCCCTAAGCCACGCTGGAACCTACCCCATCTCCCTATCTTCAGGATGCTCCTTATATTCTGTGTTGGTGGTTCAGTGACTCCCGTGGTGGGGCTAGAAATGTGAAGGAGAGGTCAGCTCTGAACTCATGGCAGAGACGCATGTTCGGAGAACAGGGGTTTCCACTGGCAACGCATGCGTGCGCCCCGTCGTGGCAGGAACCACGCAGTCAAGCGAAGCGATGTGCTGTGAGCTGCATGGCGTGGGCAGCTGTTCTCAGGAGAGCTACGGATGTAGGCCTGGCCAAAGGGTTTGCGGGGCCCAAGGCAGGACGCTGGGAGCGGGGCCCCGGGCCTGGCAGGTGGATGGTGAGTACTCAGCAGCGCGGGGCCCCGCCGGTTCCAGTGATGTTTTCTTTGTCAGCGAGGTGAAGTTTGCAGGTGGAGCGCGGCAAACGGGAGAAGTAACCCCAGAGAAAGGGAACTGCAGGGCAGGGGCTTTTTCTGCAGCCCTGCGAAGGGAGCAGCAGCATGGGAAGCTCCCTGCAGGTGGAAGGGCCAGATCAGAGCCGTAGGTGAGGCTGTGCCCTCCCCGCCGGCAGGCTGTGCCGCTTCCCAGCTGCTGGTCGGGCTTGAATTAATTCCCCCGCTGGATGGGCGTGGATCCTACAGGCTGCTCTGCTCCTCCTCAAGCTTCGCTGGCATCTGGTCAGGCCCAGCTGACGCGGCTTGTGTGGGCAGCCAGCTCTGGGCCGGGGAATTCACCGCGACCTCCTGCGAAGTGCATGGCCCTCATTAGTGGCCCAGCTCTGTGCACAGGGCTCAAGGCAACCGCCTTGCTTGCCTTGTCCTGAGGCCGGGCCTGGGGGTTGCTTCTCTTGTAAATGTGGACCACAAGAGTGTGACTGCACCCCTCATAGTCCCCCCAGTAAGCAGGGAAATCAGCCCCATCCTTCCCCTGGATGGGAGAGGGAGACTCAGGTAGTGCACCTCTCCTGCCTTCCCCAAGCCGGCCGGCGCATACTTACTTCAGGGATCATGGGGGGGGGGGGGGGGGGGGGGGGGGCTTTCACACCCTTCGCACCCCCCTAGCGTATGGGCCTGAGATAGGATGGATACACTGGTATCTGCGAGGATAAGTAATGAGCTTAGTGGAGCCCCTCTAGGCATAACTCACACACTATCTCTACTAGGTAAATGTAATTACAATCCGTAAAAGACCCTCAGCTCTCAGTGAATGTATTCTGAGAGAAAAAAAATGACTCAGCTACAAGACCTTTACCACAATCCCTGCAGGGCTGGATAGGCATAGTAGTTATTGCTTCACAAACATTTTATATAAAATACACCCAGCTACGTTCCAGGGAGGGGCAGTGTCATCTTATATCTCGAATTCTAGAGCGGTGTTGCTTTCTCTCTCTGTGTTTCTCTCTCTCTCTGAGTCATTGGCTGAGTTACTGCCCCTTTTCCTGTGCCTCACCATACCCATTTAGGGATGGGTACTTCTCCTCCTCACTTGGTCATTAAGGATTAATGTTTATAAAATGGAGAGTGGGGAAGGATAGCACTTCATAGGCAGGCAGGGTGGTCCTGATTTAAAAAATGTAAGGAAATGATGGTGTAGGATTTGGAAAAGACTCAGAGAAGAGCAACAAAAATGATGAAGCGGCGAGGGGTCCTGTGGCACCTTATAGACTAACCGAAGTGTTGGAGCATAAGCTTTTGTGGGCAAAGACCCGCTTCGTCAGATACGTGGGTCTTTGCCCACGAAAGCTTATGCACCAACACTTTGGTTAGTCTATAAGGTGCCACAGGACTCCTCGCCGCTTTTACAGATTCAGACTAACACGGCTACCCCTCTGAAAAATGATGAAAGATCTGGAAACCATGAGCTGTGAGGGAAGTCTGAAAGAACTGGGTGACTATGTCTACACTGGCGGGTTCTTGCTCAAGAACACCTCCACACTGCCATGTCCAAGATGTGCTTTTGCGCAAGAAAGCTCCAATGGCCGTTTTAGCCCTAGGGCTTTCTTGTGCAAGAAACCCCTGCGGCGCGTCCACCCTGCCCTCTTGCGCAAGAGCTCCTGCGCAAGGGAGCTTATACCTGTTAAAAAAGAGCATAGCTCTTGCACAAGAAGCCCTCTCT
>JANRFK010003894.1:4361803-4382640 GCA_030068395.1 Apalone spinifera | reverse complement strand
TACTTGGTCCTGCCGTGAGGGCAGGGGACTGGACTCAAAAACCTCTCAAGGTCCCTTCCAGCTCTAGTGTTCTATGATTTTCTGCTGCAAATATGAAAGTTGTGTCCTTTTAGCATCCTGTTGCACCTGATCTCGTTCTGTATTTGTTGTGATAGCAAACACTGGCCTCCTCTCTCTTACCCTTGTGCCCAGGCATTTGTTCCTCCGGGCACCCCGCCTTGATTTTTCTTTTTCATCCCCTGCTCCAGCCGCTGGAGCAGCTACAAAGAGCAAAGAGGAGCAAACATGCAACGCTCCCCAGGGCCACCAGCACGGGGTGAGATACAGGCGCTTTGTGCCTATCTCGCTCATGACATCGTTTGCTGAACAATTTGGTGGCGACTGCACACTGTCAGCTCGCGCTGTCCTGCGGTGGGACAAAGGGGCGCTCTGAATGCAGGACATGCTGTCATGACACTTTTATCTGACATTGGAAGCTAGAAACAAGTTCCCCGCGGCAACACTGATATTATTTTAAATAACTAAACATGAGATCCTGCCAGCCTGACTTGGCACTACTCAGTAGTGTGAGTGGCACAACCTGCCTGAGCAAGGCCTACTCCGTGTGAGGAAAAGATTGCAAGATCTGGCCCTTCCGGTCAAGGTGATTCCAGGGATAAGATCTCGTGAGCCTAATTTTAGCTTCTTCAGCCATGTCATGGAGGGAAATGCTGCTCCCTTTTTTGGGACTATAGGGTGCACCAGATGCAACAGAGCCATTTACAGGTTGCACCTCTCTAATCTGGCACCCAGGGGACATGACCAGTGCTGAGCCAGAGAGTTTTCTGGACCACGGGAGGTCAATATTGTCTAGCAGCATTATTGAGACTTCCACTGCTTACTGGGCTCTTAAAGTGTGTCTAGACTGCAGCACTATTTTGGGATATCGGAAGTATCCCGAAATAGCTATGTCGCATCTTTAAACGCTCCTGCTATTTCCCAAAATAGCGGGCACGCTATTCCGGCATCCCTGTAACCCTCATTTCACAAGGGTTAAGGGATTTGTCGGAATAGTGCCTTGTTTTGAAATTTGGCACTGTCTACACAACATCAAATTTCAAAATAAGCTTTTTCGACCTGGACTCGGAATAAGCTACGCAATTTGTGTAGCACAAATTGCATAGCTTATTCCAACAGACGGATGCTGTCTAGATGCACCCTTAGAAGACATTTAGGGGTAAATTAGAGCTGAATAACACCACAGAACACTGAGAGCCAGAAGTGGTGGCTGCAAACGAACTTGTGGGACTATGGGAAACATAGCCACACCCACAACAAGTGGACATGCAGCTAACCAAAATCATGCCGGACCACAGATGTTGCCGGACCAGAGAGTGCTGGATTAGAGAGGTTCAACCTGTATTATTATTATTTGTCTTGCTGTAGCCCTGAGGGACCCAAATCAGGGATCAAAGCCCCTTGGCTCTAGATCCTCTATAAATTCAAACAACAAAGGAAGTCCAGGAGCTTTCCATAGAGGAGATTTAAGTGTCTGAACTCTGCTACTTGTTAGCAGTGTCCATCGTAATTCCCTATTCTGTAGTTTCTCGAGCTGTTTACGCTTCGCCCTCTCTCTCTTTCCTAATTCCTGCCAGAGGGACCAAAAGATCATGCTTCTCTGCAGTCCACAGAAATGGACTGCACCCCAGTGATTTCCACACTGTCGTGAACAGCAGCATGTGCCTCAAGGAAGCGGGAATGAAGTGTTTCAGGCTCCGTAGACACAGTAGTGCAGGAGGCAGGCAATCTGACCGTTAGGGTTTGATTTCCCCCATGTTGTGACCGGTACTGCAGTATTGGAATTACAGAGGGATATCGTCACGTAAAGCTCAATACATCCCCTCCCTCCGCTCACCAGGCTGTCCAGGCATTGAGGGCAGAATATGTCAGGCCCAAGGAAAGTGGAAAGGCCTCTTCAAAGAATTCCAACTTGGAGGAGCTGTTTGGCATCACTGTCCCTTTAAGAATGAAAGCTCACGTCTGTCACAGCCGCCTCATTTTGATTTCTATCGACAAGTGATGATGTGCGGGTCCACACAGCAAGCAGGAGCTTGAATTCCCAGCCAAGAGGGGTTAAGGGTGCTTTTTAGATGCCTGTGACCTCCCACTTCACCTTGTACTTGTCAAACTCCACTGGCTTTCTTAACCCTTCTGTGTCCAGCGCAGGCGGTTAGCAATAACCTGTTCTCTGCACCACATTTCTTAACACTACACCTCTAAGCCTTTACACAGAAGTGCTTGTTTTCATAGTGCAAATGTAGTCTGCCACACACGCGGTCCTGGGCAAACCTGGGTCCCAAGGTATTCAAGGAACAAAGCTATATTTTTCCTCTTTGCATTTTCCCCAGCACTCATGTGGTACTTACCCTAACTGATTGCGGGTTCTGGCCCCACCAAATACTTCTCAGCTCAAGTGCTGGGCCGGGGAGACCTGCTAACACTCTTCCAAAGTCAGGCAAAGTATCAATGTGAATCCTGATAAAAGCTGTTATGCTGTATTGTCAGCAAAGCGTGTGGGCACACCCCCCGTCCCCAGTGTCTAGAATTTCATATAGCAGGGATTTTGTCCTCTATTAAATTCTAGAATCATGCCAGACTATGGATGTTGCTGGACCAGAGCGTGCTGGATTAGAGAGGTTCAACCAAAGGCCAAAAGAAACAGTGTGTTAATTTAGGCCCCCAGATCCTTATTATGGTTTTTCAGTAAGTGACCTGAAATTTGAAGTGCTGAACACAGAGCTACTCCTGGTAAAGTGGTTCTCAGCATGACACAAATCATTTCTAAAATAACAATGTTACATACTCAATTCCCCCTGAATATCACTGGCTGTTGAGTCTAGCTTGTGTTTGGGGCTTTCAAAACCTCCCAAAATCTCTTGTTTTGGACCCTAACCTTCCCCCTCCTTTTTTTTTTTTTTTTTTTTTTTTTTTTTTAAATCTTAGCCTTAGCCCTTATAAAAATCTTTAGGGCTTTCATTAGTCATTTTTTATAGGAAAATATTAATTCTTTGGAATTAGAGCAATGGTGGGCTATGGTCTCAGCCTTTCCCGTGAAACTTTTTTTCCAGCTGTGATTCCCAGTCACTTGAACTCTTGGAGCAGAGAGAGATTCACTTTGAATTTTGGACTCATATAAGAGAGGAAATTTCAGCAATCCCACCACATTTTGCTTGATTTTTGTGACCAGCATCTCTCCAGGGTTTAGCTGTAAGTCTGATGTTGATTTAATTGAATTCCTAGCCTCTAAGTTCTATTTTTCAAAAGCTGAGCTTTGGTTTTAATGAGCTTTTGCGGTGAACTCGGTTCAGTGCATGGAACATAAATAAGGGGTCTAAAAATGGCCTTTAAAACATTTTTTTAAGGCACTGAACTAAAGGACTTTGTCACCTATTAGCTCACGGGTAGAAATTAAATCCCATACTTGCAGCCATGATTCAGGGTCAAGAGGTAAGGAGATAAGTCCAGGCTTTTTGTGAATGGGAGCTTGACTTTCAGCATACAGGAAGTAAGAATGAATGCGAGGAGAATGGCAGGAGTCAGAACGTGAAACCCCAGCCTGGTTTGATCTGATAAGGGATAGACACTAAACTTAACACTGGCAGGGTGACTCCACACAGTTAAGAGACAGACAGGGGCCTGCTGAGTGTCCCAGAGTGAGCCTAGAGTGTTTGCAATCACTCCGGTCAACTATATATTTGAAAGAGTTTGTCTGTCTGGGAGTCGGTCGGTCTGTCTGTCTGTCTGTTTAAGAACTCCTCCGTCACGATAAGAGCTAGGGCCACCAAATTCAGTGGGCAGTTTCCTCTTATCATAACTTACTGCAAGGTCCAGGTTTGGTTGTGCCAGGACAATGAGATGTGCCTGGAATGGGATTGTTTCTCATAAAACCATACAGAAAAGAGACAAAATCACCAGGCAGGTGAAAGGGGCTGGCTGGGGGCATATCCCTTCCCCTGTTTGAGACTGTTTTGCTCTGAGCCTCCCACTCCCTGGTGCACTTTAGAGTGGGCAAAGGAGACTAGGGTTGCCAGGTGTCCGGTTTTGAACCGGACAGTCCAGTATTTGAGTTTTCTGTTTGGGAAACAAATTGAGAAAATAGAAATGAGAAAATAGAAATGTCCGGTATTTTCTAAATAGGATGTACTGTAGATTGTGATGTAATGTCAAGTGTGTCCGGTATTTTTGTTGAAACCATCTGGCAACCCTAAAGGAGACTGAATCTCCTTCCCCTCCCAATTCGTGCGGGAACATTACTGGCTGTTCCTCTTCATCAGGGAGTGAGGGGAAAGTGCCCAGTTTGCTGCATTCCTCACTCTGGCTGAGGAGAGTGGGAGAAAAGGAAGCTGGACTTGCCCCTGCTCGGGGGACGTGCACCCCTTCCCCAGCTGTGCCCACTGGGGCTGCAGCGTCCTTGGAGAGGTGCGTCTCTCAAAGCCTGGTAAATCTTCTAGTGTTATATAATATTCTTCCCAGATAAGGTAATATTTTTTACACTTTTCTTTGCCACTGATGTGTCTGCCTTGCTCCAGTGGCCTCTGATGTTACCGCTGCAGAACTGAATCCATTCAAATTCCCTTGTACACCCCACCCAACACCACTCCCAACACCACTCCCACATCAGTGATGTTGAAGTGCCATCCGCAGCAAAGGAAGAGTCACGTCTTGGGAGTCTGACTCACCTACAGATGCCCATTCCTGTTGACAATATGTGGAGTCATGCTGGCACATCCGTGAAAAAAGTAGGACTCGGGTATTAAAAGCGAGAGACTGACATTGCAGGAATCAGCTTCTCAGACTCAATACTCTAACACAGTCGGCATGTAATGGAGAATGCAGCATTGGCTTTGGGCAGCGCTCTCAAGGGTGGGAGGTAATAAAGATAGCAACACTGCCTGTGGGCAGCAACTCTAGAGACCTTAGGGCAGTAGAGGTTGCTGGGCTGGAGCTGACAGGAGCCCTGCAGATAGTAGAGAATGCATCAACCTGTGGAACTCCTTGCCAGAGGATGTTGTGAAGGCTCGAACTTTAACAGGGTTCAAAAAAGACTTAGATAAATTAATGGAGGTTAGGTCCATCAATGGCTATTAGCCAGAATGGGTATGCTGTCACTGGCCTCTGTTTTGGCAGAGGCTGGGAATGGATGACGGGGTGGGATTACTCTGTTCCCTGTTCTGTTTACTTCCTCTGTGGTACCTGGCACTGGCCACTGTTGGAAGACAGGACACTGGGCTAGATGGACCTTTGGTCTGACCCAGTCTGCCCTTGTTGTGTTCTTATCACTAGTTTCACACTATAAAGTGCATAGTAGTAAACCATCCATCTCTTGTTTTCAGCATCATTCTGCTTATGAAATTGCTGCATGGACTGGCAAACTAATTAGCCATGGATACAGCAAGTGGGCATAAGGCTGTTCGTGCGGGTACAGGGGTCGCAGCAATGCTAGCCTGGGTTGGTGGAGCTGGTTTGTTTCTGTCTACATTACGTAGGACAGCCTGCCTGGTTTTCAATGTGTGCTTAGACAGCAGCTTATCCACTGAAAATAACTCAGCCTTATTTCAAAATCTATAATGTGGGTTGAGTTTTTTCCTAGCCTTAGAATGGGCAATTAGAATTTGCCTCAGATCAGGTACCAGTTCCCAGGAAAATCATCAGTTAATTGATTCCAATTACTCTAAATTGTTTCTCATACATTTCAATTAGTCTGCTGTGTAGTTAAGAACAGTACCACTCAATTATACAAGTAATCAAGATGTCTTTAATAACTGCAGTGGAAAGATCTCAGTGAAAAGAAGTTTAAGCAGTAACATTTGGGTATCAAAACTTTTTTATAGCAATGGATATTTCCTGACAGAAAAGAGTTAACTTCCCCTCCCACCGCATCCCCCAGGTGACAGAAGTGATTCTTAGAGACAGAGGAAACAACTATATTATAAATGTGTCACTATTAGGCACCAGAAAGTTACCATCTTGCCCCTATTATTCCACAGTTAATGGAAGAGATTAAAACTGAAAAGCAAACCTGTTTACCGGTAATTAACATAAAACACAGTCTCTCATCACCCATGAAGGGCAATTACATTTCTTTTGTGAAAAAGTTTGTTAGAGAAATTTTAGAGCCAGATTTTTTTTTTTAATCAGTACAGAATCATACAGTGGCATACCGAAGATGGGCCATTGCAGGAGTAATAGTCATGTGCAAAATATTCACAACAATATGTGAAATATGGAGATGGTGGGGTTTGTGTCTCCTACAATACTGGACACGGAACTGATTTTTGTGGAAAATTTTGCTAAGAAATCTATATATTTTTTCCTCAAGCAAACAGTAATCTCCTTTTCTACTTCACATGAGCCCATGAGGGTTTTTCTTAGTGAAAATGATCCATTTCATCAACATTTTGCATAAAGCAACAATTTTTATGCAAAATTCCATAAACCACTATGGGCATTGAATGGGCAATTAAATATTGTACTGCAGATTTATACTCTCAGGGAGCTACAGAGAAGTTGTTGGACAGATTCTCACATAAAATACCCAACTTTAGCAGTACGTGGTGTGCTGCCGTAGAACAAGTTCTGTGCTGGGATAAGAGCACACATGTCACTATTAAATGTAACTGGAGATGTGAGGAAATAGTTTTGCTACACTATAACAGTTAGACCCTTCAAACATGTAAAATAGACCCAATGAAAACTTACCTCTGAAAAGTTCTTTCTCAGGTACATCAGAATCAGTGACCAAAATGCTTAACATTTGTTTAACAACATTTTAGAAGAGGCAGAGCGGATTTATTTTACTCTAACATGGCCAAGCAAAACAAATAAATAGCATTTCAAATCAGCCAAGCAGGTCTAGAGGCCTTTGGAATTTAGCCTTTAACGTTTGGGTTAGAAATGCCCGTGGACATTCATGCAGTCCAATAGTTCGTGTAAAACAGTTATTCAATACACATTGCCTTATATTTCAAATTAGGTTCATTTTGCGTCTCATTTACACTAGGAGCTTATAATAACTGGATTGTGAACCAGCTCTTTTATCTTAATTAAATTAAATATTAGTATAATTTACCTTCTGCTGTACCAATGTGTAGGCACGATTCCAATCTAACTATATACATGCTATACTCAATTGACTTCAATTGAGTTCTTCCAGATTTGCACCAGAGCAAGGGAAAAGAAAAAATTTGCCCCCCCTGAATGTATATTAACTTGATTGTACATAAAAAATATTACCTACAAAGTCTCAGCTTCATATGATCCATGCAAAAAAATCTGTGGCATACCAAAAATTTGGGAACAGAGTACTGTTAATAGGAAAATGGATAACACAGGAGATACTGTCCAGGTTGGACCTCCCTGGTCTGGCACCCTCGGGACCTGACCGGTCCTGAACAAGGGGATTTGCCAGACTAGGGGAGTCCCTCTCCTCACAGCCCATGCTGCCACGCTGACACCGGACTAGGGCTTCAGCCTGTCCCTACTACCATTTCAGCCCCCTAGGGCTCTGTAGCTGATGGAGTTCTGCAGCTGGGGCCAGAGTTTCCTGGCTACCACTGAGGCTGGGGTTGGAGCTCCTGGACTGCAGGAGCCAGAACTCCCCACCATGCGCCGTCCACCCCTCCCCAACATTGCGTTGCTGGCTGAATCACCAGTCCTCACTACTGTGCTCCTGCCCTGCCACCAAACCTCCCTGTTCCCGGGCTCTGTGGTCCAGGAACATCAGTGGTCCATGCCGGACCATGGATGTTGCCGGACCATAGAGTCCCAGATAAAGGAGGTACAACCTGTACTTACTGTATTAAACATTTCACATTTAATGCAATAAAATCCTTTAGGTCCTGCTTGCCAGAGTCCAAAGGAGCAGAAAATAACAAAGGGGTGGGATGTGTATGCACACATGCAACAGAGACAGTGTGTGTGTGTCCAGCTCTGGGTAGCTTCACACCATTATTACTAACGCCCAAGGGAACAGATAGAAGTAGAGAAAACGTTTGCAGTAAACCTTGAAGCCACTGGATACTCACCAGATTTGGGAGGAGGGGGTGTTTACAAACTAGAAATTCAGACTAGGTTCACGCAAATGAAGCTGGGATAGATTTGATTCGTGTAGCAATATGACACAGACATTCTCAGTTTCACACTGTTTCCACCACAGCTGGGGCGTGTTACTTAACTGGATAACTGTGAGCTGCTTTTTGCAACTCCTGGGGCTGACAACTCAGCCAGCCAGCCCGGCATCACCGCATAGGCTGCAGAAGACACACTATGATACGTCTGCACTGGCAGCTTCTTGCACAAGAACAGTTGTTCTTGCTCAAAAACTTGCCGGGTGTCTATACTGTACGCACATTCTTGCACAAGTAAATTTACAGTACAGCGTCAGAAAACAGGGCTTTTTCCAGAAGAGTTATTCCTCTCCCCATGAGGAATAAGCCCTCTTGTGCGAGAGGGCAGTGTAGACAGGCAACATGAATTTCTCGTGCAAGAAACCCCTATGGCTAAAATGGCCATCAGAGCTTTCTTGCGCAAGAGAGCGTCCACATTGCCATAGACACTCTTGCGCAAAAGCACATCTCTTGTGCCAAAGCACATGCCAGTGTAGACGCGCTCTTGTGGAAGACTTTTTGTGCAAGAACTCTTCCGCAAAACAGTTCTTGCGCAAGAAGCTGCCAGTGTAGACGTAGCCTATGAGAATAGGGGAGCCACAGGTATAAAGCTAACCCAGTCATTGTCACACCAACGGGAAGTGGAGGAGGGATTGCTTTGCCCCAAGGGACTACTCAGCTGCTCCTTGAAGGACTAATAGCCATCTTCAAGGTTCCCAAGATCAGAGTGCAAGCTGTTCCATGAAAATCACCATGAAATGTAAGCAGAACAACAGGAGCTTAACCAAACCACCAAGATGTAGTGCCAAATTTCGACTGAGGTTTCCTGTCAAGAATTTGGGTTTTTTCAGCCCCCAAACTTCAGGAGACTCCAAAGTCAAGAAACTTTGAAAACCAAAGAAAATATTTACCTGACATCCTTTGAAAGGACAGGGTGGGGGTTTGCGTGCTTCTAATTACTGCATCTGTACTTGCAAGAGTGAGGAGCCTTGGAGTTCTCATCAAACACAGTTATCACTAATGGCTTGATCTGGCAAAGCCATGCACTTATAGGACTTGTGTTCACCTCAGGGGGACTCCAATTCACATTCCATTCACACGGAGGGCTTTGCCCCTCCAGTCCTGGGAAAGTTAAAAGCCGCATTCTCCCTTTTTAAAAAATTTCATATTCATTGATTTTTTTCAAAATCAAATAAATAAAGCCTTGTTTGGTTGTTGTAAAAAACCAAAAAAAAAAAAAAAAGAATAAGTTTTCAAAATGCATAATAGAGGTCAGATTTTGTACAAGAATACTTGGAGTTAGTGCTTACTGGCTTTTTTTCAAAGCCTCCCTCTTTTACGTCTTTCTGCCTATTTACTAGTCCTTCTTTCGGTGTGTCCCTACTATTGGTCATTCGTGTTGCCCCGGATTTGGGAAGGGATTTGTGACTGGCACTGAAACTGACAGGGTTACCCAGGAATCATTTTTAAGAGTTTATTATTTCTGTGTGGAGTGAAACCACTTTACATTATAGCCCTGCCGTGGTACAGCCAAGTGAGGAAGACAAGCCAAAATTACATAAAAGGCTCTTTTGCTGACGAAAAGGTTCATGCTCTTGGGGTCATTAGCCTGAGCCCGCTGATAGACACTGATCCCTCTCAGCTCTGCTTTTTATGAGCCTTCTGAACCAGGCTTTCATGTGGCTCATTCTTCATTTTCCATCAATGAATTTTGGAATGTTTGGGGCTTCTTCCTTTTTTTTTTTTTTTTTTTTTTTAAAGATGCGGAGGTGGAAAAGAAAGTTGGGTTTCAAGATGTTTTTTATTTCCCTTCTCCTAATGTGTCAGCTATCTCTGCCCCAGTGAGTCATGTGAAGGGTTTCAAAGAAACAGACGGTTCTTTCTGGAATGGTTGTAGCTCTTTTTAGAAAAACAAAAATCTAAAACCCCACACTGTCATCATTTCAAAGGAAAGGAAATAGCTTCCTTCAATGAAACCTGATTTTACTGCTAGACCTGGTGGAAATCTGCATTTTCTGTATACTCTGTAAGTTTGGAGAATACGAAAAAGAAAGATGGGTTTGGAGGTTTTTGAGGTTTCCAGAGGATCATATGTAACACCTAAATAAGATTCTGTTCTCTGTCAGGTACCCACAGTAACTCACGCTTGCTACTAATGGAGGTTACAAATGCATGCTTAATTCTGACTGAGAAGTTAAAGAAGTCATCTTGTAGTCATGCAGGCCTCATGGATTAAATTCCTCCTCTGTCACTGACTTGTTGCATAAGCCAACATGAGCTATTAGACCCACCGTTGCTCAGTTTTCCCATCTGTAAAATGGCTGTAAGACACCCTGAGCTGAGTCTTTCTAAAGTATTTAGAAAGCTTGTGAAGAAAATAGCAGCACTGGGTATTAGTCTTATGATTTTGACCATATTATAGATAGAGCTGTTTTTGTGTGAAACTTTTTTTCACACAAAAAGTTTTTGTGTGAAACTTTTTTTTTCCAAAGAAAAATGAACATTTGACAACACTGAAACATTTTGTGATTTTGTGTCAATATTGCCACATTATTTTGGAAGACACGCACCCCACTCTCCAAATCTGAAAAAATAAAATCAAAGCACTTAGCTATGGCATTTTCAAAATGAAACATTTCAGTTTTTTAGTTCAAAACACTTCTCCATTTCAAAAAAAATCCTTTAATTTTCTTTTTCAAAGAATGAAAAGCATTCTACAATGGCAAAAATATAAATAAAAACTTCAGATTTTGTCCAAAAAAATTTTTAGTTTGACTTAAAACAATTTTTTTCCATTTATGATTGAGTATTTAAAAAAAAAATTGTAGTTCAACCTATGGTGATTTTCCCCCCTGATTTTACAGAATTTCCAGTCAACCAAAAAAAATCAATTTTTTACATTGTAAACCCAATGTTCTAATGTTTTCTCTGCATTGTACTAAGGAGTAATCATCCTTCGGACTGCAGATATAGGTGCACATCATCCTAAGCATTCATTTGGCTGGCAGATTGAAGGATATTTGTTTCAATAGCCGATGCAAAAAAAATCTCCTTTAACTCCTTTTTTCTTCTGTGTATATATATTGCATCATAAGGACTGAATCCTACAGCTATGCGTATACCGAGCACATGTTGGGTCTCAGACTTCCCTTTATGAAACATTCGCTGATTCACATAGCTCAACTATAGGTGAAAGAAAATAAAACATTAAAAATCTACCGTCTTTCATGTTACCAACAATCCTTGCTGAGGCTACTTAGCATGTCCCAAAGCTAAGTAAGGTGTTCAGTAAGGTGATAGGAGTATTTGGGATTTAGTGAGTATTGGCTATTTCTGATGTATATGGGCTCTATTCACACCACGGTAGAGGTGCGGTTTTAAGTAAAGCCTGAGGCCTGGAGGTTGGGGCCTATTCCTATGGAATAGGGATCAGTTACAGAACAGACAGGAGCAGATTCTATGTATCTGACACTAAACATTGCGTTGCAAAAGTTGGCAGTGCTGACAATGAATGAGAGATGTGAGTGCTCAGAAAAAAAACCTGCTTAATGTGCAATCTCTCTTTCCTCAAAAAGAAAAGAAAAAAAAACCCCAACAACACTCCACACCTACAAGCCTATGGTGAACTTAAAATCAATAGGGGAAGTAAAATCCCAGCCCAGGTAAGTGCCAGATGCTGGTACGGTTAGAGGCAGAGATCTCAATGTAGTTACATTTTTGTTCTTTTCTGCGGGGTGTGTTTCTGCATGGATGGCTCATTTCTGTGACACTGCTATGAATATTCTGTGGGAGAATTACCCACATTCCCCTGTGAGGACACATAAATGGTTTGGAGATTCTGAAGTAGCAGAAAATGTGCTAAAGATCCTTTTGATTTAAAAGGGTTTAAGGGATCGGGGACAACAAAAGGGGGGCGGGGAGGAGCATGCAAAGTCTCTTGCTCCCTGCCCTCCAGCGTGCAGCGCTTAGAGTCAACCGCCACAATTGGCCCTAAGTGCTACGTGCTCCCCCGTCCCTAGGCCCGGATTGGCCTGGGGGCAAGGGAGTGGGAGGGCCTCTGTGGGCCGGATCAACCCTCTTGACAGGCCAGATCTGGCCAGCAGAGGCCCTTTTGCTCACCCCTACACTAGACAGTTCAGCAAAGAGTCCTGTGATATAGAGCTGGGGAAAGGATCCAGCCTGATTGCTGTTGGGAATGAAACCCTTACTGTGGTCCCGCACGATGTAAAGGGAGTGACAACACAAACGGCTACATGCTCACTTCCACTCCCGTGAAATCACCCCTGCCTTGGGAGGTCTCACCTCCAGGGGCATAAGGAGAACCTAGTCTCCTGGTCTATTCTGTCCTTGGTTTTCTTGCTCTTGGAACATACAACAGCTTGTGTGCAAGTAAAAAGAGCCAGGCTGTGTGCATTGACTCAGCGGTTGAATTGGGGATACAGCTACAGGTTGGACCTCCCGGGTCCAGCACGCTCGGGACCTGACCAGTCCCGGACAAGGGAGTTTGCTGGACCAGGGAAGGTGTGGGGAGAAGGGCGCCAACCTCCCCACTGGGCTCCTCTTCTCAGCCTCCTCCCCCAACCGCCCAGTCCTGCAAGCTATGACAGATCTGCTGGAGTTCCCATCTCCGCTAGCCTCGCAGCAGCTCCACCACCCAGCCGCAGCTCCTGGCGGCCTTGTGGCAGCCCCATCGTCCTGTTGGGCACCGGCCCCATCCACAGCAAGCTCTGCTGCCCCTCACACTCGACCCTCCCTCCCCCAGCTTCCCTGCCCTGCTGGCTGCAGGCTCAGGTGTCCTGCAGGCCCCACTGTCCCTGCCACTGTCCACTCTGAGTCACCGGCAATCTCTGTCGCTGGAGCTCTATAGCCCCACAACATCTGCGATCCTGCCGGACCTTGGATGTTGCTGGACCAGAGAGTGCCAGACCACAGAGGTTCAACCTGTAGTTTCATATTTGCAGGGCAAAAAGATCTATGCTGGCTTGTCTTACCTCTCCTTCCCTCCCCTCCCACTTCCCCCCAGCCCTTAACACTAGCATGAAAAGTAAAAGTAATAGAATGAAGTCTAGGCATTTACTTGGCAAAACCTCCGAGGCTGCAAACAAAATGTCAATAAATGCCAAACTTCCTGCGCGTCTCAAGAACCAACTTTCTGGGTCAGTGCATCCGATAGCGTCTTGAACGTTCCCCGAGAGAATAAAACAATTATTTTTGGCAACTTGCATTGATTTCGTCTAATTTTTCAATGCTACACCCCACACAGCCGCTATCCTTTGCATTCGCATCTGTCTCTTCAGGAAATAAAGCCTACAGAAAATTCAATAAACCAATTGTTTACCTCATTGATTGTACTTCTGGTTCAGAAAATTCAGCAGACAGCACAGTGTTAAATTATTAACTAAATGTTACCATTCATAAGGGACATGTCTCCATAAAGATCATCTAGAAGAACAATGATCTTTTTATAACATTAATAGCCAAAAGAATACCCAATCAGCCCAATGAAATAAAATTCCTAATGCAATGAAAACAAAAAGGATGGTGCTGAGGCACATGTAGGTACGCATAAAGGAGCAATTATGCGAATAAGGGGAAAATTTCATGTGCACATACATTTTTTTTATATGCAAATGCTTATTTTTATTTCAGTTATCTGATTTTGCCTGGGAATTATACAAGCTTAGGCATCACATTTTCAAAATTTGGCCCTTTGAAGATTTTATAATTAAACTTGTAAATGATAGCTAGATAGATAGATAGATAATTGTTATTGTTATTATTATTGTATTATTACTTGGTCCATCCTGGAGTGCAGGAGACTGGACCTGGTGACCTCTCGAGATTTTCCAGTTTTTCAAATTTTGAAAATGCAATATTTAAGTTGGTAAATTCTGAAACAATATCAAACAAAGTTTTAAAAAGTTTGTGTATATCTCGATCTTCATCTCTATCGATAGTGTTTATGCACATTTACATATACAGCCCAGATCTAAAGTGCCAGCACTTCAATACTCTCTCTGACACGCAACCTAATTCGCTTCTGAGTCTAAGGAAAGCACACCGCTGCCACCAAGAGAGACATTATTGCCATAATGGAGGCATTGACCCATTGCATCACACACAGTCATTATTCAGTTATGTATTTCTCTAGACTCATAATAACGGCTATGCTGGGCTGTAGCTGTCCTAACAATTTAGAAGCTTCCCTAAAGCCAGAGAAAGGAGAACCAACTAACGCCACCACCTTACCATGACTAAAAGCGGTGTCTCTCCTTCCCCACAATCTTGGGTAAATGAATGGGACTTGCAGCATGTCAAGAAGGTCAATCAATTTGGGCTATTTTAGGCCTGAGGAGCAGCAAAGGTGAATCCCTTATTACTGACATGGAGGAATCCGTCGAGTCAGCAATATCATTTCCTAAGGCAATTTTTTTCCCCTTGGAAGTCTCCTGTCAAAATTCAGAGCAGGCCCATCTTTGTGGTGTATGTGATACTCACAGATTCACAGAGAAGGTTTGGCTGAGGGTTAAGGCCTACATTATGGGAAGAACCAAGCATGGTACACCTGAAATATAAATACCAGTGAAATGCAGTGGGGTTTAAAAAAAAAATCTATGCAGCATCCATGATAAAATCTCCCCTTTTTATATATATTTAACACATCTATGTTTCAAAGTGCTTACAGACATAGACTAATTAATGCTAAAGCCACCCTTATGGGATAGATAAAAGCTATTAGCCCCATTTAACCAATGAAGAATGTGAGACATCAAAGTGTTAAGTGACTTGCTACAAGCCAGTGGCAGAGCGGGGGTTTGGAATCCTTAGCTCTGTTACTCGCGACTCACACCACAAAGACAATGCTGCCCCTAGGGTATGTCAGGGTGTATTGGATGTGTCCAGCCCTTAACAATCTGAGACGTTGTGATGTAGTTATTTCTGCTGAAACGGAACCTTCCTAAGGAAGGCTTATTTAATTTTAAATTAGGGCTTTTCCTGGCATGTTGGGTCTGGAAAAAGTTCATCAGATTTCACTTTTGTTTATAGCATTGGAGAACAGTCGTAATGATGTCCCTGATCAGTTTAATCCCTGCGAAATATGTCAGCCCAATGTGTTTATGTTTTCTGTTCTGTGCATTTAGTCAGACTCCTACTTTACAGCTTTCAGCAGGACACTGAACGTTCCTGGCAGCTCGTGTTCTGACATGGTGTTACCCAGCAGGGAAGAAATAAAGGGAGGATATTTGGGTTAATGTGGTTTAATAAAAGATCAGGTTTAAGGTCTGGAAAAGGGAAGGGGAAGAGTTTTTCTGCCAGTGTAGATTCTGTGAGATCTTTCAGCCTCGAGGCTCCCTGAACATTTTGAATCAGAGAGTTAAAATACTAGTGATTTTGTGTAGCTTGTATCAGGAGTTGAATTGTCAGACCATGTGAGGTTTATTGCCTTTTACCTCCACATGGTGATCTTATTCAGTTATAGTGATAGACAGTTTACAGAAAATGTGGTTAAGAAAGGGGATGCCTTAGCAATTTTTTTTTTCACATTGAAAAGAACACATCACAGATTCCTTTTTAGGGCCCCATATACATGAAAGCTGTAAAAGAGACATTTTTGAAGAAATGATTGATATTCTGTTAGAGTCACAGAGGATGCATCTACACTGCCCCGTTATTTTGAGATAATTAGCCATTATTCCGAAATAACAATGCAAGCGTCTACACAGCCATTCCATTATTTCTAAATAATTTCAAAATAACAGCCACTTATTCCGAAATCTGTAAACCTCATTCTACGAGGAATAACACCTATTCCAAAATATCTATCTTGAAATAAGGCCTGTGTAGATGCTCCACTGCTGCTGTTTTGAAATAGCCCCTCACCAGGGCCATTCTAAGTTATTCCTTCTGGAGCCCTAAATCAAGATAGCACGTCTACCTGAGAGGAGCCTGCCTCGGCCTCATTTTGAAGCTTCCCTGCAGTGTAGACGTGCTATTTCAAAATAAGCTATTTCAGAATAACTATTCCAGAATAGCTTATTCTGAAAAAAGTGTGCAGTGTAGATGTACCCAGAGAGAATTTAACCAGGACTCTGCAAGGATCTAGCCCATTACTGACACTGTACAAATAACTTTATCCACTAACGACTGGCTAACGACTTTAGCCAAACTCCCAAATCCAACCTGCCATGGAAACTATATTTTGATACAAAATTCTCCTGCAATGTACTAAGGTCCTACCCATTCTGGCTCTTGATTTCAGAGTTATGTAATTTCATATCCTGGGCTCTAAATGCACTTAGAATGGAGAAATCGGGGTCTGTTTGGTGGAAAGGACTTTGAATTATTTATTTATGTTCCGCTCTGTTGCCCCGGAATTGATTATGATGGGAAAGCAGGGCACTCAGACTTTTGAGGGGCAAAGCATTTTGCATCCCCTTTCAGGAGCCGGCCCCCCGGCCTGACCCAAAGAGAAGCCTGGGACGACAACTAGTGGTCAGTGAGCAGTGGATGTTCTTTTTCAAGGGCAGGAATAAAAGAGAAATCAGAGTTTTTGCTAGGCACTGCAATTTCTAATAAATCTCCTATAAAGATTGGGGACATAGCAGATGAGCAGACTTACCCAGCATTGCCCAGTCCTTCAGGTCAGGGCCTTGGGGATGCGGGGGCAGGAGGCTGAGGGGCAGGAATATGTTTTCTCCCTCCCAGCTCCTCCCCCGAGGCCGCCTGAGGCCTGTTCTCTCGTCCACCAGGCCACACACCCCCAGGCTGGAAGGGGCCTGTTCTCTCTCTCCTCCCCCAGCGCTGCTGCTGCTAAGGACTGGGAGGGAGGAAGGGTTTGGGGCAGCGGGGATACTTACTGGAGTGCTGGCAGGCAAGATGGTGGACCCCGAGCTCTGCTGGCTACTCCCTTAGTGGTGCAGCTGAGGATAACTCTCTCCTGTGCTCACTGCCCCCAGTGGCCACTATCAGTATCACATTCCTCCAAACAGCCCCTCCCTTTCCATGTCATGGAAACCAGTCCCTTTCCCAAGGCTTCCAGTTGTCCTGGTACAACAAAGCCCTGACCTTGATTTAAGTTCAGAGAAGAGGAAGCTGCCTACTAAACTTGGTGGCCCTCGTTCTTGTTGTTTAAGAGTGGCTCTTGAACAAATGGACTCACAGAATGACACACAGACAGACAGACCCACTCTAAAATATATAGATACATAGCTGGGATGATAGAACTATATGCCAAGTTCCCATTCGATCAAACAAGGTGGCAATGGTCCCCGGTGTGCAGAAGGGTGATCCTTCAGGAGGACCAGAGGCCGAAAAAAATTACATTCCACTGCAGAAAAAGGCTGCAAAATCTGGCGCTCTTGTGTCTGACGTACAGCTAGCCCAGCAGGTTACGGATGATTGATTACAGCACTATTATCTATGTCCCAGCAGCTGCCTAAAGGCTCTAAATAAGATCAAGTCCTCATTGTGCTAGGTGATATACATGAACCTAGTCAGAGACAGTTCCTGCCCCAAAGAGCCTGCAGTCTAAACCAGGGCTGGACAAGATGCAGCCCGGGGGCCAGATCCAGCCTGCCTAACACTTTGATCCGGCTGGCAGACTGCATCCGGCTGCTTTCTATTTACATTCCCTGCTTCCCGTGCCACCAAATTTCTAGCCATTGGCTCAGACAGCAGGATTCTATTTAAATGGCTCACAGCTCCCTCTCATGGTGCTACCCCAGCAGAGGCTGAGCTGTGCGCCCTTTAAATAGCCACAGCAACCCTGGGTGGCTGCCAGGCAACACAGTAACCGTGGAGCCAGGAGCCTTTTGTTGTGTTTTTAATTCAAAGCTTTGGGCTTCAGACCATGCTGGGGGAAGGCTAGTGCTCAGCCACACCCCTTCTATCCCAGGCCCCGCCCCTTAGGGGTGGAGCCAGCCCATGACAACATGCCAAAGTTCATTAAGTGGCCCACCTGAGAAAATTATTGCCCACTCCCTGATCTAAACAGACAAGCATGGGGGAAAGGAAGATTATCTCCATTTTACAGATGGGGACCCGAGGCATTGAGAGGTCGTACGATTTGCCCACGGTCACAACAAAAGCCTGGGACATATTTGAGAGCTGGGCCCAGATCCTGAACAACCCAGTCCAGTGCTGTGACCATCTTCCCTGTTTGCTGCTCCAAATACGGCCAGTTGCAGGCAGTGTGTTATTCTTACTGGGGTTCACCAGGGCCTATGTTCTTTTCTCTGGCAATTGCCGATTCCAGGCCATTGGGATTAAGGCCAGTGATGCCCAACATATTCACTCCCGGTGTTTGTGTTTCGTTTCATTCTAAATAATCGTTTCGTGCCGTGTTTTTTTTTTTACATGAACATAAAGCAAGTTCCATTCAACTTTCTTTTTAATATTCATGCCCGAATCCTCTTTGTTGCTCTGGAGGAGGTGGGGGGGGAAAGGTCTATAGTGCGGGGAGAGCAGTTCACTGTTACTCTCGGAAAATATATGTGCTGGTGACATAAAGCCATCTCTATCCTAGTGCTTGACTCACTTCCACGCTGAGTCCTCTTTGTGCATCAAGACGAGAACACACAGCTTCTGCCACTTAAATGGGCTATTTTTCTTGCAAAATATACCTTTTAGAAAAGCATTTTGGGAACAAGATTCTTGCTAAGAGTAACAAGGTAAGTCGTCCTGGCAGCATTTTATGCTGCAATCCAGCTGTTTGGGAGCTAGTGGTTTAGGGTGGATATTTTCCCCCCCTTGTCCTATTTATAAGAGTTGCAAATGAAAGATTTTTATGTACGGAAATTAGGACAAAAGTAATGCCACCACCTTCAAAAAAAAAAAAAGAGGGGAGCCCATTGTTAGGCCTCCAGGTTCTCACAAACAAGACTATATTTTTGAAAATTAAATCTATTGGACTTTCCTCCTGTAATGGTAAGGATGGGAAAGTAAAGCAGCCCTGCTCTGGGTACAGAATGATGGAAATGTCCCAGTAGCTCTTGTCTGAAATTACAGTAATAATTCCAGAATTATAGCAGCCAGAAGTTAATGTATTTCTCCTCAGTATTGTCAGCAGCAAACCAAAGCCCATTAATTTCCCACTCGGTGTTTGTTTGAGAAAAATCATCCTGTGTCAGTGGCTGCTGGTGAACTTGTCTCCCAGCGACATTCCTAGACATGCTTTGTCTCCCAGGGAGGGGCCAACCCCGGCAGGAGATAAGATACAACCAGTGTTCACTGGGAGGTGTCAACGGGCAGCTTCATGACACATGATGAGTGATAAAAGGCTGTGGAAAGGTGCTGATGTGGCCACATTAGTTAATGAGGTCATAGCCGAAGTTGCTCTCCCACTGATAACCTGCAAATCCAAGTGACGGGAAGATAGCAGTCGGGTGTTTAGAAGTCCTGTCCCTCTATTCTCTTGCTGTCCGTCAGATTTAAGCCCCAATCAAAACCAACAAAAATGCTTCCGGAAGAGTAATGCACATTCTTTTCCCAGGTTCTCGAGCTGTTTGGAGCGATGAGAAGTCAGTAGGATTCGGATATTTGTGCTCAGGGGCATTCATTCCCATTTATTTGTGTACAAGAAGAGAATTAGTCTACTGAGTTTTACAATGCAGAATCTACTTGAAAAGAATAGGCTTTAGTAAATCTTATTGTACATGTAAGCTCAGCATTGCTGTGACCTTCTACTAAAGGCCCGGTAAAATCCAGATATGTTTGTTTGTTTGTTTTTAGTCTAGCACAGTGGTTCCCAACCTTTTCAAGCATATGGACCCTTTTCAATCTATTAAAATTCCGCACACCTTTCCCTAGAAAAGAAAATAAAAGAAAAGAAAAGAAAAGATTGAGCCCACCATGATGGGCCTGACCCTGATTTTTAAACTTTCCACAGACCCCCCCCCCCCCCCCCCCCCCCCCCTCCCCACGCACACACACAGTACCGTTGTGGGCCACCAGGGGTCCGCAGACTGCAGGTTGGGAACCACTTGTCTAGCACATATCCAAAGAACCTCGTATCTTTAGACTGAGAGTGGAGAACTTTTCTTGAGTCGGGGGCCACTGACCCCCAGGCAAGTAGATTTTGTGTGCTCCTGCCCCATAGTGGGATAGCAGAGGGGCTGGAGTGCGAGCCCTGAGCCTCGGTGGCCAGATCCAAGCAAGCTGGGCTCTGCGGGTTCCCCACCTTTGCTCTACACAATGGCCTGTTTTGTTGATGACCCAAAGCTTTGGGAGGACCCATTCTTCTTCTCATTTTACGATGTTCAGTTTTCCAACATGAATGTTGTTTAGTGAAAAATTCAACGTCTCGCCTTCATGGGCGCTAAGACAGAATAACCCTTAACTTGCAGAGTCAATGTTAGACAAGCGGGGGCTGGGCCTTCACCCTTGCGGGGTGGTATGCAGTAAAAAGACCCACAGCAGCAGAGGTGTTTGTGAGCTCCGCTGCCCACCGACCACCTCTGGACAATGCTCAGAGCCACACTGATCACATCTGGATCTCACTTTAGCTGGGGAAGACCTGCGTCAAGTCAGGACGTTGAAGACAATTTGGCAAGGTGAAGGTGCAGGCAGAATGAAAGGTCTCCAGAACATCCCAAATTTGACTATGCTGATGTAACTCACACACCTGCTGGGGGTGGGGCACTGCCCCATGGAGTGGCACTTGGACCACTCATAAAGAGAACGAGAAGTCCTGTA
>JANRFK010003894.1:4351560-4361703 GCA_030068395.1 Apalone spinifera | reverse complement strand
TGATGGCCAATGGTGTTCTGTTATTTTCTTTGTTGGGCCTGTCTTGTAGCAGGAAGCTTCTGGGTACATGTCTGGCTCTGTCAATCTGTTTCCTCACTTCCTCAGATGGGTATTGTAGTTTTAAGAATGCTTGGTGAAGATCTTGTAGGTGTTTGTCTCTGTCTGAGGGGTCAGAGCAAATGTGGTTGTACCTTAGTGCTTGGCTGTAGACAATGGATCGTGTGGTGTGTCCAGGATGGAAGCTGGAGGCATGCAAGTAAGCATAGCAGTCGGCAGGTTTTCGGTATAGAGTGGTGTTTATGTGACCATCACTTATTCGCACTGTAGTGTCCAGGAAGTGTTTTTGCAGATTCAGACTAACACGGCTACCCCTCTGATACTTGTCACAAAGAGAGAAAAAGAAGGAGTTTGCTTTACAGCCATAGCTATGAGCCAGCTGGCTTTTAGCTTCAGCAGTGGAGGTTCCTGCCCTAAGCTCCAGAGATCCCAGGTTCGGTTCTGCCTGTTGGCGTGACACTGACAGCCCAGCTCTGTGGCTATGTCAAAACGCATTCAGTTGCGAAGGATGTCTGTTTTCTTTTTTCCAGTCTGTTACTGCGTCTCTTGCTCCCCCCTTGTCTGCACAGAGATGCTTCCCAAGTTCCTTTTCTACGTGCAGTACTGTCTGCTGCTTAGCAAAAGCCAGAGAATACAATGCAGGAAGAGGACATTCTTGTCCACTTCTCTGCAAAACACACAGTTCTGGTAGGTTTGAAAATCATATTGTCAGCTTTAATAATAGTAACGGTCTGGAATTCGGTAATCAGGTAAACCGTGCTGGTTTTTCCTTTTCTTTTCAGTAGATTTTTCTCCTCCTAAACAAATCAAGGTCTTAGAAATCTTTTGTCATGCCGGTACTGAACTTTCTGTCCTTCCCATCTTAGTCACTCAGATGTAATTTATTTAATCAGCGTCGCAAATGTTCAAAGAATTCCATGCCACCTCGGCCGCTGCTGTATTTTTAGCACTTGTTACTCAACTGGGTCTGTGCGCTGGAGAAGAATGAATGATTATCCGGGGTTTGCTGTTATTCAGGCATTTAAAAGAGAGGTTGGGAACACCTCAGAAGCTTTATTATCTGGAGTTTTGATGTCATTGCATATTTAATGATGATTTAATTGTTAAAGTGAAGGTAGCACTGGTGAAAGGTGACAGGTCAGATGAAAAAGTCCTCTGTCTACCCCCATAGTAGTTATAAGCATCCCCATCTTGGCCTAAAAAGTGCCTCGACTCTATCCTATAGAGGCCAGTTCAAGTATAAGGGCATGTCTTCACAATGGGCTGGATCGATGGGCAGCAATTGATCCAGCGGGGGTTGATTTCTCGTGTCTATTATAGACAAGATAAATCGATCATTGAGCTCTTTCCCAGCGACTCCACCAAAATGAGAAGAGTAAGGGGAGTAAACGGAAGAGCATCAACTATTAATGTACTGCTGTGAAGTATGTCTGCCGAAGTATGTACTGCCTAAGTATGTCGACTTCAGTTATGTTATTCACGTAGCTGAAATGGCATAACATAGTTGGAAGACCCATGGTAGTATAAACAAGGCCTAAGTGATGGAGGATCAGATTAAAATGCTGGTGGGGTCCCCTCAAGGAGAGTCATTCTGGGCTCTGTTCAGTACTTTCGTCATTATTATGTGCGTGAGAGAAAAAATGTATCTATAAAATTCTGAAAATTAGCTCCAAAAACAACAAACTGGGAGACGGAATAGCACTTACAGTATCTTAGAATCATAGACTCCTAGGGCTAAAAGAGACCTCAGGAGTCATCGAGTCCAACCCCCTGCTAACAGTAGGACCAACCCCAACTCAATCATCCCAGCCAGGGCTTTGTCAAGCTGGGACAGCAAAGCATCTAGGGATGGAGATTCCATCCCCTCCCGAGGGGACCCATCCCAGGGCTTCACCACCCACCTAGGGAAATAGATTTCCTAATATCCAACCTAGACCTCCCCCGCTGTAACTTGAGACCATTGCTCCTTGTTCTGCCATCTGTCACCACTGAGAATAGCCTCTCTTCAGCCTCTTTGGAACCCCCTTTCAGGGAATTGATGGCTGCTATCAAATCCCCCCTCACTCTTATTTTTACCTTCCCTTAGTTATTAGCATGTGTACGCGAATCTTTCTTGGGAATGGGCAAACTGAAATGGATGAAACAGCACCTCCCTTGCACCATTTCCCAAGACTCAGACTGGACCTGCTTTACTCTCAGTAGAACGTGAGTCTGTTGGTGGAAAGGGCTCTTCACATGCTGTAGTGCCTTGAAGCAAATGCCAGCGTGCTGCACAACTCTGGAGTAACTCCCCTGACTTCCAACATCACAGGACATCATGTGGAGCTTGCGCTTTATTGTTTATTTGTGACTCTCATTAAGCAACATGAGGCGGCAAATGTAAAAAATGCTCCTTAATTACTTACCAACCGGGACAATGCTGAGTTCTTTACTCAGTTCTTTGACAGGCAAAGTCCCATCATGTTCAGTGGGGTGGAGACGTGCAAGAAGTAGATGTATAAATACATTCCTTGCATGGCTCATTGGTTTCATAGATAAACTCCTTGGCTTGGGTGCAAACAATGCCAGTCAAGACTTACCTGTTTCATCACATTTTTTGGCCTACACGGGGTACATACTTACTGATTCCAGTTTTCATGTTCTATAAGTTCACCTCTTTTTTGCCTTTTGTTTTTGACCACATCAGTGCCTTGTAATGTTCTAGAAAAATAAGCATTTATAGACTTTTCCCTGTTGATAGCATACATTTGAACAGAAATCAGTGGTTTTAGTAGCAACACAGTAGACACACAAGACAAAACCAACAACAAAAAATCCTTCAAAATTTTCTTTTCAAGCAGTGCCATGCATTATTTGCATCCTGCATTCCCACATTTTTAACTACCCTTATCCCTTTGTTACCAAAGCAACAAAGAAATAGCCCACAGAGAGGAAGTCAGCCATGAACAGGAAGTGAAATATACATCAGGCTTAGTGGACAGGATGTCAAAGACCTTTTAAATGAGCCTTCCTATTTTCTATTTGTTTGTTTCTTATTCCCAGTGTTTATTTTTTTAAAGAACAATTACAATAACTGTTATGTCCATTGTTCTGAGTGCGAACTGGAAACCAGACTACAGAAGCATGTCAGAATGGTCCCGGTTTGTCAAAGTGTGCCCACTAGCGGGCGGCCATGGTGTAGCATTTAGGACTCCTGGCTCACTCCCATTATACTGAGTAGACTAAGCTGGCTGTCTATGTTAGGTATGGGTCCATCTAGACATCTAACCTAATATCTCGTCTTCCAACAGTGGCCAATGCCAGATGCCTCAGAGGGAATGAGATAGGTAATATCAAGTGACCCATTCCCAGCCTCTGACATACAGAGATTAGGGACACCATCCCACCCCTCCTGGCTAATAGCCATTGGTGGACCTAACCTCCATGAACTTATGGCAGCAGCCCAGAACTGGCAGGGAACAAAGGTTTCCCCTCTCTGTCAGCACACTCTGGGTACCTGAAAGGAGATGTCTAAATTCCTATCTAAACACCTTAGTAAAGATGGCCCATTTTCAAAGGTGCTGCCTTCCCCCCCCCCAGCCCCCCTCCCACCCCCACCCCGCTGCTCCCATTAGCTTCACTGGCAGCTCCCTGGCAGTCAACACCTTTGAAAATTAGGCCCTTCCTTTCAGTGCCATTATCATGCAGTCAGGTGCCCATGTAACCCACACACCTGCTGGCTGTGGGGCACTGTTCCAAGGAGCGGCACTTAGACCACTCTCAGCAAGGGAGAGAGAGAATGAATTCGCTCTGCAGCCTTAACTGAGCACCAGCTGGCTTGTAGCTCAAGCTGTAACGATTCGTACGTTGAGGTCCCAGGTTCGGTTCCACCTGTTGGAATTTCATCCACCTTCAGACACTCACTCGTGGAAACACTGGCTACTTCCTTGAAGGCTTTAGTGATCTTTCTTCTGCTAGCCACAAAAATGCACTGAAAACGCAGCCTTCTTGGCGTGCATTTCTTGTACTTTCTAGCCAGCCAAGTGAGTAAGGCGTGACTTTTTTAATGGGCCCTGCTTCCCCGGTGTACTTACTCCCCCAGGCCAAAAGTCGAACCCTTCCCCTTCGCATGTACATGTTTTATGCCTTGCCTCGACAGTACCCGAGCTAAATTTCCCACGGCCGCCACGTAATCCCGAAGCAGCGCTTGAAATGTGAGCATGGGCTCGGAGCTGCCTCCTGCTGACATTGTCAGTCCTCCAGCGATTGTCCCTTCTGTCCCACTGGCTCCCGTCCGCCAGTAGGGGACAAAACAGCTGCAGGCACAGGCGAGGGGTTTCTTGACAGCTGGAGCAGAGGGCACGCTCCGAGGTTTATCTTTTCTAGCCGGAGCCTAAATGTCCCTTACTAGCTCTGAGCTAACACCATTTATGGCTCCAAGGCGCCTTTCCCAGTGCTGAGGGAGGGGAGGTAAGCACCAGGGTTAGGCGGCCTGGAATGTCCTGGGATTTCAATCAGTCGTGAGGAGGACTTTACTCCTTTGGTGAATATTATGTTTCTCCTGAGACAGATGTATAAACTGCCCTTTTATGCTCTGAGAGACTGGGCTCCAAACACCGGAATAAATATTCATGCCTTGTTGAAGAGCCGTATCTCTACTTCCTACTCGGGCAGAGAGCAAATCTGTAAAACTGTGTGACCAAAATGCATTGCAGTGGTGGGTGACACAGTCTTCCAGAGAGACCCCGATCCTGGAAGCCATCTGGGCCTGATCCTGCTGTTCACGGTGATGGGGGCACATCACTGCTCAGTGAAATCCATGGAGACGGTGTGCCTATTTACAATGGTGAGCTGACCAAGAAGGCCCCAAAAGTTCAATACAGAGTCCAGTTAGCAGAGGGGGCGGTGCAATTTTGGGGGCTGAGGTCCACATTTAGGCTCTCAAATCACAGGACTGGTGTGGTGGAAGATGGACCAAGATTGAAAGAGTTGGCTAAGCGATGCCTGGTGAGATATAAAAGAGCCTAAATATTTGAATGGTGCCAACCCCAGGGAAGGGGGAGAAATATTAAGGAAGAACAGACTGGTGTATAATGAGGAAGTATCTCACCAGATGTTCTGTGCAGCATTAGATACCGTAGATCAGCACGTATTTTTTCAAGTTTTCAAGTACCTAAAAGGGTGTTACAAGGAGGAGGGAGAAAAATTGTTCTTGGCCTCTAAGGACAGGACAAGAAGCAATGGGCTTAAATTGCAGCAAGGGAGGTTTAGGTTGGACATTAGGAAAAACTTCCTAACTGTCAGGATGGTTAAACACTGGAATAAATTACCTAAAAAGGTTGTGGAATCTCCATCACTGGAGATACTTAAGAGCAGGTTAGACAGACACCTGTCAGGCATGATCTAGACCAGGGGTGGGCAAGAATTTTTACAGGGGGGCCACTTAATACATTCTGGTACATAGCCGTGGGCCAGCTCCACCCCCAGAAGGGGCAGGGCCTGGTGTAGAAGGGGCAGGGCTGGGGTCTAGCCTCTCTCCGGAATTGTCTGGGGTCAGAGGCTTTGAATTAAAAACATAGCAAAGGGCTTGTAGCTCCCTCTCCTACTTGGGTAGCATTGCAATTGGGAGCCATTAGCCATTTAAATAGGATCCTACTGCCTGAGCCACCGCCTGGATATGTAATGGCACAGGCAACAGAATATAACCAACCCCAACTACATTATTCCAGCTTTGGCTTGACAAAGCCTGGACTTAAAAATCTCTAGGGATGGCGATTCCACCCCCTCCCTAGGGAATCCATCCCAGTGCTTCCCCACCCTCCTACGGAAATAGTTTTTCCGAATAGCCAACCTAGAGCTCCCTCGCTGCAACTTCTAACCACGGTGGTGAGTCTATCTTGTGGTAGACAATTCAGCAGAGAGTCCTGTGATATAGGGCCGGGGAAAGGGTACAGCTTGATAACTGTTGGGAATGAAACCCTTACTGCGTTCATCCAATCCAGACCTCCCTCACTTCCACTTGAGACCATTGCTCCTCATTGTGCCATCCGTCACCACTGAGAACAGCCTTTCTCCATGCTCTCTGGAACCCCCCTTCAAGGAGGTGAAGGCTGCTATCAAATCCCCATCCCTCACTCTTCTATAGACTAAACAAGCCCAAATCCATCCCCCACCCTCTTCTCCATAGC
Source organism: Apalone spinifera (assembly GCA_030068395.1). Taxonomy (NCBI): domain Eukaryota; kingdom Metazoa; phylum Chordata; order Testudines; family Trionychidae; genus Apalone; species Apalone spinifera. The sequence goes on along the minus strand of JANRFK010003894.1, from coordinate 4,355,479 downwards.
AGGAGTCAGAAAGGGGCCTAGAACTGATGTCCGGTTCAATTTAAGACAAGAGCCACATTCACAGTGACCTCACTGGAACCTGGATTGGGCCTACCTCTTGCAGAGGGGTTTCCCGCTTCTCAGAGACGAGTCTGCAGATGTGAGCCATAGGGAAGCACCCGACCATCTGTGATGATTTGTGGTTCCCAGCCTGGGCTGACTTCTTTTATCTGATTGTTCTCCATAAATCTGCTTTCAAACATTCTCATAGGACTTGCAAGCCCTTATTGGGGTCCCTCTCTCACCTCCGTCACCTCACCCTTTCTCTCTTCCCTTTTGTTTTGATTTCATGTCTTAAAGATGTTGTGGTTTGCTTTTAAAATTACTTTCTTGCCCGGAGTGGTGCTATTGTATTATTTTTTTCCAAGGGACTCTTGTAGGATTGCCAGGTGTCCAGTTCAACAGTCCAGTATTTGAGCTTTCTGTTCGGGAAATAAATTGAGAAAATAGAAATGAGAAAATATTAATGTCCGGTATTTTCTAACTAAGATGTAATGTAGATTGTGATGTCATATCAAGTGTGTCCAGTATTTTTGTTTAAACCATCTGGCAACCCTAGACTCTTGCAATGTTACCTGCCCTGAGTATGGAGGCAGTTTCAATATTTAAAATCATTCTCCTTCCTTGTTTTCTCTCTCTTTCTCTCTCCTAATTTGTATTGCTGTTTTGAATGTGATTTAAGCTGCATTTTCACATACCTCTGCTCTATCGTTTGATTCACTCTCTATTTCTTTTGGACTTTGGGGTTTTTTTTATCTCTCTTCCTCCCTCCATGGGCCCAGCCTCTGTGATTAAGTCGGCAGCTCTCCTGCTGTTTTTAATAGGCCTGTAGGCCTGACCATCTGATGAGAACCAAACTGCACAGCTTGCTCCTGAATACTTTCACTGGAATCTCCTAATGCACAGTATTAATCATTGCTGTCAAACCATTCAGGCCCTAAATATGTCCACCCAGGATAAAATTATACCAAACAGGATAAAAAGGATTGGGTTCATATTAAAAACAGATACTAGACAGACAGTCCCCTGAATTCGGGGGCCCAATGGGCACCGGCCTTATCCAGTTTAACAAAGAATGGATTCCTCAGAGTCAGCTTTTCATTTTTAGTAGTCAGAAAAGTTTCAAAATACAAGTATAATGAGTCAAAGGAAATATAGAAAGGTGTGGCTTCCTTTAGTGCTTACTAATATATATGCCTGGGTAATAGTTTCCTGACGTATTCTATTCAAATGCATTTCTCTTAGTGAATTTAAGGGTTATAAAGCAAGAGAAATCTTCTTTTGCTGCAAGGAAAAGACAGTAACTGCTGTCTCAGTAGCCATTGCGCTTGACGTTTGGGAGCTCTTTTCCACAGTCTATGGTTTGAATTTGAGCCTGGGAAGAGTCGAACTCGGCGTATTCGCAAAGCATGGTGTTACTTCACACGTCCCAAGCAAGGTAAGGCTGCTTCTCTGCTGGCTGGTTTGGAATGATAGCTGTGTGTCTTACAGGGTGACTATTCTGGCGATTTCTGAGCTGCCAGGGGATGCAGTCACTTGGAATGCCTCTGGTTTTGGCGTGTTTATGCTTGTTCCCATGTTCCCTTTAATCTTTTCCATCCCTGTGCAGAATTGTTCCATCCACATGTGGAATAAATTTTTCTATGCGTGCTGAGACATGTGTGAATGTGCACCACCAGGAGAACCTAGCTGTGGGCACACTGCTAATCAGCAGGGCAGCATTTGAATGTCTCCTGAGTGGCTGCACAAAGCACCCAGCTTACAAGCAAGACTGCCCTCCACCCTCATCCGCTGAAAAGATTATTTCTAACAGTCGGCAGCAAGAAAGCCTTTTTTCTTTGGAGTGGGTGATCAAGGCTGATCAGGGGTACTATACAAGTGACATAAGATTAGTGGTAAAAATTCATTACCGTACTTTAGCAAATATAACCCGCGCCTGATTATACCCCGCACCCAAATATACCCCACAGTTTTTTCTGTTTGAGTAAAAAAAATCTTGTATACCCCGCACACGAATATAACCCGCAGGATATACACGACTTTTCTGTGCCGGGGGTATATTTGCTGAGGGTATATTTATGGTGGGGGGGGAGGGAGATTAGCCACTCACTGCCCCAGGTTCCAGCGCAGCCGCCAGCCTCCGGGCAGGGGAGCGCTTTTCCCACAGGTTCCTCTGCAGCCACAGGAAGGGGTGGGGGAGCAGGACCCACCAGCCTCTGAGCGCAGGAGTGCTCACCGCCCGGTTCCTGCACAGCAGCAGGAAGGGGCAGGAGGATGAGAGCTCCCCCGCCCGGAGGCTGGAGGCTGGCAGCTGTGCAGCAACAGGAAGAGGCGACTCACTACCTGGTGAGTAAAAAAAATTCTGTATACCCCGCACCCGAGTATACCCCGCGAGAGGGGGGCGTGCAGGGTTTGTAAAAACAAATATAACCTGTGGGTTATATTCACTAAATGACGGTACTCCTCAGACTAAGCTGATTGGTGACTTCGTTCAATGGTCTGAGATATGGCATAGCGCCAGCCCCAACATGCCTGCCTGCCGGGGTCTTAAAACGGTAGCCCTGCACAGATGCCTTTCAGCCGTGTCCGCCACAGAGGATGTGTTCATTATTCAGCACTATAGCCCGGGCAGGCTGTGGGAACTGGAAGTGAAAGCTGCCCATCTAGCAATCACAACAGTCTTAGGTAAATGCAGCAAATGTCACCGGGATTTGACTGGAACTACGGCAGGTCGTTCTTGTTCTGACATCACTGGTCAGAGAACAGAATGAAATATCAACCTGCCCCCCATTCTCCGTGTGTACTGATGCTAATGTAGCCATACACCGGGCTCTTGTCTCTCTCTGCTCCCCTACTTTGTTCTGTCCAAGCTGCAAGACTCACCAGCCCTCTTTCTGTATTTCTCACACCCTCACAGGATCACAGAACACTAGAACTGGCAGGGACCTCGAGAGGTCATCGAGTCCAGTCCCCTGCCCTCACGGGAGCACCAAGCACCATCTAGACCATTCCTGAGAGATGTCTGTCCAACCTGCTCTTAAAAATCTCCAGGGATGGAGATTCCACCACCTCCCTAGGCAACTTATCCCAGCGTTTAACCGCCCTGACAGGCAGGAATGTCTGTCCAATCTAATGTCCAACCTAAACCGCTTCTGCTGCAGTTTAAGCCCAATGTTTCTTGTCCTCACCTCTCTGGGCCGTCTACCATGTAACGACCTGAACTGAGACCAGATCTAGACCCCCAGACCCTTTCACGTGGGCTACCAGAAATATATCAGGTGGTCGCAGCATTCAACCTGAATTCAGAACACTGAACAGCCAAGGAACACCTCCTCCGTTTCCCTGCCTACAGATGTAAGAGACCAGCTGACTAGTCACTTATCAGACTTCCCCACCCCCTTGCTGCCTCTAGCCGAGGCAGCAAGCGGGGAGCAGGAGCTGGTGCAGGAGGGAGCTGTCTTCAAAGCTGGTTCCCCCAAGCACCATCTCTGCAGGGGGCACCAGGCCCAAGCCAGAAATCTGCTCATTCCTGATTCACACCCAGTCCCAGATGCTGCGACTCTGCTTTTCAAATGCCTTTTAAAAAACAGAAGCGCAGTGGGGATGGGACCCAGTGCGAGCCAGGCCAGCTGGTTCCCAGCTCCCGCTGGGTTCCCCTTGCTGCGTTTCAGCCTTTTACATGTATTAAGCGCTTCTCTTTACTTAGCTCCCAAGCATGGAAGCTTGTAAATGGATGGCCCACCTGTGGAGCGCCCTCACAGACCTCAGGGCAGCCCCGCCACTTCCCCTCAAGGGAGCCCAGCGCAGCCTTCGGACTCTGTCGCCAGCCTTTGTTTGTGTGGTTACTTTCTTGCCAAAAGTCCCACTGCCAGAACTTCCC
>JANRFK010003894.1:4310268-4326424 GCA_030068395.1 Apalone spinifera | reverse complement strand
CAAACTGGGGGGGGGGGAGGGTTCTCACCCAAAAGGGAGTTGTGGGGGTATTGCAAGGATATTTACAGGGGGCCACCCTTACATCTGCACTGCCTTCAGAGGAGGGTTCCTGGAGAGAGGAGGCTGCTGACCTCTGAAAGCAGCACAGCAGAAGGGTGGTGCTCCCAGCCAGCAGCCGCCTCTCCCCAGATCTGAAGTCAGCGCCACTGCCAGCAGCAACACAGACCTAAGGGTATCCGTACTGCAATTTCCCCCCTACAATAACTGTGTGACCCTCCCCTGGTGCCTTGTGGGTCCAGACCCCCAAAATTACAACACTGTGAAATTTCAGATATAAATACCCGAAGGCATGAAATTTACAATGTTTAAAATCCTATGACTGAAATTGACCAAAATGGACTGTAAATTTGGTAGGTCCTGTATATAGTATGTCAGATTAGTTATTGTTTGGAGACTCCTATCAGTGGATCAATTGGGCTGCAATGTCTCAGCACAATAAGCCAGAGTCAAGGTATTAGTGCACCTTTATTCTGGGTTTGCAATTAAGTTTTTGACTTCAAGAGGTCACCTTAAACCATCTTTTGACACCAAGATAAGATACCTGTGATAATAGATTTTAGAGTTTCAAAATAGGAGTTTCTCAAAATACCCAAAGAGCAGATAATTCATTCAAATCAGTCCCCTGGAATATGTAATTTATATTTAAACTGGCCTGAACTAAAGTTCACCCTGAAGGCATTGGAATCCAGACATACAACTTATTCTTGTATCACTTTATAGTTTAAAAATACACTTCCTGATGGCAGACAAGATATTTGCTTTGTGTCCTCAGGCTGAGCGCTCAAATCCAAACCATCCAGCTTTATAACGAAGTAAAATCAACCCTTCATTAGTATGATTTTGATCAGAGCATCAAATATGGATGCAGGGGTAAGCTGGCTGACCAAAAAACAAAAGCAGCAGCTGTCTATGGATAGATTGTCTCTCAGTCACAGAGCCTATATCCTTCTATTGTTTGTCAGTTTGAAAGATGTGAACACCAAGAAAGGATTATAAGCTATCTGAAGCAGGGGTTGTTCTCTGTCATAGAGTCACAGACTTGGAGAACTGGAAGGGACCTTGAAAGGTCATCGAGTCCAGTCCCCTGCCCTCGTGGCAGGGCTGAGTGTTTAGACCATCCTTGACAGGTGAGGGTCTAACCTGTTCTTAAATATCTCTAGTGATGGAGATTCCACAACCTCCCTTGGCAATTTGTTCCAGTGCTTCACCCACCTGCCAGCAAGTTTTTCCTAATGTCCAACCTAAACTCCCGTTGCTGCATTTTAAGCCCATTGTTGGTAGTTTTCTGAGTAGTGCCTAGACAATGCGGCCTTGAAGCTCTACTGGAGCCAAGGTACCCGCACAGTATGATGAAGAGAAGGAGGAGGAGGAGGTGGTGGTATTAGTAGTAGTAGTAAAGGGATGAAGCTGGGCGCAGAAACACTTAGGCTGAATGTCAGGAACGAGGGCTCTCTGACTGTGAGAGTCTCCCCCGGGAAGTGAGGAAAACCCCACTGCTGGAGTAATTGAAAACTAACCCAGAAAACCCACAGGAGAATGGACGTGGGGAGTAACGCTCTCCTGGCAGGTAGATGGATGTGATGACCTAACAGGGTTTTGCCATCTCTGGCTATCATGGGCAGTGGGTAACAAAGGGTGGGGGCAGGGCTGTGTCTCCCCAAACAACCCAGCATGCCCCCATCCATGCTCTGCCCCCAGCCCCTCTTGCTTCCTGCTGGGGCTTTGTTGCGGCTCTCCTGTGTGGCCAGGACCTGGGCTGGGGCTAGAGAGAGCTGGTCTGTGGCCAGCGGCTCTGGGCGGCTGGAGCTAGGGTTTGCACCACCTGCCCACCTGGTGATCCAGGGCTGGGGGAGGAGAGGGACTCCTGGGCTTTGGCAAGGAAGGAGGACAGGAGGCCTCAGGCAGAAGGAGCAGGCCAGGCTGGAGACTAGTCTTCCCAAGCCCAGCGTCCGCCCTGGCCCAGGCCCACGGTCAGGATTCTATAGCAACACGTGGAGTGGCTTAGAAAGAGCAACAGAATCAGCACAGGGCTTTGAGGGTATCTCAGAAAGGCTCCTCACAGAGGCAGATGGAGTCTCTCGATTCAATGGGTGCATGAAGCCAAACTGCGGAGGGACACCCACCACCCGCAAACCCACCTTCCAACCCGGAGAGAGGGGAGGGTCCCAGGAAGGGGACCGGGTGGCTCCTGTCCCATGGGACTGAGTCTGGTTCCCCGTTTCAGGCATTTGGAACCGGTGCCTGGGAACGCAGGGCCGCTCTTGGCACCAGGAGGGCTTAATAGGATGTAAAGTGATCTGTGTGGGCCTGACGGCAAATCACATCACTTGCCACGTGTCCGTTGAGGCGCATGCGGGAAAGGGGAACCATACTGACCTGGCGTCGGGTTCAGAGGGGTCTCTGTAAAAGGCTTTTGAAATCCCCAGATGGCAGGCACAACAGAAGTACAGAGTCAAACTGTCTGGGACAACAAGGACCAGCCTCTGCATTGCCTCTGGCCCTGGGGGCTCTAAATTATAGTTCCCAAGGGCAACTCTGCTACTCAGGAGAGTTAAGCTTGGTGACTCTCCCTGTGAAGCTCCAACGCCACTGGGAGGCCGACCAGAACGCTGCCTCCCCACGGCTTCCCCGGGGGTCACAGGCTCAGCTTTGGTACCGGTCTCTAGTGCTCAGGGGCAGGGAAGAGAGAGTAACTCTGGCTGCTTCCCAGGCGTTGGAAGCCCCAGGGAAAGCAGGGTAGGAGCTGACTGACTGGTGCTCTTTCTCTGACATAAATGGGGACCCTCACAGCCAGGCCCACTGACAGGGGGGCAAAGGGGCAACTGCCCCAGGGCCTGGCAATTCAAAGCGGCCAGGGCTCCCAACTACTCCTACTGAGGCATCAGGGATGTCCGGAGCCCTGTGCGCAGGGTGGGGTGTTCCAGACAGTACTGAGCGGTGGAGGGGGTGTTCTGGGTGGCGCTGAAGGCCCCACCCCAGCCTTCCCCCTTCCAGCAGCATGTAGCCAACCCCTCTCTCCTTGCCCAGGGGTCGGGTGATTCTGTCAGCTCACCTGCTAACACCGGGTGCCTGAGAGCAACCCACAAGAAGGAGAAAGAGCGCAGGATCTGAGAACCAACCAGTCTGAGTCCCAGCTCCGTGAGTCTCTGCCCCGCCCATGTTAGGGCAGCCTGGACGTACCTCCAACTTGCCCCAAAGGTAACAGCCCCCTGGGGCTGTCAGCCAGAACACAACATGCCACAGCCTCACACTCGCTCCACCCCAGCACCCCTGTGCTTTGGGCCGAGGGTTTGGAGATGGAGGCCCGAGCGGGGCCGGCTCTGGGCTTAGCTGCAGACTCCAGCTTGGGATCTCTGTCTGGAACTCTGGTCCCATCGCGCTGCATTACAAAGGCAGAAGAAGAGGGCAGCGAATGTGTCCCCAGTGACTGACTGTGGGCCTGAGACCTCTCTGAAATAATTCGTTCTGCTCACCGCTGGCCTAGCACATGCGCACACCTGCCCCTCTGTTGGCCAGACCAGGTCTGGGCAACTGCTATCAGCACGTCTACACTGCGCCCTTCAGGCGGCATTTGGAGCACACATCCGGGTCGCCCCCTACATAGGTATCACTAGCCTTTTAGTCTGGCTTCGGCGAGCAAAGAGTGGATGCAGCTTGCATGTCACTGTGGCTCGTAGCTATCCACGCTCCGCATGCTGCCATTGATGGTATGTAAACAGGGCCAATCGGGGTGGGGAAAGGGGTGGCAGGAGGACCATTTGGCCTGGGCCTCAAGCTCACAGGGTGCCTCAGATTTAGGACACTGGTTCATTTTTTGGCATATTATAAGTTTTGCCACTTGTTTTTAGGAACATAGAATCATAGGACACTAGAACTAAAAGGGACCTTGAAACGTCATTGAGTCCAGTCCTCTGCCCTCACGGCAGGACCAAGCATTGTCTAGACCAGTGTTTCTTAAACTTGTTAAGACTGAGGAACACCAAACAATTTTTTTTTTATGGGGAACACCAAGGATTTTTTGTTGAACAAAAAAAAAGGGGGGGGGGTAAAAAAAGGATCAGGGAAAAGTTATTGAGAAAAAAATGGGTCATGGGAAAGTTATTGAGAAAAAGAAAAGGTCACCTGCCCTTGAAGGGTAGCCATTTTGAATTGTTTTTCTCCGCAGCACACCTCGGACTGCCTCACAGTACACTGGTGTGCTGTGGAACCCAGTTTAAGAACAGTGATCTAGACCATCCCTGACAGGTGTCTGTCTAACCTGCTCTTAAATATCTCCAGAGATGGAGATTCCACAACCTCCCTCGGCAATTTATTCCAGTGTTTCACCACCCTGACAGTTAGGAAGTTTTTCCTAATGTTCAAGCTAAACCTCCCTTGCTGCAGTTTAAGCCCATTGCTTCTCTTCCTATCCTCAGAGGCCAAAGAGAGCAATTTTCCCCCCTCTTCCCTGTAGCACCCTTTTAAATACTTAAAAACCACTATCCCCAGGAGACCAAAATGTGACCCACTCTCCCAGTGTTACAGCTGCACGTGTCAGCAAATAAGAGATGCGATTTAGTAAAAGATATCTCTTTTTTGGTCAATGGATATAGATTTTGTCACATTCAAGAATTTAAAATGTTCATAAATATTGATACAAATACATCAGCTCTGCTGGCACAAGATGAGTCCATGATGAATGTGGCCTTGCCGATCAGCTGATGATACTAGTGGTTGGTGCTGGATGAGGGTCATCATTTTTTAAAGTGGTCCAGGCCTCTCTGGACCTCTGAGAGAGCCAGTGTGTAATGTAGATGTAGCGTAGATGTGAGAGCCATTACTTGGCTGCAGGATAGAACTGCCTCCCTTTCTTTCAAAAGGTAGAAGGCTTTGTTTTAGGGGCAGGAGGATATGAGTTCTGCCCCCATTGTCCTTGCAAAGTTCCACATAGTTCCACAAAGTCATGGCACGGTGGCAACCAGAAAGTTCTAAGCAGCTACAGCCTTATTATCAACTTATTGGGTGCTTTTGTTTCTCCATCATAACAGTTCATGGCCAGATTTTATGCTGGATCATAACAGCTTCAGCAGGGCAGGTGCTTCCAAAGTTGCAGCAAAACAGTTGTGCAGCCTCCGTGGTCTCATGTTTGCATCTCCTTTTCGGTTGACATCAAATATAAAGAAAATAACACATTTCAGCTTCATGATCGGCGAGCAGCTTGTTACTACAGTGAGATGGCTGCTTTGATTGCCCTTGCTCTCAAAACAGAAGTCTCTGTTCTTGGTTTTGGTCTGCTCAGTTGATCAGGAGGGTGACCTACAATATCCTTTCATTCTTTTTTTCAGTGCCAACCACGTTCACAAACTCATCTAATTCACACCTTCTACAGAGCACGAGAACCATCTGCAGCGCAGCTGCCTTACTCATTTCTGGCAAGCCAGGTTGCGAGGACTGTGTTTCCCCATACATTTGTGGCACCTTTGATGAGGGGGTGCTTCCTGTGTAAATGAAACTTTGGGTGTGATATGCTCAAAGCAATATCAGCCAGGAGGGGGCGGGGAATGGTACTGCTCGTCTTTTTCTAAACCTCTCTGCTCACAGGGTGTAAGGTCATGCCCAAGGCTACAGTAATGTGCAAGCTCTCAGCTTAGAACGTGATGCAATTGAATTGTTAGTATATGGTAAAATGTATGCTGGTAGGTTAATGGTTCTAATCTGCTTGAACACCGTACGTATGCTGACGGTCCAAAGTTCATCCATCAAGCAAGTGCAATATGAATAGTATGTAGCAAAAGCTTCAAAGAAACAATAACCCGACCACGGTGTCTCATACTATGACCTCTGTGGATAGTGTGGCAGGGAATTCACGGTTCATGACTCATTCCTTTTTTTGCCTTCTTTGCTGAGTCTCAAACCGCGTCCAAATGTGATGGTTGATTTTGTGATTGGACTACAGCTTCCTTCAGTCGCCACAAAATACAAGTGGAACCTCTCTAGTCCAGCACTCTCTGGTATGGCAACATCTGTGGTCCGGCATGATTTTAGTTAGCGGCATGTCCACTTATCATGGGTGTGGCCCAAGTTTCCCGCAGTCCCATAAATATTGACTTTCCATGGCCCAGCAAATTCTCTGCTTTGACACCAGCCAAATCCCGAGGATGCCAGACTAGAGAGGTCCAGCCTGCAGTCATACATTTTGCTAATTTCTAATCTGATTCCCACTTGAATGAGTCATAGGAATCCAAAGTTTCAAATCCTTATTGCCAATGTATTTAGCTCTTTCACGTCCCTGTAAGTGTGTTTTTTGGTCTGAGAGCAGAGGTACAGGTGAATTTCAACTGTGAGATCTTAAAAATGCTTCTCGTCGGGATGAATACAACTTGTGCCAAGAACATCTGAATGACTCTGTCATTCCGCAAAATGACTTTGCCTTAATCTGGAGAGATTTTTAAGTGGAATCATGTTACAATCCTATTTCCCAGAACTTTTCCTGCAAGTGATTGAATTTTTTGGCATGCTGGATAAGCCACAACATTTTTAGGGGGAAAAAATTGCCCAGGCTTCCATACAAAAGCGGGGGAGAGACTAACACATCAACTCCAACTCCATTCTCATCTTATTTTAATTTAAATTCAAAATTATAATGCACTGCCACTTTGATTACCCAAACCTCAAATGTCTGAAACTTCCTGTGAGCTGAAACAGTGTGATCTCTCAACATCTATTAATTGAATAAAAAATGCCCTTTAGTTCTAAAATCTTAGTTATGTGAACTCATTCAACATTCCCCCTGTCATTTGGATAGTTATAATTTCTTTGGTATATTCTTAGTGATCAAGCAGAATAGGAGCTGTTTTTGGTTTGAGTTGGGTTTTGGGGTTGGGAGAAGTTAGAAAAAAAGGGAGTCCAAGAAGTTGTCAAATAGCAGCCTCTTCAATGGGAGAATATTGGCTGCTAAGAGAGCTTAACACAACATTATTTCACCTGGGTCATCTCATGCTTGAGCCTTCAGTTGGCTTTGCAAAAGCTGTGAAAAGGGTGGTACAGATTGAACCTCTGTGGTCCGGCAACATCCGTGGTCCGGCGTGATTTGAGTTAGCCAGATGTCCACTTATCATGGGTGTGGCCAAGTTTCCTGCCATCCCATAAAGTTTGTTTACAGCCCCCGCTCCTGGCTCTCAGTGTTCTGTGCTGCTATTTAATTCCAAATTACCCGAAATGTCTTCTAAGAGCCCAGCAAGCAGTGGAAGGGTTGGTGATGCTGCTAGACTATATTGACCTCCCATGGTCTGACAAACTCTCTAGTTTGCCACCAGTTAGGTCCTGAGGGTGCCGGACTAGAGAGGTTCAACCTGTATTTCCTGATGAGTATTCCCAATACGAACGGGCACTTGAAGTTTCTGCTACTATTTTGGCAAGAGTGTGAAATGTGGCCCATGGTTTTGACACTCAGGGCTTCCAATGAATCATTTGAAAGAGGCCCACAAGTCAGAGGTACTCCACAACACCATTCCTGAAGCTTTAAGAAGAGACAGAGGGATGGGGTGATGAGAACTGATTTCAAGCAAGCAGCAGTCACCCTCCAGGATGCTGGTGAGATAGAGAAATACACACACAAAATGTTAATGGAAGTGGATCAGGTCATCTGAAGAAGTGGGCTGCGCCCACGAAAGCTCATGATACCAGCTACATGTTTTGTTAGTCTTTAAGGTGCTACTAGACTATTGGTTGTTTTTTAAGTTTTTCCAGGTGATCAGGGTTGGGTTTGTTGGGGTTTTTAAGACAAGCTACAGTTTTTTCACTGCAGGGCAGGCTATCTGCTGATTCCGTGGCTTGATTTCCAGCCTAACAGTAAGAAGGGTGGGCTCATTCTATCCCTGCTGTTGTCTGTTTGTAACTCAGAACTGGTAAGAGGAGACTTCAGTGGCTCGGGCACGTGTTACAAATGGATCAGAGCCGACTACCAATCATGGCTCTCAGTTGGAAGCCAGAAAATCCAACAAGCTAGAAGGCTTGGGCCTTGGATGACTTGGAAGCGTACGATTATCAATGAAAAATGTAATTTGAAGTAGGAGGGATTAGGTCGCATGGCAGCTGATAAGCAAGTATGTAGAACAGGGGAGGGGAGCCTTTTCCGAGTTGGGGGCCGCTGACCCACAGAAAAAAATCAGTCGGGGGGCCCCACACAAGTGAGAAGCACACAGGTGATGGGGGCCCAGACTGAAAAGGGGAAAGACCCTCCCCACATTCCCCTCACACACCAGACCCGGGGGGGAGGGACAAGCTAGTAGATTTTGTGTGCTCCAGCCCTGTGGGGGGAGAGCAAGGGGGCTGGAGCACCAATGCGAGCTCCCCAATGCTGGAGGGGGGTCCCCGAGCCTCAGGAGCCGGATCCAGGCAAACTGGGGGCCACATCCGGCCCCCTGGGTCTGAGGTCCCACCCCCCGATGTAGAATGTGGGTAGGCCAATGTGCTGTAAAGCATGGAATGGACTAAGGTCTAAGGTCTAAGGTAAGCATCAAAAGACAGCTGCCGAGATCAGCGTTCCCCGGTGGCAGGTGCTGTCAGAGACAGTCACTGCCCTTGCAATTCAGGCAAGTCAGACAATGCAGGGGGAGGGGGCAGGAAGGGGGGGAGGGCACACTGGGATCCCCATGTTCTTTTGTGGTTTATTGGTTTGGGTTTTTTTATAAAGCGAAATGCATTATGAAAAAGAACAGAGAAAGGATATGTTCTGCGCTCTTTCTTGGGAAGAAAGTTTCCAAGTTTGGTGTGCGTATGCGGGAAAGAGCCAGACACTCCCATTCCTGGCTCGTGTGCACCCCCCGTGCGGCAGCGCCACGATCTGATTCAAACGTTGCTTTTTGGGCAGCCAGCTGTTGAACTGAAATCAGTGGGGCATGAATGATGTTACTGGTGGACCATGAGCATTTGCTGGGATACATTCCCGCCATCCACTCGAGCCTCCTCTTCTGTTTTGACATTTTTACTTTCTGGGCTTCTACACGGCAATTCGCTGTTGCTGTGAACGTTCAGCCTTTCTCTTTCAAGAATAGTGAGGCTGTGGGGGAGGAGGCAGGGAAAGAGAAAGAGAAAGCAAGGGGGGGGGAGATTTCATGCATCGGCAGCAATTAGCATGAGTGGCATCTCTTTTTGGCATCCGGTATTATTCAGAGTTGGCTTCTGTGTAATGAACCTGCATCTTTAAAGCAAGGCAATAAGCAGGGATCTTTTTAAGGGAGAAGAAAAGCAGAACAGTTGTTGATTTGTATCATAAAGTTTGAATTTCTCGTCCTTATCCCTTTGCACGGAGATTGCCCTGCCACATAGATCAAATGTGAGTCCTCTTAAACCTTCTCGTACGTCTGGGGCTGGTTGCTTTCTAGAGAAGGAAGATGCTGACATGGAAATCCTGTTTAGTGAGCTCTGGAGGCAAGTATGTTGTATTATTATTGCCGCTGTTGCTCTCTGGTGAGACATGGTATTTAGAGTACACTCAGCTGGAATCAATCTGCTGTGCTTGAAAGACACAGCCATGAAACAGACTAATTTTTTATAAGGACGCTACCATTTCTCAGGCTGTCTCTCCCCACCCAAAGCCAACTGATACATTGGAAATATTTACTGGCAGTTCTCTGGGGGTACATGACAGAAGAACGATAAATAATGGTCAGACGTTCAAAAGGCTAGAAGGTTTGATTCAGATAGTAGACAAGACATTCAGATGCCTTTCCAAAGCTCGTCTGAGCTTATCCAGACTCTCTGAGTCCAGAAATAGTTTGAAGGAGTAGTCTGATTTCATGGGACTTCTAGTAGTCTTTGGACTTGATTTTGTAGGGTGGGGCTTGGAGGAAAGTAAGTTTTGTCTTTCCCCTGTGGAAAGAAATACATGAAATAAATCACCAGAACAATCTTCCGGGCCTTGCTAAATCCAGATAATGTACTGACTGTTACCTAGAAATAAAAACATAACCGAGTGAACTGGTTCAATTCTGGTTCTGCATTTGATTTCCCATCCGTGGGAGCTGTGTCTCCTGTCACTGCTAGACTTGTTAATGGGAATAAGGCTGCCCAGTAGCTGTGAGGGCCACCAGGAGACACAAACCCCAGGTTTGAGAAGAGAAGCTCCATGAATCGGTCCATGGATGTGCTTTCTCAAGTCTGTCTCAAGAGCAGCCATTAACACATTTGTCCTAAAGGAAGAACATCTCACAAGGGTTTATTTTTGCTTCACATATTCTGAGCTTTCCAAGTCAATGAAAATGCTATATTTTGGTACAGGATGAACCTAGTCTGCCACCCTCGAGATCTGACTGGTGCCGAACCAGAGAATTTGCTGAACCATGGGAGGCTGATATTGTCCAGCAGCATGACCAACACTTCCATTGCTTAGTGGGCTCTTAGAAGACATTTAGGGTGAATTAGAGCTAAATCACAGCACAGAACACTGAGAGCTGGGACTGGTAGCTGTAAACTAACTTTATGAGACTGTGGGAAATTTGGCCACACCCAGGATAATTGAACTAGCTAACTAAAAGCATGCCAGACCATGGATCTTGCCTGACCAGAGAGTGCCAGACTACAGAGGTTCAACCTATATAAATAGTAATAATTTTTACTTGTGCAACATCTCCTACTATCTCAAGTTCTGAAGTGTGTTACAGGCTGTGTCTAAACTACACCCCTCTGTTGGCAGAGGGATGTAAATTAGACACATCGGAAGTGCAAATGAAGCAGGGATTTAAATATCCCACGCTTCATTTGCATAATCGCGTTCTGGCACTGTTTCAAACAAGTGCCATTTTGAAACTGAAACCGTGGTTTAGACACAGTTTTTTCTGACATCTGGGTGATTTTTTGAAAGGATCTTTCCCGTTGTTGGAAAAAATGCGTCTAAACTGCAGTTTCAGTTTCAAAATGGCGCTTGTTGGAAATAGCGCCAGAACACGATTATGCAAATGAAGCGTGGGATATTTAAATCTGGACTTCATTTGCACTTCTGATGTGTCTAATTTACAACCCTCTGCCGACAGAGGGGTGTTGTTTAGATGTAGCCTTAATGAATGTATGCCCCATAACATGTCTGTGAATAGTAGTATCCCCAATTCACAAACGCAGAAATTCTGTCACGGAGAGATTAAAATACAGTCATTAATGATATGAGATATTGCAATAATTAAATTGGTTGTTACAAGAGGGAGAGAAAATGTATCCTCCTTAACCTCTGAGGATAGGACAAGACGCAATGGGCTTAAATTGCAGCAAGGAAGGTTTAGGGTTGGACATTAGGAAAAACTTCCTAATTGTCAGGGTGGTTAAACACTGGAATAAATTGTGTAGGGAGGTTGTGGAATCTCCATCACTAGAGATATTTAAGAGCAGGTTGGACAGACATCTGTCAGGGATGATCTAGGTGGTGCTTGGTCCTGCCATTAGTTCAGGGGATTGGACTTGATGACCTCTTAAGTTTCCTTCCAGTTCTATGATCCTCTGATTCTAATCAAACACACTAATTTGCCTCACATGAGTGGTCCCTTTGAAGTCAATTTACTGCTCTTATGAGTAAAGTTATATACGTGCATCAATATTTGCAGGATAAGAGCCTAAGCAGTTTGTCTAAGGTCATGTAAGACGTCTATGGTGGATCCATCACATAAAACCCAGGTCCTAGTTCCTGAAGAAACCATCCTCCAATCCTTGTGCTCCTGATCATATGGCATTGATCTTTAGATGGTCAGTCATCAATGTGGGACTTAAATTTGAGCCAAAACAGTGTCCTTTCTGTATTATAAAGTAGTTCTGTATGAGTAATCCTTGAAGCTCTTCCCAGGACTTCAAGCTAGTGGAAAGCTAGAGAACAGGGCTGGTTCTGTTACACCTCCTGCCGACTTTTCAGTACTGCAACCTGTTTTTGTCCAACACATTTCTTATTAACGCTTTGTCAGATCACCAGGAAGCCTGGTTAATTTCAGGCAGAGGGCAGAATTTACGCATTGGTCCAGGCTTCGTGTCTACACACTGACAGAGGTGTTTCTCTGGACAGTATTTTTTCCTCTTCATTTTGTTGCAAGAATAGGCTTTCTGTTTCACTTACTTTTAAAAGTCATAAATTGTAGCCATTTTTTCCTTATTTAAAAAAACAAAACCTTATGGCAACAGTTTATTGCTCTAAATCTGCTTGTGGATCATTAAAGTAAAAAAACCTCCCCCGTTCCTGCCAAATAAAATTTGTACCTCAGCCAAACTGTCAGAGGCAGATCCTGCGACTATGGGATGAGAAGGTTTATTGCACCCTCACCTTCTGGGGAGTGGTGTTCTAGCAACAGGACGCTGGGTCATTGAAGGCAGAATCAAGGGTGCTTCATTTCTTCATGCACGCTAGGAATCCATTAGGCGAACTGACAACAGATCCCTAAGCATTCCACTCCAAATGGCACACCTCTGCGAAAGCCAAACGTTGGACTCTGCCCATTAAAATGTGAAAGGAACAACCCAACGAGTCCCCACAAATTAGAGAAGCAGGAAACCTCAAATGATGTGCAAAAAAAAATTGTAAACGGTTAAGAGACATTTTCCATAACTCACGCTTCATAACTCAGCATTTCTGATGTTAATAAATTACAGGCAGGAGTCTTTGCAAGATCAATGAGCCCTTTGGAGTCAGATCCTGAATGCTATGCAGCAGGAAGCCGAGGAAGCTGCTAAGTGAGCCCTGGAACAAGACAACAATTTCCTTTTGGCTGGATAAAAATGTGCCTGACCCGAAGCTGATCAGAACCTTAGACCTGGCTCCAAAATTCATCTCCCTGTAATGGGCCTATCCAACCCCCCTCCTCCAAACACACCTGAAAACAAGAGCATAGTTGGATTGTTTAAACCAAAAAGAGTAAAGAAGGGGGAGGCAGAGAAACTAACAATAATTTCTGAGGGCATGTCTACACTACAGAGTTATTTCGAAAGGTGAGTGTCCACGCAGCAAGCCCATTATTTCAAAATTATTTCAAAATAGCAGGCTTGTTATTTCAAAATAATGGCCGCTGTATTTAGGAGGAATAATGCCTATTTCAAAATTGCTATTTTGAAATTGGGTCTGTGTGGATGCTCCGGTGCCGCTATTTTGAAATAACGACTCCCCAGAGTCATTTAAAGTAATTAATCCCCAGTTCTTCCTGGGGCTTTAAGTCGAGATAGCACATCCACATTAAGGGAGCCTGCCTCAAACTAATTTTGAGGCTTCTCTGTAGTATGGACACGCTATTTTGAACTAGTTATTTCAGGAGTTATTATTTTACGATCACTGCTAGGTTATTTTGAAATAAGTTTAGATCAAATCAAAGAGATCAAGCCGTGACAGCATGGACACAGAGGAAGAGGTGGATTATAGCAGAAGAAGTGACACCGTTTTGATGGGAAGAGAGAAAGAAATGAAGGAGTATTGCTTAACCCTAGGCTTGGTAAGAGAATGGTGAAGAGGATAGTGGAGCTGTTGAATGTCATAGAGAAAGGGGAGAGAGAGGTTATGAAAAAAACTCATTCAATTTTTGGCATGTTGAGTCTAAGAAAGCAGAGAGGAAATCTGTGACAATGAATAAGAAAGACAAGAAGAAATGGGGGGCTGATTGCAAAGGGATCGTTCTTCGTTTCATTTATTATGATTAATTACACAATACGGTTCAAGGGCCTTACTCTAGATAAAAGCCCTTTTGTGCTAAGTGACCTACAAGCACACACAAAGTCATAGTCCCTTCCCTGAAGAGCTTATGCTAAGGGAAAGATAGACCTGGACATAGTCAAGACACACATTCCTCTTCCCCGCTGAACTCTGCTTTCTAGGCAGTGGTACCCCGTTTTCATGGTAATGTAGGCAAGGAAGAATACACTCAGTGTTGGCCTCACACTGAGTGAAATATCCATACATTATCTCTTTTGCCTTTTGCCCAAGATGTATCGATTTCTAGTCACACATGATTTTTATGGTGAGCGCTGATTAAGTCAAGTAACCCTGGGCCAAAGTCCCCCTCGAGCTCACCTGTGGAATGTCACTGGCAGAAAAGAGCTTGCTAGAGTGCGAAACAAAAAGCAGAATTTTTCCCGCCAGCTTTCCACTCAATTATTTTAGATTCATTTGCGAAAGACGCGTGCGGCTTTTACATATTTTTGTACCGTTCGGTTTGCTGCCACTGACTATCCGAGCCCAGTCATCTAAGGCTGGACCGTCAAGCAACCCTGTGGCTACTCCCAAAAGAGGGAGCATTTGTGTGTGTAAATTGTTTGCCAGTGTGGATAAGGAAAAGTCCATGCCACTTAGAGAGAAGGGGGGGTTCTGTGAATAAGGCCCTACACTAGGACGTGAGAGCTGAATTCAATTCCTGGTTCTACAACATACTCTCTGTTGCTTACTCTCTGTGAACCACAGTGCCACATCCCTAAAATACAGACCGCAGAACTGCAACCCTTGCATGGTTTCGCCGTCTTTGCAGTTTAAATGATGAGTGCCATGATCTTGGCTGAGGTCTTCAAAGGCAACCGTCATACAATGAATAATAATTTAACACCGCACAAGGATGGAATGGCTGTGTAGTCAACCCAAAATCACTAGTCACTTTGAAAAATGTTGGCCAGTAACTGATTTGGAAACAGGTGCTACGCTGCATGAGCAAGCACTAAGTTTCTGAGTCTCTTTCTACATAAACCGATGAAAAATTAGGTGTAAATTTATGGGGAGTTTTAAACATCTTTCTGTGTACATGCACGTTACACACACACACAACACACCACTCATATAATAGGGGCCTACTTGCCAATTTTTTCATCACATTTTTTTTGCAGTCAAGATATAACTTTCCTACAGAACATCAGAAAAGGATGTGGGCGTTTATAATTAGTATATTTCAAGGTGTTAGCCACAGTTTACAGGACTTGTATAAAAATGCCTATACCATGGACTGAGCTACACAGTACCTTATTTCAGTAAATAGTTGATTCTACCCATCTTACTGTGACTTTAGAAAATCATCCTTTTTAGGCAGTTCATGAAGTGGAGCATTTGAAGCTTGTCAGACAAATAACTGAAGCATTGAAATACGTTGAAATATTTTCATCAACATTTACCAGCAAATGTTGCAGTTTTTTCCCTTTCATAGAGAGGGGGAATCTGTATGGTAAATTTTGGCAAATTTTGACATCTTAATGCCAGTTTAGATAGTGGATTTACACAACCAGCCTTGTGTGTATGTATGCGTGTGTACACACATGCGTGCATGTGTATGTTGTTCTGCTGTGTCATTTTTCCATCCACATTAAATTGCAGGCAAGTATAGTAATTACAGAACTAACTATTATGTTGTGCCCACAGATCAGGTAGTTAATCCTATAACAACTCTTTTTCACTTCCTATTAATTGTGGGCATAGAGAAAAAGCAACGGTGTAATTATTTACTAGATAATAAAAAGTTGCTCTTTGCAAACCTGGAGGCCAGGTTGACTTCTGAACACAATTACTGGGGTTCGCTGTTCTTTAGTAAATGTGTTTATTATCAGAGCCTCCGGTGTTTGATCTGTACACAACCCTTATGAGTGCTTCCTTTTCTAAACCACGATAAAGGTGATGCTCCGCCTTTCCACAGAAATAAAATCACACGCAGATTTCTCTGTTGCACCAACATTTAGCGTGCATGGAATGTAGACTCTTGCATGAATCCAGGCCTCTACCAAAGAAAAGGTGAATGGGACAGTCTTACTTCTGACTATGGAAGGTATTCTAGGTTATATTTAGCTTCAAAGCTCTTGATTTATATTATGGCAAAGCATACAGGCCAAACTGGGATCAAGGCCTTATTGTGTATTGCAGCGATTTTCAAACTAGGGGTCGCAACCCAGGACTGGGTGGTGGAATGTCGGGCACTGAGTCTCACTGCTGCAGGGGATCTGGTGACCAGTGAGGGGCTAAGGCAGCTCCCTGCCTGTCCGGGCACCACAGACTGCGCTGAGCCCCAGAAGCAGCCGGCAGCAGGCCCAGCTCCTAGGGAGGTGGGGGGAAAGGAAAGGATACACACAGGGCTCCATGCACTTCCCCTGCGCCAGGCACCAGCTTTGCATTCCCATTGCCTGTAGGGTT
>JANRFK010003894.1:4288468-4302012 GCA_030068395.1 Apalone spinifera | reverse complement strand
TGGAAATACCTCGCCTAATACATCCCAAGACCGTATTAGCCTTTTTCACAGCCAAATGCTGCAAATGCTGCAAGAGCAACCTAATGACAATCAGCAGATTATCTCCAGGTTTCTTGGACTTCAAGATAGAGGCTTATGTAGCCCAATCTAGAGCCACGATAGGTGTTTGGGCCTGTCATTTAGCAAGCTTTGTAGAACACCAGCACTTTGGCTGAATCCAAGAGGCGGAGAGGGATACCTCTTCAGTAGTTCTGCTGTAGATGTCAATAAAATGATCTTTTTCGGGGTACTGGAATAGTGGGGATTGGCTGACCCAAAGCCTTCTTTTCTAGTAGAGGAAAACAGCAAAGCAGTAGCAGCAAGCATGAAACCAGAATTCGCTCGATTAAAAAAAAAAATGAACGGAGATGCGTGTTTGTATTTTATCACAGTTTGAGGAGTTGAAAGTGCAGGCTAGGTTTTGTTGTTGTTGTTTATTTCTACGGGGGTGCACATGTGCACATGCTTTGGTGCACATAACAATTATTCTGCACATGGATGGAAAAAAATGATTCCACACATGGATGGAAAAGATTATAAGGAACATGGAAAGCATGGCGGGGAAAGCCTCGCACACTTCCCTCTTCCCCAGCACAATCACTCAGCTCCCAGCTCTCATGCTGACAGTGACAGATAGAAGCTCTGCTCCCAAGTTGTGAACTAAGTTTTTGTCTGTATTTAAGCATGTTTAAGGGTGGGGTCCACCAACTGATATGAGAGAAATAGAAACCTACTAGGCATGGTGTGGAGATGTCTGTAGCATGCCCTCCTTGGGGAGGAGATATTACAAGGAATTAGTATGATTTTTATAATGCTATTCTCAAAGGCTCCGTCATTTTCCCTCCTAGGCATATGACAATGTGGTGAAGATGGATTAGCTAGTTTTTGTAAAGCGCAAGGAAGATTGAAAACTCGAAAGGGACACAATGAACAGTCAGCTTTGGGGATTTGTAAGACCTCAAATAGAGCGAAGTATAGGGCTAAGGTGTTGATTCAAGCCTCTCTGTCCTGCGAAGTACAATACCAATATTATTGCTTCCTAGCAGTGTTGATGAGCTTTCAGAGGCATAAAAGGATGAGTGAGCTGCGAGGGAGAAGCCATTTCTACCAGGCGTGTTACTAGAGATGGCATTACAAGAAGCTCTTCAGCAGAAGTGGAAGCCAAAATATTGCTCTGAGTCTGACCTAGAGAGGGAGGCCCCAGTTCATATGGAGGTTAGGTCCATCAGTGGCTGTTAGCCAGAGTGGGTAAGGATGGTGTCCCTAGCCTCTGTTTGTCGGAGGCTGGAAATGGTTGACAGGAGAGGGATCACTTGATAATTACCTGTTGTGTTTACTCTCTTCATAGAATCATAGAATACTAGGCCTGGAAGGGACCTCGAGAGGTCGAGTCCAGTCCCCTGCCTTCATGGCAGGACGCAGTACTGTCTAGACCATCCCTGATAGACATTTACCTAACCTACTCTTAAATATCTCCAGAGATGGAGATTCCACAACCTCCCTGGGCAATTTATTTCAGTGTTTAACCACCCTGACAGTTAGAACTTTTTCCTAATGTCCAACCTAAACCTCCCTTGCTGCAGTTGAAGCCCATTGCTTCTTGTTCTGTCCTCAGAGGCCAGGAAGAACAAGTTTTCTCCTTCCTCCTTATGAAACCCTTTTAGATACCTAAAAACCACTATCATGTCCCCTCTCAATCTTCGCTTTTCCAAACTAAACAAGCCCAATTCTTTCAGTCTTCCTTCATAGGTCATGTTCTCTAGACCTTTAACCATTCTTGTTGCTCTTCTCTGGACCTTCTCCAATTTCTGCACGTCTTTGTTGAAATGCGGTGCCCAGAACTGGACACAATACTCCAATGGAGGCCTAATCAGCGCACAGTAGAGCGGAAGAATGACTTCTCGTGTCTTGCTCACAACACACCTGTTAATGCATCCTAGAATCATGTTTGCTCACACTGTTTATTCATGTTTAGCTTGTGGTCCACTATAACCCCTAGATCTTTGGGGCATCTGGCATTGGCCACTGTGTAGATGGACCTTTGGTCTGACACAGTATGGCCGCTCTTATGTTCTTATATAAAATGAGAATTGGCATGAACTTTTCACCCAACACTTGACCCAGTCCACACCCAAACTTGGTGAAGTTTGAAATCATTTCATAACGTTTTTTTCTCTCGTTCATATTTGACCATGCTCCTATGGTACTTGATTTGGGAGATGAATGGGAAAGCGTCTTGGCCTTTTGACTAAGATCAGGTGTGCTCTGGATGAGCTCCTTCTGTGAAATCGGGTGTTTTGTGCTCTCATACCCCAAACGATGCAGGTTTCCTGGGGGAAGACCAGCACTTCCCAAATCGGGGGTGTCCTGACTCAGACGGGAGTTGCAGAGTGGTGGCAAGGTTATTTTAGGGGAGGTCATGGTATTGCCTCCCTTACTTTGGCTCTGCCTTCAGCACTGCTGGCCAGGTGCCCAGGTCTGAAGGCAGTGCCCCGCCAACAGCAGCTCAGAAGTACGGGTAGCAATACTGTGCTACTCACTCGTATTTCTCTGCTGCTGCCATCCAAGGGAATGGCAGTTGCTGACGGAGGACCCAGCTCTGCAGGCCACAGCACAGAAGTGACGGTGGCAACACCATACCCTGCCGTCCCTCCTTCTGTGTCGCTGCTCTGCCTTCAAAGCTGGGCTCCCAGCCAGCAGCTGCCACTCACCAGCAGCAGTGCAGAAATAAGGGTAGCAGTCCTGCCACCACCTCTCCCAGCCACAATAACTTTGCAACCCCCACAACTCCTTTGTGGGTCAGGACCGCCTCCCCCCCTCCCAATTACACCATTATGAAATTTCAGATTTAAATCGCTGGAGTCATGAAACTGGCAATTCTAAAATGCTATGACTGTGAAATAGACCAAAAGGGACCTTAATTTTGGTAGGGCCCTATCCCCCAGAGCCTCACATTTATCGTCAGCTGCTTGTCTCGCTTCCAAAACTGCTCAGTGCTTTATGTAGCACAGGGAGCTGGATTCCACATCTCAGTTTGGGAGAGGGATGGGATAAAAATCATAAGGGCCATCATGTTTCTCCTGATCTATTACCTAGACCTTTACAGTCCTTCATTATGTGCCAATTATGCCGGACTCCAAGCAGGGAATAAATGCTCTGATTTCCTCTAAGTATATTAGGCTGAGATTGAATAATCTGTGGCATGAACTCAGGGGCACCAACAGCCCCAGGGCAAGAGAGGGTAGCTCTGTGCTCTCAGAAGGGGTGGGGCCTCCGTCTGAAGAGGCGGGGCCTCCGTCTGAAGAGGCAGGGCCAGGGGCAGCCAGCCCTCTGCATCAGCCAGAGTGCATGGCACCAAGCTCCAACCATTGCCGCAGTTGCAGCAGTGTCTGGGAACCACAGGACTCTTTGAATATTTGGGCCCCGGGGCAAAGATTGCAACGGCCTCCCATCTCCCCTTCCCCCAGCGGTGGGTCTGGATGCAGTCGTATCTTTGGGGCTTATAATAGATTCAGCAACTCCAGTACAATGGGATGCACAGACTAATGCCCTTTCTCCAGTGAGTTGTGTCCATTCCTGGCCTTCAGAAATGTAGTTTTGCTCAATGGCCTATTCAAGCAACTCTGCGTCTATAACGCCTGGCATTGCCAAAAGGGCCCGACACCAGGAATTTAGAGAAGCCATTTCCAGTTTCTGAATTAACCAGTAGAGCCACTGTAATAAACATTAACTGCCAAAGGGAATCATTAGAGTGGGGTAAGTACCTTCCACATTTGGGCTCCTTGCAAAACTATTACTAAACTAAATAAAAGAAATATGCAAATTGGATGTTAATGTCCTTTTTTTTTTTTTCCTGTTTGAACTATTAACCTGTAGAGCACTGGCATTTTCTAAGCATGCCGTGTTAATGGTTCAATTGAGAGCAGCATATGTGTTTTGCCAACATCTAGCAGGCTAATGGATTATTGGTATCACATTATATTCGAAGTCCAGTGTATTGCATTTATTTTCCTTCATGGGACTTCAGGGTTGTGCATCGCTCCCATTTACATAACCATCTGATTAGAGAGAACGGCTTCATTGCCTCCCCCGCCCCCGACCTGCTTTCTCTACCTCCTGTTACATTCTCGCCATTTCCTGTGTATTTGCTTTGGTAGCCGTTCACTCCGACATACATAAAAAGGGAGCAAAATGGTTATTCAAGAAGAGGGAAATGAAAAGGCCCCCCAAATGTCACTAGATGGTCGGCGTTTCAAAGGGTTTTCTCCCTCCAATCTCTTTCCTGGAGCAATGAAGACTTTTAGGTCAAGCCAGCTGGTAGGCATGAAAAGCTCCAGTGTACAGAGGATAGCAGACAATGGTGATTGATAACCACATGATTCTGTGAAAAAAGTCATAGGCATAGCAACAGTCAGGTCTGGGTGTACTTTTTCTCAAGGAGTTCATTATGACAGCTTGTGGGCAGCAATAGGGCCGTGCAATATTTGGGGTCATCAGCAGCTCATTAAAATCCACATTAACATTATGCCCTGGTCTACACTGGGGCTTTATTTCAAAATAGCCCCCCTTTGGTCGAATTCATAAGTGAAGCATCCACACTATTAAGCCCGTTATTTTGAAATCTGCACACCTGCTTTCCTTGAGGAATAATGCTAATTTCAAAATAGTCATTTCGAAATAGCGGCAGTGTAGACGCTTTGGTGCCGCTATTTTGAAATAACTACTCCCAGGAATACTTCGAACTAATTACTCCCCCGTGCTTCCTGTGGGTCTAAGTGGAGGTAGCACGTCCACATTAACAGAGCCTGCCTCGGACTTATTTCGAGGCTTCCCCGTAATGAGGACATGCTATTTCGATTTTGTTCTTTAGGGAGTTATTAAATCAATTTTAGTTTTATTTCGAAATAGTTTTCTAGTGTAAACATGCCCTGTTATTATCAAGGTTAACATTTACATGGGGGAAAATACCAGCAAATATGTCCATGCTGGATTAATATTACTTCCCCTCTTCCAGTTTTCCACAACACCTTAAAAGCAAAATGCAGGCACATTTCTTTTCTTGGAAAAGGTCAAACCATTGGCACAATCTATATGTGTCTTTGTTTTGCACAATTGCTAGTGGATAGTCTGGTGTGAGGTATTTCGCCAAAGACAGATCGGTCTACGCTTTGCACCTGAGGTTATTTTAAGGTGAAAGGGGAAAAAACCAGGAATATGAAATGAAGACGTAACCAAAAAGAAAAACACAAATCCCAAACTTATAGCTCAGGGCTGATGAGACAGCCTCAGTTAGTGTGAAAATATCTCTAAGCCAATTCCTGCTCCCACTGAATTCCACAGGAATAGGGTCAAATCATTGTAACCAGTCAAAGTCGTCTCTTGGGTTTTAGAAGACAATTTTATATTTTGAACCTTAGCCAACATAAGGTTCCTAATCGCTGTGTACTCACTAGACAGCGAACTCCAGGGTTAGGGCTTTCAAACCCTGCCTGTCAGAGCCAGGAGAATAACAAGAAGCAAAATAATGAAGACACCTTCTGGACTTTCAAGTGCATTTTAAACCCCATCATGGCTACTTGAAATCTCTACAGTTAGACCCTCATTTAAACTGGGGAGGGCAGGAAGAATCATATTTCAGTCGTCATTCTCCTTTCTTTTGCTGGCATTGATTAGAATTCAGTGTAAATAAAATAATAATGAACACTCAGATAAGGGCTGATCTTTCAATACTTATGCCCATGAGTAAGTCTGTGCACACAAGCGGCGTTACTCACATGCTTATATGTGTGTAGAGTTGAAGCCATAGTGTTTGACAGGCATGAATCCTCCCACTTCTCAGGTGTTGGGCATTTAGCGTATCAGATGATCAGAGCCGAGGTAACACTTCTTTCCTATGCACTATAAACTGTGAATAATTCTCTGGGGTGTGATTCTGCAAGATCCTATGCACCCGGCAGTATCCATTAGAATTTAGGCAGCTCAGAGCTTCATCGGATTAAGCAGAATGTGACTTTTTAAAGGGAATGAACACTTTCAATTCCTGCCTAACAAACAACTGAATGTTAATTTTCCTGCATACAGTACAGTGCACAAACTGTCCATATACTGGGGCTCTGAGTAAATGGAGAAAGAGTCGGTGCCTCCCATTCAGTAGGCACGCAAAGATTAATCTTTGTTCTTTAAACATGTAAAGAAAACAAAAGCTCCGTAATAAAAGATTACCCACAAAATAACTAAACATTGTTGTGCTAATGAAAGCCAGGGCAAGGTTTTAATCAAAACCCTTTGCTAGCCAGACAAAAATCATACATGTTTACCTTGGGCCGTGGCTCTTTTCACTCATATTTGTGCTAGGACTGGAGCTCCGATCTCACTGACAGCAGGAACGGTTCCAATAGAACTATTCTGGGTCTGCAGAGGTGTGTCTAAGAGCAGAACGTTGCTGATGGCCGAAAATTGTCTTCACTTCTTTCTAAAGGAAATTAGTGCTGTTCCCTAAAGATGCCAGCTGTAACATTTTTAGCCTCTTGTTCCATTTTTAAACTCATTCTTCAAATATACATTTGAGCATGATCTTTTTGAAGGCAGGGCCAATTCATATCCAAGTCAAATCAAAATACACACTCTCAAATCACCTACACATCTGGGCAAAGTCCTAGAATACTTCCCCAAAACTGTCTCGGGCCAAACCACCCTGGCATGGTATAATTTACTTACATCTGACTGTAGCTTTAGCTCATCAGCACTTAGAAATACTTTTAGGATTAGTCACGTAATTTCTAATATAACAAACTAGTTGCAAGAAAGAGAAAAAACTGACAGCAGTAATTCTCCCTTTAAATTCTCTCAAACTGTGAACATCACTTCTATTGCACTCTGATGCAATTAGTGGGTGCACTTTTTGATCTTTGGCCGAACCCGGCAGCTGTTTTCTCAGTTCTGTGATGTGTGCCTTTCTTAAAAGCAGAAAAATGCTACCACGCTGAAGCTTAAGTAAATAGCAGCCGTCCTTCATGCAACAGGTAAACAATGCTGTTTCTAATGAAAGATACTTGAATAATGAGGTAGTCCTCCGACATACTGTGTTCACTCCACATCTTCGTCTATTGCAGGGATATTGGAAACAGTTAGACAATTACCACATTGTTTTTAAATGTCTGCCTGTTTCAAGAACACTCTTTTCATAGAAAAGATGTGCCGTCTTTGACTACATTTTGCCATCATATTAATGAGATAGGGCTTAGAATTCTGCATAATCAGTCATTGTAGTGAGTGTTTTTTTAATATGCTGCAAAATGATATATTCTGCTCAGAGCTAGAAATCCCCAACACCAGGCTGCCATCCTCAAAAACAGCTTGAGGAACACAGATTTTAAGAGGGAAAAATAATAGGGACTCATAAGAAGTCACAGAGGGAGTCTTTCCTTTGTGCTGTGGTTTGGGCCCTGATATAATATAGATTTGTCTTTTTTTTTATTAATAATCCGTATCTAGCCAGACTCAGAAATTCTACAGAAAATTAAGAAGTGCAAACCAGAATGTAACATTTTCAAGTCTGTGGGAGAGTATTGCATTAAAACGATATTTTGTATTTTGTTCCTAGGCTAAATATCATTAACCAGCCCTTAATATTTGTTTGGTGTTTAAAAATCACAATGGTAACATCTTCTGAGGGAAGGAAAATGAATAGGACTTTGATGAAAGTAGAGAATGTAAATTATTTTAAAACTATAATCTCTTATTGTACGATTTAATCTGATATGTTTAGTTCATAGCAAACCAAAGGGAGAAAGGTTTTAAACCCAGCAGTAGTTTTAATTAATTCAGAATTTCAGGAGCACAGTTGCAGGATGAAGTTAATTATAACAAAGCATTTGATAAAATGAATGTGACTCCTGCAGATTCTAATTTTTTTTTCAAAGTTATTAATCTATCTTGTATTTTTACATTTCTTGATTGTCACCGTTTACCTCCGCTGCTTTTTGTTTTTGAAAACATATGGGTGGGGGGCACACCTAACAATGATATTATATTGAACTAGATTTAATTTGAGGTGTTGATTATTACAGTTTTGAGGCTATCGGTGAAATCCTGGCCCCAGTGAAAGAAGTGGGCCAGGATAAGTATTCACTTCTCTCCATTCTGGATTTCACTCATGATTTTAAAGCATCTGCTCTTTATATTTATGTATAAAACAGAGTGTCTGTGGACTAGATATTCCTGAAGATTTTGCTGTTTGTCAGTATTGGGTTGATTTTGGCTTATTGGCTCAGAGAGGTGTGCTCATTAATAGGTAACTTGGTTTTCAGAATTTTTCTTGGGTCACGGTAAGTGGCACTAAATTATCAATTTTGTACCTGCTGAGACTAACCCTAAGGTCTTATACTCACAGTTTTTACTCGGGCAAAACTCCCATTGAGCTCATTGCGAGTCTTGCCTGAATAACAACTGATCAAAACTTTCAGAATTTGGCTCATTGGGTCTGTGGCATGAGATAGGAAAGAAACCAACATGACGTGAAAATGAAGAAAGGCCTTTTTTTAAAAAAAGAAACTCCGTATCAACTGTAGTTTTCCCTTGGAGTCGATCCAGGATGCAAATGACTGTGGTTTGTATATCATGATTATGCATATTCTCTCTGGGACATGTTCGCTCCTCAACGTTATGTACTTTTAAAAGTAAGGACGTGCTGAGCTGCTGAAGAGCTTTTCCAGCAAGTGGCCCTGATCCTGCAAGCAGATCTGCATAAGCTGACCCCACACACTATCCCATTGATTTGCAGAATTAGAGCTTATTGTTGATCTAGGAAGGAGTTCGTCACAGTCCACGCAGTGAAATTTTGATGAGAAAAGTGCAGTGTTTCAAAACAAGCTTAATATGGAAAATGCAAGAATGGGATACTAGTCAATTTCAGATGGATTTTATTTTTCCCCTTAGCTAATGGATCTCAGGTCCATGTTACTGACGAACATTCCAAATTAGACCACGGAACTTAAAACAGCTTTTGTGTTAGAACTCATTGGCCTGCTGCGAATGTGGTAATTAATCTCTGGCTGAAGGTATAGGACTTTTAAAATAAAGGAACACAAAGAGAGGCAATTGGGGATATCAAATAAATTGTCTTAAAGTTATTTAGCAATAATGGAAATATTTAAAAAAAAATACTTGCCATGATTTAGTCTGCATTCATTTAAACTTCTTGCAATTAAAATAACAATTTTTCTTGCAGTTCAGATAACAATTGTTTTGAATCACAGGCCTTTGAATGAAGAAAGAGTCGAGAAACTAAAATCCTCTGCCTGTCTGAAACTTAGACTGCTGGCTGTATAACCCAAACTTCCTTTTCCTTTGATTTGCAGCGATGTTGTAGTCTCTATTACATGCATAATGTAGGGAGGGTCTCCAGAGAGAACAGTCCTCACTGATAAGATTGGGGGAGTGACTCAGACTTGAGTTTAGATAATCAAGAAAGGATCACCAAAGAAATCCCTCTCTAAGAGAGATGCACAGAACGAGCATGCAGTGAACAGGATGGTCTTTCAGTGCACCAGCTGTCACAAGGCCTAAAATACCGGCTGCCTCTCTCTAAGTACAGAGTATGATGTTTGTCACCAGCTCCACTGGTGCTGGCCTATCTTACTGGAAAGCTTTAAACTTAACTCAAGTCTCTGAATTGATGCACCGTACCCAGAGAAAACAGGTTAGATGCTGCATTTCTTTTTTCTGTATAACGTCTTACCTGTCCTGGACTCGTTTTCTTTTCGTGTGATTGTTGGCACTTTTGTTTTCACAAAGTCCTTGTTTTGGTGTGCTGTGTGTCTTGAAACTGATCACAATGCTGAAGGTAATCATATCAAACAGTATTTGGGTTGTTATCAACGGGTTTGGCTGGTGCTAGATGTTGCTAGTGTATTTGGTATGCAGATGCCTAAATTGGTAGAAGGAGATTGGGATGAAATGGCCTTAAAACAAGTGTTACATGAAAAGCAGTGAGAGAGTTGTAGCGTAAGGTGAAGAGAAAGAGAGCTGGTAGCTTTTTTGGTGTTTATTTACAAGCTATTGCTTTAGTTGGTAAAGACTGCCCCCTAATGGAAGAGCTCAGAAGACATAATAAAGCGCCCTCCTAACTAAACTACAGTATAATAACTAGGTGTTAGGTTTACAGAAAATCAGAACTGTTATGGTCACTAAAAATATGAAAAGTAATTGCCATCTCTTTTTCACTTATGTTTAGGTCAATCAAATATATTTTTCAACAAAGATGTATCATAATCAAAATGGTTTGAATGGAATCTATATCCCTGAATGCTGTTTATTATGGCAGATAACGTGCGAGGATTTCTAATGATCAACTAAAAGTTATGTACTTGGTAAACACGTGTTCCCAGCTTGTTCTTTTAATGGGATTAAAACTATGAATCATCGTGTAAGTTGTTATCTGATGCTGACACACTGGTCCTATTCTTTCCTCGGGCGAAACTTTCCCTTTGCTTCAGGAGAATCACGTCCTGAATGTGTAATTGAACATGGTTACGTTTCAATGCATTTCTTAAATTGTATCAATTTAAAATAACAAACACAGAGAAAAGAGGCAAAAGAGACAAAAGATAAGCAAGATATTATTTTCCTCTAATTGTAATTATTCCCCAGGTCACACCCCTGCAGAAACTTCTAAACTATGTAGTTTATTAATAAATAACTAAGTATTTCATAAAATCATAGAACTTTAGAACTGGAAGGGATCTCGAGAGGTCATCAAGTCCAGTCCCCTACCCTCAAGGCAGGACCAAGTGCCATCTAGATAAGCCCTGATAGATGTCTGTCTAACTTGCTCTTAAATATCTCCAGTGATAAAGATTCCACAGCCTCCCTAGGCAATTTATTCCAGTGTTTTACCACCCTGACCGTTAGGAAGTTTTTCCTAATGTCCAACCTAAACCTCCCTTGCTGCAATTTAAACCTATTGCTTCTTGTCCTGTCCTCAGAGGCCAAGGAGAACAGTTTTTCTCCCTCCTCCTTGTAAAACCCTTTTAGATACTTGAAAACTGCTATCATATAGCTTACTGGCATATGATAAACTGATCTGTGTTCATCTGTAATGGGAAATATTAATTAATTTATGTATCTGAATTTTTTTGATCTCATTAAGCATTCATTCTGGGGGTAAAAAACTCAAGTGAGTAACCACATTCAACTTTACCCTACTGCACTTAATGAGACTCCTTATGGGAGTAAAAACAGTGATTTATGTCAGTTTGGGCAAGATCAGATCCAGAAACAACAAAGTCCCAAATCATGTGAAGTGCCGAGCTCTCATCAACTTCATCTGGGGTTGCAGATGCTGTGATCTTCTGGGAG
Organism: Apalone spinifera; assembly: GCA_030068395.1. NCBI lineage: Eukaryota > Metazoa > Chordata > Testudines > Trionychidae > Apalone > Apalone spinifera. The sequence goes on along the minus strand of JANRFK010003894.1, from coordinate 4,290,615 downwards.
TTGGACCATTCTTATGTATCGCTGGGTCTGTATGGAGAAATGAAAGAGACTGTGAATAAATATTCAACCAAGGAATATTGATCAGTACACACCATTAGACTTATAGGAATTCTGTATGTTTGTTTCCAACTGAAACGGTGAATTGGCAGAGACTGAGTTATTATTGTAACTAAATCAGTGAACTATGAAAGTGCTGAATATAGTCTAGCGTCTACTCAGAAAATTGCCTGGGAGGTGGGGGAAGGAAACTTACCATTGATTAACTTGAAAAATAAAATTCTTCTGAGTCTGTTCTGTAAACGCTGTGGTATTTTTTCACCGTTACTAAAAGGATTGCCCAGTATTAACAAAGCCTTCCAATTGACTTTTAAGGTTAATAGCTAATATCCATTGAATTCTCGGGGCCTTGCTATTAGAATAGTGCAAAGTCCAGCGAACAATTTTGGAAAATTGGAAACCTTCTTGGCAGGGGTAGAATGTTGTGAACCTTTTGTCCCCGCATTTTCCCTTTACCAGGGACACCAATTCAACCCCTCTCACCGTGAGTTTCCTCCCAGTCTTTCATTACTGGAGCTCCACGCTCCCTTGGTCAACTTGCTCCTAAAAACTCTTTCCTGTGCTTTCCTGTGTTGCGCATAAGGGGTGCGTGCGTGTGTGTGTGTGTCTCTCTCTGTGTGTGTAAAACACAATTAATCCATTCATTCATTCATTAAAATAAATGAATGCAATGAAACCTCGGGCACACATTCCAAAAATAAGGACGTGATCTCATTACGGTAGCCCTCACCCTTTCCTCCCCTCATTGTTTGTGGCTCTCACTTAGCGCCTCACCTCTAATGAAGCCGACGTGAATATGCCCGGGCGCAGGGAGCTGCACACGGGGAATCATTTGCAAAACGAGGATCAGAGATTGTCAGCTTAGTTGCTTTGAGAACTTGTGTAAAAGGCTCTAATGTGGTTTTGAACGGTGCATAATAAATAACAGGGCACCCGATGTTGTGTGCTTAATAAACACTCCCTGCCATGTGTTGTTGGGCACGTATTTCTCGCCGCATTCGTCTTTCGTCTCTTGGATTCAATGAGGATTCTTGTACAAATAAAACAAGTGCTAGTCCCTTCTAATACGTGTGTCCCTTGAGTTCTATTCCAGGTTATGCTTTATACACAAATGGTCAACACTCATTCCCGCGCAAGAGAGCTCTGGTTTGTAAATTCTTTCTGCCCATTTGAGCCCTGAGTTATGCACTTGAAGCAGTGGCATAAGGGTTGCATAGAACTGTTGCAGCGACTGCTAGCTACGTTCCCTGGCCATGCTTCAGTGCACAAGGCCAATATTTAAGAGGTGCGATGCTGTACTCACCAAAGTCCCAAATGTTTTGCCTATAGAGGACTAAGTGTGGCTGACGATATTTTGAATAGGGACAGAATTGTGGAAGGCAATGGCTTTCAAACTTTTCAGCCCGCGGCCCACCCTGCTCAACACAGACCCTTCTGCAGCCCACCAGCCAACCACCCATGACAATAAAATGGGTGCAGGAGCAGCTTGGGGGCAGTCGGGTCTGCGTGGGAGGGAGGGTGCAAGAGCAGGCTGAGGGTGGCGGGGTCTGTGAGGGAAGAAGGATGGGCGCTGGGGTGGGCTGAGGGTGAGGGGGGCTCTTGCAGGAGCAGGTGTCTGAGGCAGATGGATGACACTTTCCTGGCTCTGTGCCTCCTGCCACTCCCAGGCACCGCCCCCCACTGCTCCCATTGGCCATGATTCTGGCCAATAGGAGCCGCAAAGAAGCCACTAGGTGAGCGGTTTCCTGCACTGCCATTCCCCCAGTTGGGAGGAAGAGGCGCAGCAGCACCCGGAGCTGTTTCCCCCTCTCTAGCCAGATCTGACCATGAGGCTCACCCTCCCCTCACAGCTGGAAGCCGGCACTCCAATCTCATGGGTGGGGGGGAAGGGTCGCAGGGCTGGAGCGCCAATACAGCCTCCCTGCTGCAGGGGAGGGGCTAGCCCTGAGCCCACAGCTCACCTGCAAAACAGTCAGATCACACTGGTGTAAGGTAATTGTGAAAATCTTTCAGGACTCAGTGTAAATTAATGAATCTCCATGGACTTCCAGGGAGCGATGCTAATTACGCTCAGCTGAAGAATTGGGCCT
>JANRFK010003894.1:4255510-4288449 GCA_030068395.1 Apalone spinifera | reverse complement strand
GGGGGGGGAGTTTTTGTGTGTAATCTGGATGAGAGAGGCTCTTACTGTAAATACTACTTTATCATTCAAACCGCATGAAACTCTGACACACGTAGAGTGTAAATAAAGGCAGAGAAAGAGCTCTCAGTCGCAATTATCAAACACCTTGAGTGACAGCCTCCCCCTCTAGCCAGAATCATTTGAGTTGTTGCATACAATTACAAAATGCTGCTTTGCATATTTAACGTGCCTGTCTCCTCTTTGTTTTCCTATCCCCAGATCTATTACAAAGTTATTAAAGAAATTGGGCCGGGAGAAGAACTGCTGGTGTATATGAAGGAAGGTGCCTTTTCTCTTGGGAACATGCCACCTAGTTTGGAAGGTGAGGTCCTTGTTGTTAGCTAGCTCCTCTGTGCACCTCACAACCGGGGAGGGGTGGAACCAAAAGCACATCCTGTAAGAACCGAAGTCTGCACTCTTGTGTGTTCTGTTCTGCTAACTGCAGGCTGTTCGGAGGTTTTCCAGTGATACCTTTTCTCACTTGCATGGTGACAAATCTCCCTCTGTCAAAACAACAAGGCGCCCTGTGGTTCCTGAAAGACTAACAGGTTTATTTGAGCATACGCTTTTGTGGGTAAAAACCATTTTGCCAGATGTCCACAAAAGCGTATGCTCAAACAAATCTGTTCTCACTGGTTATATTGGTTATCTTAGTCAGTGAAGTCTGAGCAAAACTTTTTTTCACTTAAGCACAGGAGCAGATACATGAACATATAATACAGGTTGAATGTCTCCAGTCTGACACCCTGGGATCTGACCGGTGCCGAACCAGAGAATTTGCCGGACCATGGGAGGTCAATATTGTCTAGCAGCATCACCAACACTTCCTCTGCTTGCTGGGCTCTTAGAAGACACTGAGTGATAAATTAGAGCTAAATAACAGCACAGAACCCTGAGAGCCAGGACTGGGGGCTGTCAACAAACTTTATGGGACCAAAGGAAACTTGGCCACACCCATGATAAGTGGCCATCTGGCTAACTAAAATCACACCGGACCCTGGATGTTGCTGGACCAGAGAGTGCCAGACTGAATAGGTTCCACCTGTATTAACGAACGTTAGGGTTTTGAATACGATAGGAGGTAACTCGCTAATTCCCAAGGTGGCCATGGTGGTTTATTTCCAGTCAAACTGAGCCAAACTATTATGAGATTTGCAAGCCAGGCCACGTTTTTAGATCATATGGCCAAAGTGACCAGTGCCAAAGCTGGAACAGCCACTGTGCAGTTATACTACGGATGGCTCCGCAACATCCCCTGACATGCAGAGTGAGAAGCTGGGCGAATGTTCACAAATAAAGGGAACATCTTCATTGCTACAATGCCTGGCAATGCACGTCTTTTTTGGCAGCAGGTTGGAATGGCAGGTGAGGGGCCTGGATCACCTGGGCTCACTGAGTGAGCAAATTGTTTAGGGGGACGTTGCATTGCGCATTGAGCCGACCTAAGGTTAAGCATTTGTATTGAGCTCTTACATTCGCATAATCAGTTCCCCCCTAAATAGATTGATACTAATTATTAAAGTTCAGCCACCGCACAGCACCGCTAACGAGTTGTTACGTTTTCACAGAAGAGTGTTTCATAATTAGTTACTGCACGGAATGGTGAATCTTGCGGTTCTGCTTCTGTGTTTTCCACAACCTGACAATGTGAAATTAAAGGTAACTTGCAAAGGGAGGAGAAAACTCAAATTTGTGTCCTCATCCGCACCTTCCCCCTTTTATGATGTTTAAAGATGGCCCAGAAATGGATTTTCCAGATCAAAGGGAGAGAGGTTTCTGATTGTATTTCATTAGATAGAGAGCGCTTATCTCCAGGGAAATACTCTGCAACTATTGGAGAACTAGTGATATGATGACGTCATGAAAACAAAGAGCCCTGCTCTATACTAAGACCTTATTTCCAAATAACCCCCTCCCGAGGCTGAATTTATAAGTGGTGCATCCACGCTACCAAGCCCGTTATTTCAAAATAACGGGCCCCAGAATTCAAACTCTACTCCTGTTTTTCACGAGGAGTGACACTCATTCTGAAACAGTAATAAATAATAGTGTGGGGGCTCCGATGCTGCTAATTCAAACTTACTGGCGTGCAGGAGGCCTCCTGAAGTTCCCTGAGTTTGCTTCCTGGCTCTCTAAGTCGAGGTAGCGTGTCCACATTAATGGAGCCTCATTGCGATGCTTCCCCATAGTGAGGACACGCTAGTTCGAATGTTTTAAATCGGGTGTTTTTAAGTCGAATGTAGTAATTTTGAAATAGTTGAAATAGTTTCCTAGTGTAGACATGGCCAGAGTGAAAAATGGAGCAGTTTTGGGGTGGGGAGGAAAAATAGTTGGACTATTTACAACTTTGAATTAAGACGTTTGTTTTTTTTTTTAAACTGGCTTTTTATATAGGTGACATGAATATAATTTTTTTTTAAGTCACTGATGCTGCGCATGGTCAGAGATGGATTGGCCTTTGGTCTTCCCCACTCTGACAATTCCTAAGTTTCTATGTTTTGTTTTGTCTTATTAATACTTACTAAACACAGTGACTAACATTAAAAGGTTAGTACCCCCTCTCCTTGAAGTGACACAGCTCACAATACAAAGCTCTGAGGAATGAAAGTGGTCTCCCCACAAAAACAAGGAAGACCAGACATGTTGTTTCTGGTAAAAACCTAAGCCACAGAAAACCAAATTGAAAATGTAACTTTAGAAGCCTCCTTTTAAGAATCAAAAAAGGACTCAACCCACCTCTTTAAAAAATCCTTTGCAAGTCACGTGTGTAACACTGAAACAATTAACTCACTAGAATGCTAACATGAAGGGCTCTGTGCTTCCCAAATAAAAGTAACTATAGGAGGTGTTAAAGAACTAACTAAGATATTTTAATTATTATTATTATTATTATTTTTTTAGTTTGGCTTTAATTTGGTGACAATGAAAGTCAAAGAAAATGAGAGGGTGGATGAACTACATAGTGACCAATCTGAATTTAAAAACAACAAGTAGTCCTGTGGAACCTTAGCCCTGGTCTTTACAAAAACTTTATTTTGAAATTATCCCACCCAAGGTCAAATTTATAAGCCGAGCGTCCATACTACCAAGCCCATTATTTTGAAATAACGGGCCACCGAATTCAAAATATGTACTCCTGCTGTTCTTCAGGTGCAACACTAATTCTGAAATACTTATCTCGAAATAACGGTCGTTTGTGTGCTCTGGTGCCACTATTTCAAAATAACAACTCCCCAGAATAATTTGAACTAATTACCGCCCAGTAATTCCTGGGGCTCTAAGTCTGAGGTAGCGCATCCAATTAACAGAGCCAGCCTCAGACTAATTTCGAAGCTTCCCTGTAGTGTGGACAAACTAGTTTGAATTTGTTAAGTCGGGAGTTATTAAGTCGAATTTAGTAATTTTGAAATAGTTTACTAGTGTAGACGTGGCTTTAGAGATTAACAAAAATATATATTGTATCATAAGTTTTCACAGGCAAAACCCACTTCATCAGATGATGAGCTGGTGGGGAATAACAGAAATCAAGTATTTTATAACCAGTAAAATACAATTAAAAAGGTACTTGTCAGTTGTAGGACCAGTGCTAGTGAGGCTAATTAAGTGAGCTCAAAATGTCCCAGACTTAGCTTTTAAAGTAAAAATGAGGAGTTAAATGCAGAGAAGACTGAATTTAGTCCATCTTTTCTGTTTACACATTGACTTCAGGAATGGTTCATGATTGGTGAAAACTTCTTCACTATTATTTGATGTGAGATTTATACAAATTTATTTAATCCTATGAGTTGCTCATGGGCTATTTGCCTATTATGTTACCTAATCAATACTTGAAATTGAAGTTATTTTGATTGGGCATTCTGGTCACATGCTGGGTTTTGTTCCTTACTGGGTAGATTAATTTAACTCCTGCTTTCAGAATTCTAATGCAAATATTTAGGGCTCTAAATTTAAACTCCACTTTCTGTGCATATTCTTCAATAGTTGTTTGATATTTGCTATCTGAATGAATGGTCCTACCAAAAACCTCTTTTGCTAAGGGTATTCTGAAAAAGTGAATGAAAGAAAAAGGGTCCACACACAAATGATACAAATTAATTGCGACATTCCGGTTCATATTTTTTAATTGGGTTTTTCAGTAGCTGCTCAGAAATACTAATGCTGTTCTTGAGAGCAAGACAGAGCAGTGAGTATTTTTTTCCCCTTAAAATAATGGCATAAAAACTAAATATACCTTTGAGAATTTCTTAAAAAAAAAAGGCGCAAAATCAGGAAGAAAACTCAAAGCTGCTTAGTTGGATGTAGGATGATCTGTTTGGCTTCAAAGATTAGTTTTTAATTGACATTTATTTGAACAAGAAAAAAAACACCTTGCTCCCTACAATATGCCTTTGTTGTCATTATATAACATTTATCTACATCCACCCAACAATGTGTCATGCTTTTGCCCAGTAATTGCTTCTAAATTGTAATAGCCCTACATCCAATATTTGTCTTTTTAATACTTTGTCACCTTCAGTAATGATTTCCTCCTCCTGTCCCAACCTCCCCTCACCCCCCCTTTTCAGCTCTGAATTGCACAAAAAACAAAATGCAAAAATGTTCCGCACAAAGATAATTATCAGAAAAATCTTTTCTCCAAACCTCAGCGGCATGCAGTAGACCCCTTATCACTGCAGGAATTTTGAGTAGGGCTCTTGAACTCCTTTGAGACTTGAGGCTGGTAGATTAGCATGTAGATGCCACATAATTGTGTTCCCCTTGGTTTCTCTGAAAGCTATTAGGCACTGATTTATTTTTTTGTTACATTCCTGCTTTGTCCTGAGTGTTACTGATAGAACTTAAGATAGACGCATATAACCACAGATTTGACAAACAAGACATTGAGCACTAGCAGCACATTTTTGTTGTCAGATTTTTCTTTTTCTTTTTGCTAAGATATCAAAGTAGGAACCTGGTTCTGAAGGGCACAGTTTTTGGATATTGGACTTAAAGTGGGGGGGAACCCTTACTGAACCCAAAGACTATAAACCGGAGGTAGAGGGATGATCTAGAGTTAAACGCACAGCTCTGAGAGGCTACATCTACACTAGAAGATTATTTAGACTTCTGGGCACCCGATTTTACAAATAGGAAGTTCCGTGTCCTTGCTACAAGGAAGAATCAAATGTCATCTGAAGCAGGCTTCATTAATGTGGACGTTAGATTTCCAGGGAGCACTGGGGAGTTGCAGAAGGCCTCCTGGAGGCCAATTAGTTCAAATTTGCAGCAACGGCGCATCCACGCGTTATTTCAGACTCACAAGTTCAGGAATAGCGCTATTCCTCATGATAAGCAGCACTACAGAGTTCAAATTCCGCAGCCCCTTATTCTGGAATAAAGGGCTTGGTAGTGTGGATTCACTACTTACAAGTTCAGCCTTGGGGGATTATTTTGGACTAAGGTCCTAATGGAGACCAGGCCGGAGTCAGGAGATCTGAGTTTAGTGTTGAGTTTCCTTTGCAATTTGGGATCCACTCCTACCTGGTATTGATCTAGTCTTTACATATGTGTTGCATTTTCTTTCCCTGCAGCAATACACAAGGATCTTGTGAGGCTGGACTCACTAATGACTGTCACTATTTGTTTGCATGAATATCCAGAGCTCTGAATGCAAGAATAGCATCTATTCCAGTATTTCTTAAACTTTTTTAAGACTGAGGAACACCAAACAATAATTTTTTTATGAGTAACACCAAGGGTTTTTTGTTGGGGGGGGGGAAGGATTGGGGGGAAAAGAGTTGGGGGGGAATTATTGAGCAAAAAAAAGGGACTGGGGGAAAGTTATTGAGGAGAAAAAAGGTCGCCTGCCCCTTTAAGGGTGGCCATTTTTTAACTCTCTTGTTCTCCGCGGCACACTGGTGTGCTGCGAAACACAGTTTAAGAAACACTGATCTATTCTGTGTCATTTTGGGGTGTTCAGTTAATCTACATGCCAGTCAATTTCTCCCTCCCCACCCCATAAATGTTGAACAGAGTTTATTTCTAGGATTTCTGAGAATTGGATAATAATTATAAGGAGTGGGGGCATGTTGGGGTGTGCGGCTACCACAGTCTCTGTCATCTTTTGTGTCTCTCTTATACATTTTTTTTCTCCATGTTAAAAAATCCATTTCCCTTCATATTGTTCATTCTCCATGATCTTGGAAAAGCTCTTGTACTGGAAAAGGGAAGAAGAAAGTTCTCACAAGTTTGCTCAAAATATATACTTCCCTCCTTCCCCCCCAAAAAAGATACGAAGCATAAATAGCTGTAGCTGCAAATTATTTGTTGCCCGAAAGATACACAGAGCAAAACCAAAAAATGCAGGTGACTGAACAAGCCAAGCCTTGGGGGTTTTTTTCTGCCATTTCTTAATAGCAGCCTTATTGGACCAGATATTCAGCTTATGTCAAGAGAGCTTGGCCAGCTTGTGGCTTCTGAGGCTCTGGACAGACATGTCCAACTTGTGTTAATGTTGACAGCTGGCAGGACAGGGCAGTGGGATTAGCCAAATAAAAATTACCAGCTGTCACAAATGTCTCTACCGCTGTGCATCAAAACAAAAGATGTGTTACTTTCCTTAAAGGTGTGGTGTTGTGATGTCGTGTGTGCACGTGTGTGTATGTACATGTGATATTGACAGGTATTTAGCTAGCTAATCAAATATTCTCCCTTGAGAACAGGTGTCCTGGCGTTCCTGCTAAATCTGCCTGTATCAGCAATGGCCAATCTAGGCTAGCAAGTGGGCTGCCGGCGTGACACACAGACCCCTTCATCTCAGTGCACCGAGGCCATTGTACCAAGATGGTCTTGTGGGCTAATGTAGTTTTGCTAACTGTGCTTGAGTACGTAGATTTGGGGGGGGAGGAGTTGCCGATTGAACCGTAGCAGCGCTTTGATTGGATGCAGTCAATGTTGTGTGCAATCAGCATCCACCATAGGCATCCCATAGCCTAAGCAGGGGAAGGCTTTGCCAGGCATAGCCCCACCAACACTCCACCCCCAGAACGCCGACAGAGTGTTACTGCCCCCCAGTGCCTGCCCTCCCCGTGCTCCGGTGGCCAGGGAGGGAGGCGAGAGCTGTGCCATGTACCCTCCTCCCTCTCCCCACTCCCAGAGCTCCGGGGGCCAGGGAGGCAGGAGCCGTGCCACACTCCCTCCTCTCTCTTCCCCTCCTCCGGTGCGCCACGGGCCGGAGAGGCTGCGAAGTGCACACACACTCCCTCCCATCTCTTGGGGCCTCAGCAGAGGGGGGGCTGCAGGTGGGGCTGGGAGCAATCACCCCTGGCACCCATCTCCCTTCAGATGCGCTGGCTTTACACGTGTGTCACTTCAGTAACACCGGTAGGAAAAAAACTGCTCAGACAGAAACCAGCAGAATCTGCCAACTCTGTGCATGGACAATGGTAAATAAAATGTCTCATGAGCCATTTATAGAACCCAATGGGTCGCATGCGGCCCAAGGGCCGCAGGTTACCTACCCATCACTGGCCTATATCCATCTGCGCATTTTATACCTAGAAACTGGTTAGGGTAAAATAAGAACCAACCAAAATTGCCACCTAAATCTGGAAGGATTTTTGAAGCTTGAGGATATTCTTTGTTAAATTGTTTCGGTGGAAAAAACAAAACAAAACAAAACCCCCAAAAGCATGCACTTCTGCATTTTCAATGTTAGGATAAAAGATGAAGCACCAAAATGCACTGAGACCAGTACTATTTTTGTTCTGTATGGAATTATGATACTCTGAATACTCCATTGAAGATCAGGCTTTTGTGGGATTTCCAAACCATGAAAGTTTTAATATAAACTGAGAACAGCTATGGATGAAATTTGATTATTTGTCCAGAGCAAAGTTTTGTCTAGATCACGAAGGAAGGAAGGAAGGAAGGAGGGTAGGAAGAAGGTGGGGGGGAGGGAGGGTAGATCTATGGGATGAGTTACTAAGGCCATGTCTCCACTCGTCAGAGATTCAACGCTCTGGCAATCGATCCTCCAGGGTTTGATTTAGTAGGACTAGTCAAGACCCACTAAATCAAGCTCCGAGGGTGCCCCTCTCGGTACTGGCACTTATCGCTGTTGCGAGCAGTAAGAGAAGTTGACAGGAACGTTTATCCCACCAACCTTCAGCTGTGGGGCCACACCAGAAAATCGGTGCAAGGTACATCAACTCAAGCTACACAATTCAGGTGGCAGGAGTTGCATATTTTGCATCAGTTGAATATTTTGCATCAGTTTTCTCCAACCTGGCCTGAAGTAGTTGTTCTTGATGCCAGAACAGTTCAAGCAAACCAAGGCTATGTCTACACTGCAGTTCTTTTTTGGAAAAAGGTACGCAAATTGCGAACCACAGTTTGCATACCTTTTTCCAATTTTTTTTTTGGAAGAGGCTTTTCCAACATTTGGCCCATCCACATGGGGCCAAATGTGGGGAAAACCTCCTATTTTGGAAGAGCCCTTATTCCTCATAAAATGAGAAAAAAAGGATTCTGAAAGAACATGCCCGCTTTTTCAGAAACTGATCCAAAAAAAGCAGATGGCTTCCCTGGACATGGCAGAGTTTTTCTGGGATACCTCCGGTACCCCGGAAAACCTCTGTAGTGTAGACATAGTCCAAGGAGCCTCTAGAAATGTTAGTTACCATGCAGATGGGGAAAAGAGGGGCTAGACAACCCAAACTAGTCTTGTCTCACCTGATTCTCTGGAGTCCAAAGACAGAACAAAAACATAGGCATATTAGACAAGGATGTAGCCTCCAGGAGATGCTATCCGGGGACTACACCAGTGCTTCTGCCCAGCTCTGCTCTGTCCCAGAAAAGACATAATTGAGCCAAGAGATGTGTATGCTGATGGTGTTCTACATTTAGCCTGGAATCACTTTGTAGCAACACCATTCTGCCACATCCCCACACCGTGACAATGTAATTTGATAACTCAATCCACGCACGATTTTATTTGATAAGAAACAATTTCTTGGTGACAGAATGAACACAATAAGTGCTACTGCTCATATTGCCTTGTCAACCTTCTAGTAAATCTGGGTAGCTTCTCTTGCCATTGTTTAGCGTTCTCGCTCCCCAGTGACACAAAATACGTCACTTACATGTCGGCTCTGTTCTGAAGATCTCTAATAAACATTGCTTCTTCCCTAAAAACTAGAAAAAGCCCAATCCAGCTTCCACAGAAGCCAAGGATGCCTTGGCCATGGCTCACATCAGTAGCAGAGGAATCAGACCCATATTATATTATCTATCTAAGCTACAAGTTGCACCTCTCTAATCTGGCCTCCCTCAGGACCTAGCCGGTGCCAAACCAGAGAATTTGCCAAACCATGGGAGGTCAGTATTGTCTAGCAGCATCACCATCACTTCCACTGCTTACTGGGTTCTTAGAAGACATATGGGGTGAATTAGAGCTAAATCACAGCACAGAACACTGTGTGTCAGAACTGGTGGCTGTAAACAAAGTTTATGGGACCATGGAAAACTTGGCCACCCCCATGATCAGTGGACATCCGGCTAACTAAAATCATGCTGGACCACAGATGTTGCTGGACCAGAGAGTGCCGGACTAGAGAGGTTCAACCTGTACTTGCAAAGGAGAAAAAAGTGAAAATGTCGCTAATCTTGCCCCTTTTTTCACGTTTTTCAAAATTTGATCAAAAATGTTTGGAAGAAACTTTTGGTTTTAGGAAATATTAGCTTGCTTGCCTTTGTGTGCCTCTCCCTTCCCCCCTCCAATCTCCTCTTCTCATCTTCAGCAAGTCACTTAACTTCTCAGAGTTTCATTTTCCTCCTGTGTCCAAACAGAGCAGCACCCCTGCTGGGAGAGCTAATTGATTAGTTAATATCGCAACATTATTTTGCATACAAAGTGCTGTGAGTAGTGATTCTTATTTATTATTGATGCTGTTTAGTTTCATTCCATAGCATTGGGAAGTAACTGACAATGAGAAAGGAGGATTAATATTTGAATCACAAATAAGGAAACAAGGACAGTTACGGAATTTATTCTGACTTCACTTTCTTTGGTGTAACTATCTTGACTCCAGAAGTGGTCCCCCTGATTTATACCGAACCTACGTTTGGGCCTTGAAAAACAACGACTAAGGGATGCTGAAATTTTATGCGCAATTTTTGCTGATTTGCACATGTAACTTATAGAAGGGTAAAAAGTTAAAAGATAAAAAGGCAGAGACTCTGACAGACAGGGGAGTGAGGCTACGGGAATGCATCCCATCTTTTATGCTCTCACCTCCTTTTGTACAATGATCCCCATCAGAGCTAACAATATTACCCAAGATCATGAATTCACTCCCAGCTCTACCCTCTTAAACATAATATTTGTATTACGCCTCTTGAGTTCATCAGTCTTGCTACAGGCTTTACATATGCAGTAACGCTATTAACGTGCAAAAATGGAACCTGAAGTGCAAAGAAGGCTTTCAGAAATGGAACGGGGCTGAGAGAGGGGAAGAGGGAAATCCGGCAGAAGGGGACTAAATGGTAATTCAAAAGCTTCTGTTTCAGGCTGACTGCTGGGTGGAGAAACCCTGGATTGTCCCAACTCCCTCACAGAAGTCGTTCTCCTGGAAAATTTACAGCTCTGAGCTGATTGTTTGACTTGGCACTATAGTCAGGATGCTGCCTTGTAAACTTAATAATAGCTGCCCTCTTTTTAATTTGTTTGACCTTGACTACAATAATTTATTATGTGCATTAGATCTTTTTTTGTTTTAACAAAGAATTTGGCTTCTTTTTCTTCACTGAATGATGCTATGGTTTCGAACCCCTCCTGCTTCATAGTGCACTGTGGCTGCCACATAGCAAGCTTAGAGGTTTGGTGGGGAAGGCAATCCCTTGAAAACCATGTTCTCCAGGTTGCCTTAAAGTAGAGGAGCTTTTCCTAGCATAAATATATTATCTTTCTACAGGGTTCCTTTTGAGACGAGAATCCTTCTGGTTTGCAAAACTTTCCTCCCCACCTCTTGGCAGGCCCATTTGAGGAAACAGCCGCAACGTTATTTGTATTTTAGAAACCATGTAATTGCCAAAATAAAATAAAATCACCCCAAGCCCCAACACTATGTAAATCTAGTAACTCCTGTCGGTGTCAGCAAAAAGCCCCAGCAGAGTTGAGGACAAAAAGCAGACAGAGGTGTTCAAATTGCTGCTGGTCAAGGCACTTTTCTGTAGCACAGAGCATGCAGAAAGCCACAGGCTTTTTAGGTTGTTTGATGGTTGTATTTGCACCATTCATGTTTGATATTCACTGCCCCAGCCCAGTATTGGCAGCGTTCAAACACACTCTGTTCGGACTATGTGCAGTGCCCGTCGTTTTATTGCCAGGCGAAATTGTGGCTCCAAAGAGTTGACATTGTTCAGACTTTCCTCAACAGGCCTCTTTTGTCTTTCTGGTTGTAGAAGAGCCCACGTTTCGCTGTGAGGACTGCGATGAACTCTTCCAGTCGAAGCTGGACCTGCGGCGACACAAGAAATACGCCTGCAACTCTGTCGGCTCGCTGTATGAGACACTGAATGAGGAGATCAAACAGGAAGGGCTAAGCGATGGCCAGGTCTACGAATGCAAAGACTGTGAGAGAATGTTCCCCAATAAATACAGGTATTGCTGAGCCCACAGAAACTCGTGTGGGACGTGGAAAAATAGAAGAAATTATCCTAACACAAAATATGACTTTTAAGTGCATGGATCTAGGGGGAGCAGAAGTGGTAGCAGATCATGGCTTTTCAGCTGTAGGCCACCATCCTGAGGGATTTGGGCTTATTTAGTCTGCAAAAGAGAAGAGTGCGGGGGGCGGGGGATTTGGTAGCAGCCTTCAACTACCTGAAGGGGGGTTCCAAAGAGGATGGAAAGAGGCTGTTCTCATAGTGACGGATGGCAGAACAAGGAGCAATGGTCTCAGGTTGCAGTGGGGGAGGTCTAGGTTAGAACCTAGAAGGAAGTTCTTCACACAGCGCATAATCAACCTGTGGAACTCCTTGACTGAGGAGGTTGTGAAGACTAGGACTATAACAGGGTTTAAAAGAGAACTAGATAAATTCATGGAGGTTAAGTCCATAAATGGCTATTAGCCAGGATGGGTAAGGAATGGTGACCCTAGATTCTGTTTGTCAGAGGGTGGAGATGGATGGCAGGAGAGAGATCGCTTGATCATTACCCGTTGGATTCACTCCCTCTGGGATACCTGGCATTGGCCACTGTCGGCAGACAGGGTACTGGGCTGGATGGACCTTTGGTCTGACCCATTATGGCCATTCTTATGTTCTTATGGATATTAGGAGAAACTCTTTCCCTAGAAGGGTGGGGAAGCACTAGGGTGGGTTCTCCATCCCTAGAAGTTTTTTAGTCCTGGTTTGACAAAGCCCTGGCTGGGATGATTGAGATGGGGTTGGTCCTGCTTTGGGCCAGGGATTGGACTTGATGTCCTCCTGAGGTCTCTTCCAGCGCTGAGATTCTATGGTTCTGCATATGGCTCCGGCTGGTTGTTTTCAGAAAATCACTCTCAATCAGGCAACTGATGTTGAGTTTGTGGTCTCAGTTTATGACTTAGGTTCCCCCGTCATGGTACATTTTCCATTTTCACTCCTCCGCTGAAGATCAATCCTGATAATTGGTTCTGATTGTTGGCCACCTCAGCGGGAAGCTGGACCAGACATGGTGTTTGAATTCCACCTCCCTCTTTTCAGGTCTAGACCGAGGCACATTGTCAGGGCTAATCTGAAGGTCCCAGTCCTCATTCTGATGTGCTGGTTCAGTAGCTAAGCAGAAGTGGTCAGTTCTGTCAACCAGGCATGACGACCATTTGAAAAGAGCATACCAACAGGGCCCCTTCCTTCACCACTGAAGTCAAGGGGATGAGGTTCTCTGCCAGAGAAACATGGCAGTAGGGTTACAGCATTGCCCGTCTTACAGAGATGATCCAAAAATGTCCATCACAACAAAATCTTTGTTAAAATATATTTAGTGAAAATTTTCTTTACAAATATTTTCTGCTTTCCAATCCTTTCTGAAGTGAATGAGAAATAACTCACTGGGGGAAAAGGGAGAATGAATGATAAAGCTCAGTTTAGTCTCTTCTCTTTAGTAGTATCAGCCTTTTATAATGAATTTTACCAGGAAGGTTTTAATGAAAATGTGGCAATTGCAGAGTGCCTATGTGTGCATTAAACTGGTCACCTTTAAAAAAACTTAAAAATCCTCTCCCAGTTAAACTTAGTTACAATTCCCTTTCCCAAAAATGTAATTTCATGCATAGATTAAATGTAATGCCACTTCAGTTGGAAACTACCAATTTTGTTTGGTCCCCAGCAAATCTGAACATTGCCCTTTATTCATAGAGAGAGAGACTCCCCGCTAATGCAGCTGAATAAATCCAGTCAATACACCTAGTTTGCCTAATCATTCTTGGAACGTAATAGAGATCAAATCAAGAATATCAGTAGACAGCCGAAATTGAGCACTTAGCAGATGACGATGTAAACAGATGTGCTAATCTCACTAGATATTTTCCTGTAAATATTGAGTTTAGTTGTCCACATTTTCCTCAAAATATACTCATAAATCACGACTAACCACAGGAAAATAATATCACTTCATGGGTGAACCTACTTTCTTTATCAGAATGGGTGATTATTCTTCATCAATAACAGCAAGTCAACAGCAAGTGTTTTGCTTCTGACAATTAGCAATCAGAATTTGAAGGGAAAAGAGAGGATGTCCCATGGAGCAAGGAGATTTTAAACTGCCTTGGTTCATCAGAAATGGTTAGCCGCCAGAAGGAAATCTAGCCAAGCACCAGAGGTAGTGTGCAGAAACAGCAACATGCAGAGTTGTCATAACTTGTGACCGCAAATGCCGTCATGTCACAGATATTTGAATATTTCAATTTTCAGTTTTGGCTGGGAGTGGTGAAAGAAACTAAGGACTTGTCTGCACCGTGCTGGGGAATGATGCTTCAGTGGTTGATACACCGGCCGTTGATTTATCGTGTCTGCCCAGACATGATCAATCAATTTCCGAGCACTCTCCCATCAAAGCCGGTCCTACACCAGGATGAGAAGAATAGCTGGCACTGACAGGAGAGCAGCCCCTGCCGACCTTACTGCATGCAAGATGCCGCCGTAAATACGTCAACTTCAGATACACTAGTAGTGTCGCTGAAGTGACATAGATTAGATCATTGTCAGGGTTTACACTAGGCCTTAGGGAGTTAAGTACCTAATTCCTGGGTTCTTAACTCCCTAATGCTCATGTCGAAATCCCAGCCATACGGCCTAATCCTAGGATGTCGTACCTTTATAGAATAGGGTCTATGGAACATAACAGACAGACAGAACCTTTCTAGCGGGTTTTTAACTGTCCTGTAGAATATAATATAGAATTGAATACCCACGTTAAATGTTTATAGGGACAATTTTTAAAAAACCTATCGAGAGGATTACATTTTCTATTAAATTTCAATGGATTTTAACAGTTCTGTGGAATTTCTCTATATGGCTAAATATCTGCTACTCCCAGTGATCTGTATTAGAAGCCAATGTGAGTTACAAATGTTCCTCCTTTCTCGGGATCACAGGATCTCCAGGGTGAACAACTTCCAGCTTTTTTGACACTTGAATTGCTAATGGGGTAAATCTTCTTTACCACACACTATATGTTCATCCTCGGAGGAGGAATTTCTTGTCCTTCTTACCCATCCCACCGCCCACCCCAGTGGCTTCCCTTTACTGTCACCCCCTGGTCTGCTGGCTCAGCAGGAGAGTTGCTTGCTGACACATACACTCAAGATGAAAAGGCAGACAGAATATTTTGGCATGGGGGAAAATACAGCAACCTACGGCTTGCTCTGAAAAGCTATCTGTGTAATGGCTGTCTTCCAGCAGCCACTTCGGCTGGCCATCATCGGGCCTGGTTTGAGACGCGCTGCCAGTTGGCAGAAGTTGAAATCGCCGAGTTAAGTCATAAAAGATGTCTGACATTTAAAAGTGAAAAGTGTTTGCACCTTATCACGTTTCTTTCAAATGCGGAGTCCCTAGTGTTCTGCAGAGTGATGGGCTTTGTGCCCATGAAAATGGCAACAGGATCGAGTCAGCAGCCATAGCGAACAGCTCGTCTTTCCTTGCCGGAACTTCAGGAGTCTCTGTCCCCTATAGGTTTTTTCCCCTCATGGTCCTGCGGGACTGGGGGTCCATTTTCTCTCTTTTTCAAGCTAAATGGAGCCCACTTTTGAGGGAGGAAATTCTTGAAACGTAACACATTTTAGAGGGTAGAATGGGCCTGTTTTCAAATGTGGAGTGAAATGCCAAAAGAAAAAAAAAAAGAGAACCTTTCCCTAGACACAGCCTTGATTGTTAACCTGCTGGCCGATTTATTTTAAAAGATTTTGAAGTCACGTGATGTGAGAAGCACCATTTCAGCTAGTTAGTTCTGAAAAAAAAAGCAATGGCTTATCGACCTGTTTCTCTGTCACCATCTTTAATGTCACCACCATCTTCATCTGTCACCCCCGGGTCCGGTCGGAATGGGACGGGACGACAAAAAGCCGGACGGCCCCAGGGCAGGAGGGATAAGGGGAGCCCTGACGGTAAGTTGGTGGGGCGGGTTCCAGCATCTCTTTGGTACGGAGGCCCTAAAGAACCATGTGTGAGACAGGATTGCGGTCGCTGTAGCTCCGTTGTCAGCAAGTGTCTCTAAATTGGAGGTACAGTTGGGCTGTCCCTAAATTAGAACCGGTCGAGGACTACGTTATTCATTAGCTCTCTGACTGTGGCTGAGTGCCTGAAGTCTCTGCTCTCTGCCTGTCTTTCTTTCCTAGCCTGGAGCAGCACATGATAATCCACACGGAGGAGAGGGAGTACAAGTGTGACCAATGTCCAAAGGCTTTCAACTGGAAATCGAACCTGATTCGTCACCAGATGTCACATGACAGTGGCAAACGATTTGAATGTGAAAACTGTGTGAAGGTATGGTTCAGGCCCTTATGCAGGGCGGGTTTCCCAGCGCCATCCAGGAAAAGACCTGGTGAGCGGGAGAAATGACGCTGCGGCAATAATCAAACGCAGTGGCTGTCGGCATGGTTTTACTGTCTTGAGCAGGTGCTCAGCAAGATGCGGCCTGGGGGCCGGATCTGGCCCACTTGACACTTTGGTCCAGCCCCCGGACTGCATCTGGTCACTTTCTATTTATATTCTGCTGCCCATGCCTCCGAATTTCCAGACAGTAGTTCAGGCAGCAGGATCCTACTTAAATGACTCCTGGCTGCTGGTCGCTGCTGTACCCTGGTAGGGGCTGGAGCCATGAGCCTTTTAAGCAGCTGCAGCAACTCCAGGTGGCTGCTAGGCAATGCAGTAGTGGTGGGGCCAGGAGTGGTGTTTTTAATTCAAAGCCTCTGGCCCACACACCTCTGGGGGGAGGCTAGTCCCTAGCCCCTCCCCTTCCTCCCCAGGCCCCGCCCCTTCTGAGGGTGGAGCCAGCCTGTGACCATGTACCAAAATTCATTAAGTGGCCCCCCTGCAAAAATTATTGCCCACCCCTGGCCTGTAGGCATGACAATTGTAACCCTTATTCAGAATAAGGTAGTATGAGTAACAGGAAGCAAAGAACAGACTCCTCAGCCCATAAACTTGGATGTGGGACCCGATCCACCAGCAAGCAGCCATTCCCATAGCCCTTTCCCCAGCATCACGAGGCTCTCTAGATTTCAGGAGAGCCCCGTGAAGCATATGTGTTATCAGGCAGATAGACTGAGCTGTCCAGAAGCAAAACTATTCATAAACTCGGGTATACCATAGCGGAGTCGGGTGCCAACAGATTTGCCTGATACAAGTCAGCACGGCTTGTAGCTGTTATCTCTTTGCCGAGCAAGGAGAAAACCCTGCAGTGCTGAACTCAGCATCTCTTAATCCGGACCACGCTTACGACAAACAACAGTTGTCAAGCAACCCTCCCACTGCTGCTTCCTCCCACTCCCTGTCGGTCTGGGTCCCCTCAAAGCCTTTTCTCTGTTCTCGTTTTCTCAGGTGTTTACTGACCCTAGCAACCTCCAGCGGCACATCCGTTCCCAGCACGTTGGTGCGCGAGCCCACGCCTGCCCGGACTGCGGCAAAACCTTTGCCACCTCGTCTGGCCTCAAACAACACAAACACATTCACAGCACTGTCAAACCTTTCATATGTAAGTTGTCACGGCCATCACAGCGCTCTGGCTTTTGCTCTAATTGCACATATCCTGAGGGGGGCCCCCGGCACGGGCTGTACCTCTGTCGAGCAGCCGCTGTAATTTTATAGGTCAGAGCACAAGATGAAATTCCCCAGCAATTTTTTTTTTTTTGCATGCGCCTTGTTTTTTCAGTAAACATTCGTGGCAGTTTTTGACTTTCTTGACAAGTTAAAAGCTGAGTTGCTCAGCAGTCCCAGGGATGCCATTTTCTCATATCTTTTCTTTCTCTCTTTCTCTTTCAAATGTTCCTGTGGGTGACATAAATAGATAGCCTGAGAGAAATGTGTTTCTGGGGGCTTCAAATCACATGCCCAGTGTGAAGAATTTAGGAAAGCAGCAGATAGTAGAAATAAGACAATTGAAAAAGCAGGGAGGCTTTTTTTAATTCTTTATTCATGAAGCCTTTAATCTGAACAATACTCGGCCAAAATTTAAATGGCAAATTAGCTGCATCAGGAGGCCATGTCTACACGGCAGGGTTTAACTCAAAATAAGCTACACAAACTAAGCTACGTCAATTGTGTAGGTCATTGCAAAATAGCTTATTTCGAGTTTTGGTGCTGTCTACACAGCACTTATTTTGAAACAGAGTTCTGTTCCTCCGACTTCCCCTACTCCTCGTACAGTGAGAGTTATAGGAGTCAGAGTAAGAAGTCCTCCAGCTTGACGGTATTTCGACATTTTATTCGACTATGTTATTTCGAAATAATGTTGCTGTGTAGACATAGCCTTAGAGACTAACAGAAATACATATTGTATCATGAGCTTTCGTGGGCAAAACCCACTTCCTCAGATGAGCTGGAAGAGATCCAAAGGGATCACTAGATCATTAACCCTGGGAATGCTTGCAAGCTCTTAATTGATTTTCTTACTGCTTTTGGGTTTTTCAAAAAATCGACATAGTTACCCATTGCACCTGGGTAATTGCGCCGGAAGGTGTATTCGACAGACCTAGAAAGGTGCCTGAAGTGATCCGGGCACTGGCATGTGGCATCTCTCCGAAAAGGGGGGTTACGTAGTTAAAGCACAAAACAGGATCTCTTGTTCAGTTCCTGGCTTTGAGGTGGAAGCTGCATGTTACATTGGGGTGGACAAAAAGCCAGAGGCAGTTCACCCCTGGCGGGCTGCTGGTATTTTATTTACCTGCATGGCGCAGATATGGCCGCTTGCAGCACAATTGTCTGCCAATCGTCATTCCTGGCCAACGGGAACTTCAGGAAATGGTATCTCAGTCCGCGCTGTTTCCCGCAGCTCCCATTGGCCAGAAACAATGTTCCACGGCCAATGGGTGCTGCAAATGGCTGTACCTGTGACCGTACCTGTGGCCAACCCTGGTGAACTATATCTGGCTAATAAACCACTTATTGCCCACCCATGTGTAAACCCAGTGAACTTTTCTGTGCCTCCGTATCTCCAAATGGGAAGAGTGCACAAGGATAGGAGTGAAGTGACGTTCATTCATGTGCCCTGAGATAATCCGACGGGCATCAGTAGGGAAATACAAAATACTGTTGTGATTCATTTTGCTGACTAGAGAGATGATGATGTGATCTTTCATGTAGCATTTCATGCCAACTGGCACATGAAAAAGAGAGACTCTGAAGCTCATAATATTTCTGTGTTGAAATGAACAGTTTCTTCCAACAAGGTCTTCACTCTTGAATCAAAGCAATGATGGGGAAAGTGTTCTCATCCATATCAAGGTTTGAAATAATTTGAAAACAAGTCTACCCAGGTCATGTGTGACAAGCAATGTTCCCTCTAATTTTTTCCATCCATGTGCAGAATGCATTTTGTTATGTGCCCTGAGGCATGTGCAGCTGTGCACCACCCAGAGAAACACATGCTGTGGGCACTATGGACACTCTGCTAATTGGCTGGGCAGCATTTGAATCTCTCCTGGGTGGCCACCCAAGCCCTCAGCTTGCAGGGAACACTGGTGTCAAGTGGAGATTCGTGTTGATAGGGTGCATCTACGCTGCACCGTTATTTTGAGATAACTAGTATTATTTCAGTATAACAATGAAAGCAGCTGCACAGCCATTCAGTTTTTCGGAATAATTTCGAAATAATGAGCGGCTTCATTCTATGAGGAATAACGCCTATTCTGAAATAGCCATTTTGAAATAAGGTGTGTGTAGTCACTCCACTGCTGCTATTTCGAAATAGCCCCTCACCAGGGTCATTCTAAGTTATTCCTCCCCAGTGCCTTGTGGGGCTCTAAATTGAGATTGCACGTCTACATTAAGGAAGCCTGCCTCGGTCTAATTTTGAGGCTTCCCTGCACTGTAGACATGCTAGTTTGAAATAAGCTATTTCGGAGTAACTATTCTGGAATAATTTATTTAAAAATAAGCGTGCAGTGTTGACATACCCATATTGAATCGGTTAACGGGGTCAAAAGTAAAAAATGTCCATGGGTGTTGGGGCACTTCCTGACTAGGCTTTACAGACTCTTGGGGCCACAGAGTTCCCTGGAAAACGTTTTTCTTTCTGTTTAACAGAAAGTATTTGCACCATTGCACCTGAATAATAAAGCAAGTCGCTTTGGGTGCTTTTATAACTATAAAACCCAGAACAGTAAGTGAGATGATTCCATGTGAATTTCCAAAATCACTGCACCTCTGGGCTTTGAAACAAGTATTTTTAAGCCCGCCTTTGGTATTGGAATGATGAAATAAGATCTGGTCTCCTTTCCAGCACACTGTTGCTTGTGCTGCATAACCATGAGGGTGTTGCAAAGATTCTTTCGGGCATGGAGGAATGAAAAAAAACAATAATCCCTTTCTTCAGATGAACTTATTTTTAATATTACCCTTCATCTTTCCATCTATTTTTTTTCTGCATGAGATGATTATACTTTGCTTGTTTATTTGCATTATTAAACTTATTTACCATAGGGATATGGCTCACCCACAAACCCAATGTTCAGCCAACGAATGTTTACAAAAAATTGCATTCTCTTCTGATGTAATTTACTAAAGTAGATTAGCTATTTATTATGAATTTTTATATCTTTTCCAAGCCACAATATAACATCTTTTGGCACACACAAAGGGAGACATAGTTAAAATTAGAAAGGGGGTAATTTTCCACTGGAAAGAAAAATATACAAACATCTTTTCAATAAATCCAAAAATGTGACATTTCTCCAAAAATTATTAGTAATTTGAGAGGGAGTTATAAATTCACACACATGGAAACACTTGTGTTCACACAGACCTATATACACACTCTCTTGAATACATGCAAACATTCTCCGAGGCCTACAGACGCTCTCTTTGCAAATACACAAGCATGCAGGGAGAAACACTCCTGCACTCTAGAATTAAAGAGTCAAACAGATGCAACTGTCAACGCCAAGAAACTCAAAGTTAAGGCTGGAAGCTCCATCCTTACCTTGGCCTACTTTCTGCAACACTTTGGGTATGTCAACGCTACTATGTTTTATCTCCAAAAACTGCCTTTTGGCAACAAACCATGAGAGTGTTCACACTGCAACACCACTTTTATCAGGAAAAACACCCAGTTTTAGTGCAAAAAACTCCCACCTCTGTGAGAGACATTTTTCTTTTCCCCTCCCATTATTGTCATCAAAGAGCCAGTGTAGACATTGTGCTTTGTTTTGTCAAGAGAACTGGCTTCTGCCAGAATCCCACAATGCCTTCCCTGCTGGCTTTGCTCAGTGTTTTGTGATCTCTGCTGCCCTGCAGGCATGTGCCCCCTCCTCTTTCAAAGCTCTTGGAAATATCTGACAGCTGAGTGAGCTGCTCCGTTTGGGGAACAAACAAAGAGCAAATCATTGGAATGCTCCTGTTCTATCCTATACTAGGAACCCAGCAGCGGGCAGACCACTGCTGCGGGGGCGGGGGACAGATTGCTGTTCTGCTTTTCTACTCATGAGGCTTCTCCCGGCAGCTGAGGAGACTGTGGGAGAACTCGAGGGAATCCCAAGAAAGGCAGGGATCAGCTCTGCCTTCCCACAACACTGCCCAGTGGGATACATACCCAGCGTGCATTGCTGTCAATGATGGTGCCTCCCCCACCCCAGTGTAGACATGTTCTGTTGACAAAGAGAGCAAATGTAAACACCTTCTGGCGAGTTGTACTTTATTGACGTTTAGGTGTTGACGTAAGTTTTGTCCACACAACTTGGTAGTGTGGACGCAACCCTAACATATGGGAGGCCCTTCATCCTTCTGAGGCTGCCTAAGGCATGTCTCTGGGGCTCTGTAACCATGAGAACACAGAGCAAGTCCTTGCGATTTCTGGATTCCTTGTGTTTTGCAGACGCTGGCAGATCCCCCTGTACAAATTCAGGCATAAATACAGCAAACCCATAATTGTTTTCACACTTACCTTCATGGAAAATAGCTGGGGATTCATTTCCCTTCTTGAAATACCCATTAAAACCAAGGACATGTTAAAAAAACAATAAAACCAACCAACCAAAAATCCTCCTTTGAAAGGGTCAGAGAACCACAATCCTTCTGTCTAGAACCACAATCCTTCTGTCTACACAAGAACAGGCTGCCACAGGTTAAGGTGTGAATGCTGGAAATTAGGGATGGGCTGAACAAGTTAGATCAAACGACCATCATTTGGCTTTTACATCTCTTTGGATCTTAAAAAAATGCTTGATTGCTATTTCCCCTTTGCATTTGGCAATGTCTCTGCTCTCCTGAGCTACATGCAGGGCCAGAAGCATGAGTGTTAAAATACCATGAGGAAAAACAGATCTTCTAGCAATACTGTCACCAAGGAGAGCTAGTCTGCTCCTGTGAGATTCTTCTCCCCTTTGGGGGGGGGGAGTCCCCATGCCAAATCTGTGAATGGGTTTGGAGGTGTGTAGGGTGGAAATAGTATTAGAACAGCTCCCCTGGCCATGTTTAGATACTTCCATTCCTGTCCCGATGTAAACCAGGAGGATAATAAATTGCAGCAAAGGTTTCACTTTTAACCCAGGCATAGGGGCCTCTTGCATAGGAGGAAGTATTGCTTCATCCGTAAGCCAGAGGACTGGGTGTCAGGGCATCCGGCTTCTATTCTTGCTTGGCTACTGTCTTATGTAATTCACTGAACCTTGCTCTGCTTTGTGAAATGGTGATAATAACAACTCTCTTGTGAAATCAGTGAAAGCCTATGTTCACTACCAGGTGAAATGTATCCCCGTGCAAAGGGCCAAGTCAAAGGATGCCACTTTAGGTGAATGGGGGAAGAGTAGGACTTGTGCTGACATTCGGCACAAGGGGTGAATCTCACCTTACCGCTTTGGAGGTGAAATAGAAGTGCCAGGCCATCTCGTAATAAGTGCGGAAGGAGCACCAGAGGAAACAAAATTAAACTTCTTTGGATTTCTGAAAGTTTGGGTTGAGTTTGATTCTTGTTTCCTGAGAACCCCCTTGCCTGGCCCATCGGGGACAAAATCCTGCCACGTAAAAGTTGTCACCTGATATTTAGCATCCTGAATGCCTGGTATTTAGCAGCCTGCATGGAAAATGCTGCCGAGCATTAACTCTGCCACTGCAAGGGTGCCCTTATTAATTTAACAAACACAAGATCTTGCCTTCTTCCTAGCTGAGGCTGAGCCCTGGTTTGAGAAATATTTATAGAACATCCCCATGGAGCGATAACTTACTATTAATGGCATTTTTTAAAAAAGAGATAGATTTGATTAAATGAGGCAACGTTCTTCTCCCTTCAGCCTTGAATGTTTCCTGCCATGCCAGACGATGAGGAAAGCAGGCTTGCTAATATAAATAGATATTATGATTAAAGTGCATGATTATCTTTATTTAAAATAATAATAATAAAAGTCCTTGAGCTAGAATTGCACATTATATCAGGTTTCTGCAGATTTGCAGGGGTATAGCTGCGAGCTGAGATTTGCGTCCACTGGGACTTTTTCACAGGGAAATGTGCTGGTTATTATTTATCACTTGTATTACAGTAACCTTTCCACATGTCCACCACCAGTCCAGCCTGCTGTGCTGGGAGCTGTACAAACACACAGTAAGAGACAGCCCCCTCTTTTATAAATGGAGAGCTGACCTGCCAGGAATGTTAAGTGACTTGCCTAAGGTCACACAGAAAGTCTGCGGCAGAGGAAATAGAGCAGTGGCTTATACCAAAAGGCGGGGCTCCTCATTTTCTTCACTCTGTGGGACAAAGGGGGCGAGGTGGGATGAAGAGCAGGAAGAAGCGCCCCAGCATAGCTCAGCATTCCAGGAGGGAAGCAATTTCATATTAATTTCATATTGGCTTTGTTGTTTGGTTTCTGTTGATGCGTTAGGTGAGGTCTGCCACAAATCCTACACACAGTTCTCCAACCTCTGCCGCCACAAGCGGATGCATGCGGACTGTCGCACCCAGATCAAATGCAAGGACTGCGGCCAGATGTTCAGCACTACCTCCTCTCTCAACAAGCACCGGCGCTTCTGCGAGGGCAAGAACCATTACAACCCCGGGGGGATTTTTGCCCCGGGCCTACCTTTAACGCCCACCTCCATGATGGACAAATCCAAACCCTCCCCCAACCTCAACCATGCCAGCCTGGGGTTCAATGATTACTTCCCATCTCGGCCTCACCCTGGGGGTATCCCGTTCTCCCCTGCTCCCCCAGCTTTTCCGGCCCTTACTCCAGGGTTCCCAGGGATTTTTCCTCCCTCCCTATACCCCAGACCTCCTCTGTTACCTCCCACCCCGCTGCTCAAGAGCCCCCTCAACCATACTCAAGACGCAAAGCTTCCCAGCCCCCTGGGAAACCCGGCCCTGCCATTGATTTCCGCCATCAGCAACAGCAACCCGCCCGTCTCTGGGGAGGAGAAATTCGAAAGCAGCCTGGAAAACTCCTACCTGGACAAGCTAAAAGCCAGGAACAGCGACCTGTCTGATGGAAGCGACTTCGAGGACGTCAACACCACCACGGGCACGGACCTTGAGACCACCACTGGGACTGGCTCCGACCTGGAAAGTGACGCGGAGAGCGACCGGGACAAGGGGAAAGACAAAAGCAAACAGGCGGAGAGCAAGCCCGATTTTGTCAGCAGTTCCGCGCCCGCCGGCTCCACCAACAACTTGAGCGAGCTTCCCCTTTTCTATTCACAGCACTCCTTCTTCCCTCCCCCGGAGGAGCAGCTGCTCCCCACGACGGGGGCAGCCAATGACTCGATAAAAGCGATCGCCTCTATTGCCGAGAAATATTTCGGCCCCGGCTTTATGGGGATGCAGGAGAAGAAGATCGGCTCCCTCCCATACCACTCCATGTTCCCCTTTCAGTTCCTCCCCAATTTCCCCCATTCCCTGTATCCTTTCGCGGATCGGACCCTCAATCACAACTTGCTGGTCAAGGCAGAACCAAAGTCACCTCGGGACATTCACAAAGTGGGGAGCACCAGCGCAGAGTCGCCCTTCGATCTCACCACCAAACCCAAAGAGATGAAGCCAATCTTGCCACCCCCCAAGGTCTTGCCAGCCCCGTCTTCTGGGGAGGAGCAGCCACTGGATCTAAGCATTGGCAACCGCATCCGAGCCAGCCAGAATGGAGGGCGGGAACCCCGGAAGAACCACATCTATGGGGAACGGAAGCTCATGGCCAGCGACGTACTACCCAAGATGTCGCAGGCTCAGCTGCCGCAGCAGCCGTCCCTGCATTATGCGAAGCCATCCCCCTTTTTCATGGACCCCATATACAGGTATTAACATACCCTTCCTTAACCATTTCTTCCTGCAGGCTGGTTTCAAAGCGGGGGGAGAGGTTGTGACGCAAGGCACATCATGAGTTGGGGGGTGATGTGGAAAAAAGCGAATGAAAGTTCATTACAAGCCAGCTCCATTTGATGGTATTTTCCCTCTTTTGTTCAGGTGTAACCCACACGCTTAGCGTGCGTCCAGACTTAATTTCCTCTTTAGAAAGAGGAATGCAAATGAGGGAAATCGAAAATGCCAATGAAGCACTGATTTACAAATCTCGCGCTTCATTTGCATAATCTCTTCCGATCGCTTTTTCAAAAGAGATTCCCCCCCCCCAAAAAAAGCAGTCTAGATGGGATTCTTTAAAAAAAAAACCCTATTTCGAAAGAACCCTGTAAACCTCATTTTTTCAGGAATAAGGGTTTTTTCGAAAAAGGGGCTTTTTTTCGAAAGAGCCCCGTCTAGACTGCTGTTTTTTTCTGAAAAAATCTCTAAACCCAGGGAACAGAAAAAAATAGCCCACCTCATTTCTGAGTCTCCAGAAAGAGTGAGCATGGATTTAAACTCACAGGCAAGGCTTGACTCCTCTATCACTTTAAAATCTTTTACAAATTTTTATCAAACACAAAACATGGTGGGACCCCCGTTACAAAAAATTGACACATTGCGTTCCCCACCCTTGTGCCAGCAATATCCCTGCTGTTAAAAGATGCCATGGTACCACAATCCTTATTCAGTGGCAGATACTAATACAAGTTGAACCTCTCTAATCCGGTATCCTTGGGACCTAACTAGCGCCGAACCAGAGAATTTGCTGATCCACGGCAGGTTAATATGTCTAGCAGCATTACCAACACTTCCATTGGTCACTGGGCTCTTAGAAGACATTAAGGGGTCAATTAGAGCTAAATAACAGCATAGAACACTGACAGCCAAGAGTTAGGACTGTAAAAAAAACTTTATGGGACCGCAGGAAACTTGGCCACACCCGTGCTAAGTGGACATCCGGCTAACTAAAAGCATGCTAGACCAAAGAGTGCCAGACTAGAGAGGTTCAACCTGTAGAAGGGTATCCCATGAAAACAGCACCTGCTATGCACTGCCTTGCTCCTATTGCATGGCTGATAAGTGTGGGAAAACATGATGTCAGCATCTAACTAGGCCCAAAAGCTGTCAGCTAAGACAAGGATTAGTGAGCCATTATTGCTTTGCTATGAAGAAAGCCCCAGTCTCTTCACCAGCACTTTCTGGGCTGATACCGCATTGCTTATTGACATGCTCCCCATCTGGAAAGAAGGCTGCTTCATGACATAGCACCTCTCTTATGTTCTCTCTGCCTCCGCTTACGATTAGCCTACTCCAGCGAAGCGATGATGTAAATAGTCCAGCATTTGTTTTTTGTACTACTTCGTCTGGACAATAAATAAAGGGGATCGGGTGGGAGTGGAGAATCAGCATAGGGTTCCACCAGACCACCTCTGGGTAGTCTCAGAAGGAATGCTAAAACAACAGAGGTTGAAAGGAAAGCACTTGCCAGCTAAAATAGCAGGCGCGGGAAAAGCATGGAGGACTAGAAGAGAGATGTAAGTGAAGGATGAGCGTGTCAGTTGCTGCATTCCATAGGATGCAAATAGTTTTATTAAGATATGGAAATAGAAAGTCGGCAGTGGAGTCGCTTGCAAACCAGACTTCAGATGTAATGAGCTAACTCGCAAAACTTCCAAGTCCTAGCTTGAAAAAATATGAAAATATTTTGTTTCTAAACATCTCTTTATCACCCTTCCTCATATCATTTGGCTCCTCTTCTCCCCTCCGCCCCCCAAATGCAGCTTACACCCTTGACATTTGCTCTTGGTGATATAATTTAATGCAGCCAGACAGCCTAAAATCAGGGCAATTTTCAACTCCGCCTCGTTAAGGTAATCTTCTCAGGCACTGGGCTGAAAAGCTTTGCTTAATCCTTTAGTCCCTGTGGAATTTGGCTCGGACCGGGAGATCAGCCCTTTACAGTGCTCAGGCCTTGACCTCGGAAGATGCCAGAGCTGAGTAGAGTGCGGTGACGTTGCTTCACCCAAAGGCACCTGTGAATTTTATTTTTCATTTTTATGATGCAGGTTGGGTTGTTTCATGGGAAACCTTCTAGGCAGCTCGAGGATGGACTTCTCCAGTTAACGTATCGGCCATTTTACACTGGATCCAGTTGGAGTTTAGTTCTACTGTTTGTCCTTTTTTCAGCAAAAACTACTCCATTCGTGATTTTTAGGAACAAACCACTAAAAATAAATAATAATCATTGGGGCTAAGTTTTGGATCCTCGTTTCTCTTTTCCATGAGAGAGGCTAGCTTCCAATTCCAGTCATGCCCTAACTAGAACGGGGCAATCACTTCCTCACTTTTTTGGCCATTTAAACGCTGTATCAAGCAGCTAAGTCTCAACACCGGAGTCTGTTTTCATATATAGTCATATAGAGAAATATAGTTAAGGCCACTATGGTAACTCTAGATCTTCACTGGTGTACTGGAGACTGAACCAAGGCCACGGTTTGAAGGATGCAGCGGCATTCCTGTGAGTTATTTTCCATAACACTACTTCCCCAGCAAACCATGCAGTTTCCCATTCACACTTTTGCTGGAGGACTTCACCACTCAGTTTCACTGCAAATCGATGATGCCGTGACATTAGCACCAATTATTTAAAAAATAGGAGCCAAAAGTTAGACTCCTAAATCCATATTTAGGTGCGTAAACCTGAGATTTTTCAAAAGCGTTTCTGTGACTTCGTAGGGGGTTGGGCTCCTAAATCACTTAGGTGTTTTGAAAAACCCAACTCTTAGGAGCCTAAATGTAGATTTAGAGCTTGTTGGCATGGGAAGAAATCCACAATAACTATTGCGAGTGGGCATCAGCGACTCTGCATTAATGCCGCATGTGGATTCTCTGGTGTGCACTAAGGATCTGTCTACACTGCGGAGGTCGACCCTCTGGAGGTCGATCTTTGAGCGTTCGATTTATGGGTCTAGTGTAGACCCCCCAAATCGAAGGCTGAGCGCAGCCCCTGCTGGCATCCTGTACTCCTCATTCTGTGAGTATGAGAGTAAGGGAAGCCGACAGGAGCGTGTGCTCCCGTTGGCCATGGTGGATCGACTTCTGGTAAACTAAATTCGACCACATGTTTTGTGTAACTGGATGGCGTACCATAAGCTGACTTGCCTGGTCTAGTGTAGACCAAGCCTCAGTGACCATTAAGAGTGTCCTCACAGAATAGCTCATGCTCTTTAAATTCACACCCTCACTCCCTGCACGCTACCTTCCTTGTGTAGATAAACCCTTAGTTTAAGCCAAAATTGCAGTTCATATTTGTGAAACTTTCAGCTGTAGGCCTTTACCAAACAAAGCCAAGGCAAAGAATATCCAAGGAAATAAATCCACAACCCCTAATGATTTTAGCTGGATATTAGTACACGTGGGGGGAGGGCACAACCTCAGGGCCAGCATTAACTATATGATGAAGACACATAGGGACAAAGGTCTTTCCTTGCTCTGGCTGCCGCAGACCTTATGGCATCTCTTCCTTGCACTTAGCTACTGCAGCACGGATGGGTGTGTGTCAGAACAGTCCGCCACCCCGATACACCCTTGTAGAGCAGCAACAGTGCCAGGACACACCTGCATAGCCCAGCTCACCCTTTGGTTCGTTGCCAGCACCAAAGCATTCATGGCGTGGGCTGTAAAGCATCGTTTGAAAGAGGAAACATGGCCTCCGCCACACCTCGGTGCGCTTTCTGAGACCCGGTGGCGATTCCCACACCGAGGAGAGGCGCGGTGTGTCGTCTTTATATGTATTGCTCGGCAAATGACTAAGTTGTCTTCCCTGGTTCCAGCCCGGTGGGGTATGTAACCCTCTGTGTTGTTGTCCAGCAGGGTGGAGAAGCGGAAGGTGACAGACCCAGTGGGTGCCCTAAAGGAGAAGTACTTGCGACCTTCCCCACTGCTTTTTCATCCGCAGGTAAAACCAGGGGAAACGCGACACAATGCAGGGCTGAGAGGAGGCCAAGGCCTGAGAGCGGGAGGTATCACATCCCTGACTGCCGCATTATTTCCCAACACACGTTTTTACACCAAAGGAATTTGAGCCCCAATTTCAGCCTGATGGAACCACGGCCTTCCTTGTCCTTTTGTGCTCAGGAAATTCTCCTTGTCGGGGTCCCAGTGAGAAAGGGCTAACCTCTTGCTGTCCTCTTGTCCAAAAGGCAGCTATAACTCTTCATTTCCCTGCACCGTGGGCAGTAATTTAAGCTAAAGCAAAGTGTGTGTGTGGGGGGGTAAGACGCTACCTAAGCAGAAGAAGCGTGTTTCCCTGCACACGGTTAGTTTGCGCCACCGTAACAATTGCACGAGGGGTGGGGCAGTGGAGAATCAGGCCTTCCCGATAAATGTTGGTTCAAGAATGTATCTGCGACTGAGAACAAGAAGAGGCCCCTCCTCACTGGAGCCCCTGCACTGCAGTTGGGCCCAGGTGGAGTCTCTGTGCTCCCAGAAGCTCAGAAACGGTTCCATCTGGGCCTCATTAAGGTGTCAGACATCTCCAAGGGGATGGAGAAGAAGAGGCGCCAAGCCCCCAAGCCAACAGGGCTGACAGCCACCGTGGGCCCCGGGGCCTGGTGAGGGGGAGGTGGTTCTGAGCCCGTGGAAGGGGCGGGGCCTGGGCAGAAGGGGTGGAGCCCAGGGCAATCAGCCCATAGCACCGCCCAAATCCCAGCACCCTTCCTCCCCAGCCCTCCGAGCCACACAAGCAGCACTCCTGCTCTCTGGTGGCAAATCAAAGGGGCCCGGGGCTCCAGTTTCCACTACTCAGCAGCGGCCAGGAACTCTGGGTCCCTTTGAATCGCCGAGTCCTGGGTCAGTTGCCCTCTTTCCTTCCCCCGTTGGCAGGCCTGCCCCAAGCAGCGGATAGCAAAGTCAGCCCCGTGTCTGTGGGGGCCATGCGATACCCTCAGCAGGCCCTTCATGCAGAAGTGGCCTTAAAAGCCCTGAGCCCAGAGGGACTGTCTGTGAAAACCAGGCCTGTGCAAAACACATGAGACAAACACCAACTAAAACCTCTGTCATGTCGTATGACTCCGGTGCTCTGGGAGACTCATTGCTGCTTGAGAGACCCTGCAGTCAGTTCTACCATGCTCCCGTACTGTCCCCTCCCCACACTCTGTGCGAGCCCCGCGCTGGGGTCTCATTCATATGTTGGAGCATTGTTTTCTTGCGACAGCATTTCCCACCTTGGATAAATAACCCGCAGGTTTGTGAAAGCAGGGTCCTGGCTACATTCACGGCTAAACTTAGCCCCTTCATTGTTTCACATCGGCCCGAGAGTTTGGTTAATAACTTCCCCTGATTTTTCCTTCAAGCTGGCTGGATAACAGCACCAGGCTGCTCAGGAACATCCTGTGTTTGTGTGGATTAGAATAGTGGGGATATCTGCCTGTAAAGGAGCTGATAGCAGGGAGGATCTACTAAAGCCAAGCCAGGGGCCAGCAAGACGGTGAGAAATTTACAAGCCCTCAACAAGAGCAAACATTGGGTGGAAGGCTATTAACATTGTTCATGCAAACCAGACCCCCTCCTCTTCCCATGGAGAAAAAAAAAGACATGGAAGGCCTGGTTATCTCTAATAGCTTATTACACAAAATAGTCTAAAACCTAAATATCACTCAGACTGAAACTTCCTGATAACTACTTTTTTTAAAAAAAGTACAATAGGTTACCGTACAAAGGGTATTTAATCTTGAGCAGTAAATTCATTCTGATCTGGATAATTAAATGACCATCCTGTTCCCATGTTGTGCATGATGACAGATTTCGGAGGTAGCCATGTTAGTCTGTTTTGGCAAAAACAACAAGGAGTCCAATGGCACCTTCAGAACTAACAATTTTATGATGGTGGAAGTTTTTGTGAGTTGCAACTCACTTTGTCCGATGCATGAAGTGAAAGAAAAAGAAACAGAGAGTAGGGGTACAGTGAAGGGAATGCTACATCAGAGCTAATTCAATCAGTGTGGATAAGAAGGTGAGAAGACTTAAAGTGGAAAATTGCTCATTGTAATGAGAAAGCCATTTCTAGTGCATACGCTAATTTGACACCATCAGAATGGGTCTGAATAGGGATTGGGAATGGTGCTTTCATCACAATAAGTAATTTTCCCCTTTAGGTATTCTCAGCCACCCTGATTGAATCCGCTTGGAGAAACCACTCCCCTCTCTGACTCCCTACTCTGTTTCTTTTTCTGGCCATCCCTGCATCTGATGAAGTGAGCCGTATCTCATGAAAGCTTACGCCACAATAAAAGTGTTAGGCTTTAAGTTACCACCGGACTCCTTGTTGTTTTCCCACGTTTTGTAGTTAAGCTGGCCACATCAAGGGAAGCAGACAGAGAAGTCACTTTTATCTAGAGTCATGTGGAATTCATCCAAGCTGCCCACCCATTTAATATCAAGAGAGCTTGTTTGCCCCAAACCCATACATTAAGGGTTTTTGTTTATGTTTTTATCTCCTCCTCTTATAGCCCATATTAATTTGGATGCACATGCGTATGCCTAGCTTCACTATTTCTCTGAACTGGAGCACAACTGAATCATAAATTGATTTCACTCCTCCAGTGGGGTCCTGATTTGGATGCCCTTCCTCACATGACAGGTCCTATTGACCTTGTCGGGAGTGCTGGACAGTGGAATTGAGCCCTACTATGTGGTACAAATTGAGCATTCAAAAGTCATTTCTCCCTTAAAGCTAAATGAATGTTACACAGCTCTGGTCCTTCATCCCGTATGTCTCTGCAGCCCCTCTCCAATGATTTCAGATAGTCTGACATGGTCTATTCTAAACCGGCCTCATGCCATGACTTCATGATTACTTAATGGCAAACCCTTTCCCACCTGTTAACTTTCTTTCCTTCTTCTTTTCTCTTTCATTCTACCCGTCACTTGTTCTCTAAATAACAAAGCACCTCCGCTCCTAGAGAGGCCATGGCCGATGTTTAGAATTTTAAAATAAGCTCACAGCTGTCATGCTAGCAAATATCTCTGACTAAGTGCCTAAAGAACAGAGCACAACAAAAGATATCTCCAGGTATTCCAGCAAAGGACAAAGTGACATGGCTCTAAAAGATCTGGATAGTGTTTTAACATGATGGTTTTGTTACATGACTGGCAGCTAGGGCAGGGCTTTTGCTGTAAACGCTCAAGTAACCTTTTCAAGTGGCTGCTGCTAAGTGTTACTTACTATTTATCATGGGCTGTGAGGCTCCAGCTAACGGGCTGTGGACTATTAATGAGAAATGGCTTTACTGTTCCTCTTTTTTTTTTAAGGGTTATGAAGGGTTGTCAACCTTCCGTCTTTGGTGATTAACACCACTTTTTATAGTGATACATTTTTTAAACAACATCTTGGCTCTCGTTCCCCTCCCCCAACCCGGTTTGATATAGTATAAACGTGCAAAAAGGTCAGCCCTTCCTGTACCCTAAAGCATCTAGATTTTGATATATGGCTTCCTACTCCCTTCCGCTGGCTCACTGTCCCCCCCAGCTCAGCGGCTGGCTCTCCAGCTCACAGGATCTCACTCCCACCCATCGTTCACTTGTTTTATCCGCAGCAAGGAGGCAGTTTTATTACTTGCTTGTGTGTTTCACCCCACTTTTCGGCTCGATAGCTTGACAGACTCCTGGTGAGTGGAGAACTGACTGCTAAGGGCGTTGGCCAGGTCCTTTGGGTTGCGTTGCCCTCTGGGATTGTTTGCACAAGCGTTTTGGTTCTGATGAAAGTTTAAAATGCTTCCTTTCCCTTTCTCCCCCATTTATTTTTGCATCTAACTGGAATTATTTGCTGCCCCTTCCCCCTGGGTAAATACAATAAACTAGGTAAATACAACTGAGATGGGGCTACTATAAGGTGGGTGCATAA
>JANRFK010003894.1:4218482-4246422 GCA_030068395.1 Apalone spinifera | reverse complement strand
CCAGCCCCAAACAATGAATTAAATGAAACAAAAAACAAAAATGAATGAAGGACCTGAGCAACACTGGCAAATCTCCTCAGCCAACAGCAGGGTTTTTGTGGTGTTCTGCAGTACCTGAGTTTAATGGGCCAGATTTTGCTTCTGCTTATGCCTGTGTATATCCAGAGCAACTTTCCCGAAAGCAAGTCAAGTTATTTAGGCTGGCATGAGGGCAGAAATAGGTCCAGAAAGTGTAAAAAAATTGCAAAAGTTGGCAGAGGAGGAAGTAGTCTCCGTTGGTGCTGCTTGTGGTGATGGGACGTGGGGAAAGGAGTCTTGAGGAATGTTAACTTGCTGAGAGTCAGGCTGGTACAAAAAGGAGGTAATGTCTGAAGTCTTCCTGGCTGAATCCCTTCCTCGTGGCTCAAAGCTGCCCTCTTCAGTAAGTTAGGTACGTCCCTGCTCCTCAGTGCAAATGGGTGCACAGTGGCACCTCTGCTCTTGCAAAGGCCTGTCTCCTCCAACTTTGTTTCAAAAATAGGGTTGCCAGGTGTCCGGTTTTGAACCGAACAGTCCGGTTTTGAGTTTCCTGTTCGGGAAACAAATTGAGAAAATAGAAATGAGAAAATAGAAATGTCCGGTATTTTCGAACTAAGATGTACTGTAGACTGTGATGTAATGTCGAGTGTGTCTGGTATTTTTGTTGAAACCATCTGGCAAACCTGTCAAAGACCCTGAATATTAAGTTTTGACACATCAACCTGTTGCTTCTCCAGAGACTTGTTTGAAAAGGAGAATCTTCCCCACTTCCCTCTTTCTCAATGCTCTTCCCCCTGGCTCCTTACGCTCGCTAACTTCCCACCAAGAGGTGGGTTTCCCCCACCTTTCCAAATGCCATCTCCAGTTTGTATGCTCCTTCATTAAAGAAGTCAAGACTTGGTCTTCAGATTGACCTATTCAGGGGCAGGCTGTGCGTGTCCCTCTGTTGGTTGGAGATTGTTTTGCAGATGCTTGGTACCACCGCAATATAAATATTCATTATTGGCTATTAATGACATACGAATAGGCCTATGCCCTGACATCGCTTTGCTCCTTCAGCCCTTTAGAAATTCCACAAAAAAATCACTAGAGTCTTTTTTCTCTCCAAATGACTCTGTCATTTGTGAATCTACTCATGGCCCGTTCTTTTTCCTCCTGTCTCCTTCTCCTTCTTCTTTCTTTACAAAATAAGAAGCCTGAGAGACATTGCTTCTCCTTTCGTGTTGGTACCTTTATACACAGAAATGTAATTATTTCATTTTACGTTCCTATTTGTTTGGGCTCGCTAACCTCTTAATTAATCCGAACCCCTTCCTCCTGCATCTTGAATAATAATATCAGAATTGTCGGCGATGATTAATGCCCCATGTTTCTAGGTCCTCCATCAAGGTAAGATTTATAGAGCAATGTTTGATGCTAGGGTTTGCTTTTTCTCCCCCTCGGTTGTGCTCACTGGCATTTGCTTCTATTTTTCAGGTGTAAATACTGTGACAGGTCATTCAGCATTTCCTCTAACCTCCAGCGGCACGTTCGAAACATCCATAACAAGGAGAAGCCATTCAAATGTCACCTGTGTAACCGATGCTTTGGGCAGCAGACCAACTTGGACCGACACCTTAAGAAGCATGAACATGAGAATGTGCCAGGTTGGGGGTCCACATTTCAGTTTAATTCTGTTAGGGGCCTGGGAGAGAGAAATCCCCAATTTAAGTCACTCGGGCTGTGTCTACACTTCAGGCTTTTGCTGGCAGGTAGTATGCTAATGAAGTGCTCATTAGCATTTGTTGCACTGTCATTTGCATATTCTCTGCCCATGCTTTTTATGCAAGAGGTTTTTGCACTAAAACAAGCAGTGTAGATGGGTCCGTTTTGTGCAAAAAAAACCCATTGTACCTCCTTTTTTTGAGGCAAAAGGGGGGGATTGCGCAAAACGGATCCATCTACACTGCTTGTTTTTGTGCAAAAACCTCTTGCGCAAAAAGCATCCGCAGATAATATGCAAATGACAGCGTGACAAATGCTAATGAGTGTTTCATTAGCATACTCTGCCTGCAAAAGCCTGCAGGGTAGACATAGCCTTGGGGTTATATGTGCACATCTTCATGGAAAGATCCATTCTAGTGTATGAATGTTACTGGGCAGCAAAAGAAAAATATTTATTTTAGATGTCGCATTTCTAAAATTATAATGAAATCTCTCTTTCTCTTTCTCGTTCTCTTTCTCTTTGGCTACATCTAAACTGTAGGTTTCTTTTGGAAAAAGCTTTTCCGGAAGAGATCTTCCAGAAAAACGACTTCCGAAAGAGCGTCCACACTGCCAAAGTCATCGAAAAAGTGATCTGCTTTTTTGAAAGATAGCGTCCACATTGAATGGATACTATCTCGCATTCAAGCTGTGATTACTGTGGACAGAGTGGCCACCAGGGCACCTGTGCTTTTCCCTCTTTCCTCTTCTTTCAAAAGAACTCCCTCTTCCCCGTCCACACACGCCTTTTCCCAAAGAGCTCTCTCAAAAAAAGGCTTCTTCCTCGTAGAAAGAGGTTTACCAATGTCGGAAAAACCCCTCTGTTCTTTCGATTTACTTCGAAAGAACTCGATTCCAGTGTGGACGTTAAGTAAAGTTTTTTTTTAAGAAAAACAGCTGTTTTTCTGAAAAAATCTTTAGTGTAGATATAGCCTCTCTCTTTCTCTTTCACACACACACACACACACACACACACACACACACACACACACATTTTAAAGTTGAAAAATCCATTTTACATGCTCACATTGCTGAAGCAGGTAAGTTATTTTTCACAGAAGCAAAAATCGAACAAACCAACCCCACAACGAGAGAAGGAATCTGTACATTAAAACCCCACATGTAAACATTCAGACCAGAAAAAATGTCTTGAAAAAGCTACAAGCAAATCAAATGGATCCTTTTTCTCCAGTGTTTTTACACCATCAATGACAATAATCCTGAAATGTGTACATGACAGTACAAATTCGAAGTATTATTTAGAACTGCTAACTGAACAGTGAGGGTACGTCTAGCGTGCAAGGCTATTTCGGGATACCAGAAGTAACCCGAAATAGCTACCCCATGTCCAAGGAACACAGCTGCTATTTCGAAATAATTTTCTAAATAATGGACACATAATTTCAGCATCCCTGTAAACTTCTTTTCACGAGGAATAAGAGATATCTCGAAGTAGTGCTTTATTTAGAAATTTGGCGCTGTGTAGACGCACTAAATTTTGAAATATCCTATTTCGAAATAAAATCGAAATAAGATACGCAATTTGCATAGCGCACATTGCGTATCTTATTTCGATTTTAGAGTGCAGTCTAGACATACCCTATCAGAGAGGAAGTGTGGCCCAATGCTTAGGGTTGGAACCTAGGAGATATGGATTCTGTTTCCAGCTCTGTCCCAGCCTCCGTGTGAAACCTTGGGCAAGTCACTTATTCAAGGTATTGAAGCACCTTCAGAATTTTCAAATGTGCTCGGAACAGGTTTGAAAATCTCATGAGATGCCTCTTTGCATCTTTAGGTGTGTAGATGCTTTTAAAATTCGGGCCCTTCATTTCTCCAGGCCTCCATTCCTGCATTTGTCCAATGGAGAACATAAGATTGCCCTGCCTGCCTACAGTGCTATGATAAATTCACTGAAGCTGGAGAGGAGCTCAGATACTTCAGTAGTTACTGTGTGTGTGGGTTGGGGGGGGAGGGGGCAAATAAGAACCTAAGAGAGATGGAGAATAATACATAAGAATATTTTCTGTCCTTGTCCAGATATTAACTATGTCTCACTGTGCACATTCCCTTTTGGAAGATACCAGCCTTTTCTACTGAGATTTTTGTTTCCTGAAGCTTTCTTTACATGTACAGGTTGAACCTCTCTAGTCCGGCACTCCCTGGTCTGGCAACATCCATAGTCCGGCATGATTTGAGTTCGCCGGATGTCCACTTATCACGGGTCTGGCCAAGTTTCCCGGAGTCCCATAAAGTTTGTTTGCAGCCACCAGGCCTGGCTCACAGTGTTCTGTGCTGTTATTTAGCTCTAATTTACCCCAAAATGTCTTCTCAGAGCTCAGGAAGCAGTAGAAGTGTTCGTAATGCTACTAGATAATATTGACCTCCTGTGGTTCAGCAAATTCTCTGGTTCGGCATCGGTCAGGTCCCCAGGATGCCGGACTAGAGAGGTTCACCCTGTATATTCCTACCATGCAGAAAATGCTTTATTGTGTTAATCTTCCCCCTTGTTTTATGTTGAGAGCAGCGTTGGCAACACCTGAGTCTTTCTCTTGGTTCTTCTCTTGTCCCTGTGCAGTGAGCCAGCACTCAGGGGTCATCACTAATCACCTTGGGACCCGCGCTTCCTCCCCAAACTCGGAGTCAGACAACCATGCACTTTTAGACGAGAAAGAGGACTCATATTTCTCTGAAATCAGAAATTTTATTGCAAATAACGAGATGAATCAAGCGTCGACTTTAACAGAGAAAAGGTAAACAAACAAAGCCGCTTTCTCCTGGGAACATCTTAACAGGGTTTTCCAGGGCTGGCCAGCCATCGCCGTGTTCAGGGCTTGATTTCAAATAGCTTGAGCAGACGATAGTGATCATGAGAATCCTGCAGGGTACTCAACTTGGGCTTCTTAACTAACGTCCCGATTCTTTCCTGCTCATGGCAGAAGGTACATAAGAACGGCCACATAGGATCAGACCAGTAGCTCCCGCTAGCCCAGTACCCTGTCTTGGGACAGTGGCCACTGCCAGGTGCCCCAGCAGGGCTGAGCAGAACAGGGAATCCTCGAATGATGCGTCGAATATGCAGAAAAGAATTGGAAAGCGCTGTACAAGGAGTCTCAGGAGTCAAAGTTTCTGTCCCAGGATGAATGGTATAGCTCAGACTGCTGTGTAGCACGGGAGGAAAGGACGGGCTGTCTCTGGGCGTGAGCATAAGGGACGGACCCTCCATGAGTCCAGAATTCAGTGGGGAAGGGCGCAGAAGTCAGGGGGGAAGGGCACTACTGAGGAAGAATCAGACACTCATCAGTCAAGAGGTTCACTTTTCAAAACCCAGCCTTGGCTTGAGGGTCTAATCTTCTTTCGCTTGCATGCTACAGGTTGGATCTCCCTTGTCCGGCACCCTCAGGAACTGATCGGTCCCAAAGGAGGGAGTTTGCTGGACCAAGGGAGGCCAATTTTGGCCCCTTGCTGCCAGCCTCCAGGCTCCCCCAGTGGGCCACCAGCCTCCTGGCTGCTGGGCTCCCCTCCCAGCTGCGCTTCCAGCCACCACCCTTACAATGCTCCTGGCCCCAGCCCTGGCCAGCTCCTGGCTCTGGCCATTAGCCTCAATTGCATTCCTGGCCCCAGCCACTCGGCCACTGGACTCCTGGCCGCCCCCACCTCCTCCCAGCAGCAACATCCATGGTCCAGAGAGTCCCGGACTAGAGAGGTCCTACTTGCACAGACATGTAGTTTCTTATTTGCTTCTAGGATCGTTATTATTCTTGGGAAGCTTCTGCAAGTGCTCTTGGTGCATTGCTACCTCAAAGACGTGGCCACCATAGATCCAATGGCGCCAGGTCCTAGAGCCTGGATCAGTTGACTCAGGGTCGCAAGGCTCGAGCTGCCGAGCCAAAAATCTTCTCACTTGGCTGGCGCCTGGGATCTGAGACCTTCCCCCATGCCAGGCCTCAGAGCTCAGGCTCCCAGCTAAGAAGGAATGTCGACACTGCTATTGGGCGTCCATGAGCCCCGGTTAAATTGAGCCCGGGCCTGATCATTTTCTCTGCAGTGTTGACAAACTCTAAGCAGTGGGGAGTTCAAACTTTTTTTTCTCATAACCCAGTGGAAAAAAATTGTTCATGCTGTGACCCAACAGAACGTGACTGGATTGTGGACTGGGTGGGGTTGAGGATGGAGCTTTGGGGTGCAGGACAGGGCTCTGGCTTGGGGGGGGACAGGACTGGGGCAGGAGGGGCTGACCTCGAATAGCTCCCGGTCAGCATTGCAGCAAGGGGGCTAAAGCAGCTTCCTGCGTCTCCTGGCACCACAGGCCATGCTGCGCCCTTGAAGCAGCCAGCAGCAGGTTCCCAGCCAATAGGAGTGTGGGGCTAGTACTGGGGGCAGGGGCAGTGCGGGAAGCCCCGTGCACTCTCCCCCCTCCCACACACACATCTAGGAGCCAGGCCTGTTGCCAGCCACTTCTGGGGCCCAGCGCAGTCTGCAGTCCAGGACAGACGGGAAGCTGCCTTAGCGCCCCCACTGCTCACCTGATCCCCCTGCAGCACCAAGACCCAGCGCCCGGCATCCCACCCCCCAGTGCTGGGCCGCGACCCCTCGTTTGAAACCTATTGGCCTAATGCACCTTCTGTGTGAACCCCCTAGAGTCTGGGGACATGGCCACAATGCATCAAAACGACTTGTTAAACCCTCATTTTCCTCCGAGTAAAAATACCCGTTATGGCTGCCCTGTCCCCATCCAATCCTGGAGCCCACCTCACCGAAGCCGAGAGGTTGCCAAAGAAGCACAGAAGCTCCAGTTCTGGGTTTGGGGTTGAGTCGGCCCGCAGGCGGGAGGAGGAAGGTCTCAGGAAAGCTGAGTGTGCAGTGACTTGGGTTTTGACCCTGCCTGGCTGGAAATCGAGTTAGACTGGGCTGAGACCTCAACATGGAAGCAAACAGAGGAAAAGGGCCTCCACCTTTTCCCTGGAAACATGATCCATAGGGAAGAACGCCCCTGCCAAAGAGAGCCCTTTTGAACAGGCTCATTAATGGCCGTGGCTTAACATGAAACGTGGCCCGGGTCCCCCAGTGTGTAGCCCCTTCAGAAAACCATCTCCCTCTCCCCATATTGATGCGTCTAACGAGCCCCTTCCTACCCTGACTATTTCACCCTCTCCTCGCTTGTTTGTGTAGAGTAGACATCAGCTTTCTGTCCCCCCACCCGTCGGACTCCTTGGGGCAAATTTAGACTTCCAGTGGCAAACATCACTAGCCTTCTATGGAACTGCCCCAGCTCACCGCAAGTCTTCACTTGGCCCTTTGACTTTCCCTTCCATCCCCTTCCCACCAAAAGCTGCGTGGCATCACGGGCTCACTGCTCCGGTGAGTCCCGCTTCCCAAGTAGAGCGGGGTGCCTAGCCTGCTTGTCCATTTAATGGTAATTTCAAAATGTTTTTTTTTTTAAGTTTCAGATAGGACCGAAAATAAAAATGTTAAACATTTCTGGCAAATTGAAAAGACACACACACAAAATTGCTTTGAGTTGAATGAAACATTTTGGTTCAGTTCTTCACTCTGCTCTTCTTGAACACTTTCGATATGTAAAGTCAAATTAGAAGAAATGGGTAAACAGCGTTTCAAACAAAAAATGGTTTCCTTAGAAAAAATATCCAAAGATTTTTTTTTTTTATTTTTAACTGGGCCAGGAAAATCCCCAAATTTGCTGAAATTGACCAACTAGTTTGCACAGATGTTGCCAAATGTTTATTTTCTCCTGGGAAAAGTTGGCTCCAAAACTTTTTGCCCAGCTAGAGTTCCACAGATCCCTTCCTTTACTCCTTCACTCATGGACCCAGTCCTGGGTAGTCATGTTCATGAACAAAGAACAAATTGTGCTGATGCTGGATGATTATGTGGCATTCAGCACTGAACTTTCTCGCAACGCAGCGTTGTGTTCATTGCCCACAGTAGTAACAGTCTTCTGGAACTTACATGTGGAACGCAACACTTCACTTCACTCAGAAGGCTTGTAAAAATGTGAAATGTAGACGTTTTCCATTTCCTTCTCTACTCCGATGCCTTCATCTTAGCCCTGAAAGCAAGATAAAATAACCCCATCTTAGCCACAAACTTCCCAGCGAAGCTGTTTGTTTAGATTGCATACGTGGAAATAAAACAGGGGGGAAAGGTTCACTGTATTTCCTGAGGGTAATTTGGAATCTTTGAACCTCGCCTGATGTAGACAAAAAAATAGACAAGAGCAGAACTTCTCTGCAGGCTGGTATAACTGATCCAGAGGGAGAATCAAATGTATGCCCGTACCTTACAGAAAATC
This sequence comes from Apalone spinifera, assembly GCA_030068395.1. Classification (NCBI taxonomy): domain Eukaryota; kingdom Metazoa; phylum Chordata; order Testudines; family Trionychidae; genus Apalone; species Apalone spinifera. The sequence continues at coordinate 4,238,351 of JANRFK010003894.1, read as the reverse complement.
GATCAAAATTCTCTAAAACAAACATGCTGATGATTTGTTTAGACTAAGTGACAAGATCCAGGGCTTGGAAAACATCTGAGTTTCCCCTTAATTTTTTAAACCTTATTTTGACTGAGTGATATTTAATCTACAGAGGAACCAAAAGGGACATTCTGTGTTGTACAAATGTCACTCCGTTCCAGGCCCGGTTGCAATTATGCTCCTGCTGCTCTGTTGTTTTTACAAATGACCATTGAATGCTGATACCAAGTTTGAAAGCTTTTTTTGTTTTGGTTTTAAAAAAAACCAAAAAAGCCAAAAATGCTTGTATGGGACCTCTGTGTAATTAGTGTAATCTTGACAGTGACGTTCCTGATTTTAACACAAATCAGGTTGTGGAAACGTTCGGGATGAAGAAGTTAAACTTCTCTCATTCCATTTAGCAGTACTGCAAAGCGTTCCAACTACATGTTGTTACCATTCCCAAATGGTAACTTGTTCTCTTAACCTGGCTTGCTTTATTTTCTTGGCGGCTTATATACTCTCATGTCCATATGGGTATAACCAGGGGACAAAGGAAGATTTAGGTGGGCTGTTAGGTTTCATTTCAAACACATACCCCTTGGTCCACAGAAGTTACAGTCCAAAGAGCAAAGATACTTAAATCCAGACGAAACAAAATCTAGTTTTAAGAATGAAATATACTTGACTTACTCAGTTAGCTCTTAGGTAATCTTCCATTGGTGAGAAAGCCTGGCTTAGATTTTCTAATATTCTCAGAGGGGTAGCCCTGTTAGGCTGTAAACAAGACGTAGTCTTGTGGCACCTTAGAGACTAACTAAAATATATACACAATCTCATGAGCTTTCGTGGGCAAAACCAACTTCCTCAGATGAAGTGGAAATAATCGAAACCATGATATATATACAGGGCTCGACAAATAATACAATCTACTCGCTCATGGCGAGTAGATTGTAACCCGGAAGAGCCGGGTTTGGGCGATCTGTGTATGCGCAGATCGTCGGACAGCGCAGCTGGCGAGCGGGACTCACCGCAGTTCAGCGAGCCCTGTATATGTATGTGTGTGTATATATATTTATATACATGCATATATATATGTAACAGCAAAAAAGTGCCTGTCAGTTGTAGGACCAGTGCTAATGAGTGTATTTAAGAAGGCTGGAAGTGTCCCATTCTTAGTTTTTTTATTTAAAAATGGGGTTGTTAAAGGCAGCAGAGACATGTCTTATTACACTTCAAATTACAGAGTGAGGCCGCAGAACTGACATTCACCTACAGATATGACACTGTTACCCTGGGCTTGAACAAGGATATTAAGTGGGTGCCACATTATAAAGTCAGCCTCCCCTACACTGCATTTTTACATCAAAAGCTAAGAATGGGACACTTCCAATACTCTAAATTAGTCTCGTTAGCACTGGTCCTACAACTGACAGGTACTTTTTTGCTGTTATATACCTCTTGGTTTCTGTACTTTCACTTCAACGCATCTGATGAAGTTGGGTTTTACCCACAAAAGCTCATGAGACTGTATATTTTTGTTAGTCTCTAAGGTTCCACGGGGACTACTCATTATCTTCTAATAGATATTTTTGGCCCCCAGTCATTTTGAATCATAAATAACCGGGAAGGAGGAGGGCGACAGAATGGCCAGGCCCCGGGGCAAGGCGAGTGGGGGGTGGCTCCTTGCTCCCGAAAAGGGCGGGCCCTCAGGTGGGACTGGGGACTAGCATCCCCCCCGGGGCTCCGGTGGTGATTTAAAGGGCCCAGGACTCCGGCCATCATCACTGCCATAGTAGCGGCAGTGGCAGCCATGAGTCCTGGCTCTTTTGAATCATCAAGTCCTAGGGCAGTTGCCTCCTTGTCCCCTCCCCCATACCTGTCATCGGGCCTATAAATAACAAATCAATGGTTAAATGCCTGACACTTGCATCATTGCGGTTCCCAACTCACCTCTTGGTTCCTTCCATCATGCTCAAACCTTCCAGGCCAGAAATCCAAGACATGGACAGCAACTCCCAGTGTCATGGGTTAGCAAACGAGAAAACAGACGATGTGGACGAGGAGGAGGAAGAACTGGAGGAGGAAGATGACGACAGCCTGACAGGGAAGTCCCAGGATGAAACCGTATCACCCACAACGGAGCCCCGAGGAACGTTTGAGGATGAGGAGGATGAAGAACCCGCATCTCTCACCATGAGCTTTGACCATACCCGAAGGTGGGTGGGGCCATTTCCTCCGGGAGGCCGAACGGGGTTAGATTTCTCACCCTGGGTCATTAGCAGGTCATGGGCGGTGTCACTTTGTTTTCCAAACCATGAATCATACCTCCAGTTTGCTTTTAGGCATCAGCCCTAGGGAACTTCATTTTCACCTGGAGGGGGGAGAGTACCAATAATTCAACTGAAACGCAAAACTATTAGAAGACACACACACAAGGCCTGAAAAATGCACAGCGGGGAAGGTAAACAGCACGTGAAAAAAAAACCCCAGCTTCCTTAATGTATCAGGAACACCTCTGCCTGACACAATGGGAACATCTTGATTTTCCAACCAGTGGCCAACCAACAGAGAGCAGGTACCAGGAAGTGTAGACAACGGCCATTTTGAACTCCCCCACCCATTTTATCCACAGCAAAATGGCAGCACCTTCTTGTCTCAGGATGTCAGGCCCTGCATTCATTTCAGGTGGAACAATGCAGCTGGCCTCTGCGTGGGCAGAACGGTGTCTGCCACAGCCTTTGTTTGCTTTTTATGTCCATCTGTGCCATGTACCTGGGTTAGTAAACCACCAGGAAGACAGTCTCTGGTACAACGTTGAGGTATTGAATGGGTATTCTCTTTTACTCCTGCTTCCCTGCATTGACAATACAAAGCACCCCGGTATAGTTACGTAACCCAAGACAGCTGACATTGACAGTGTGAAGGAGAACGCTAGTGTGACACTACCCCAGGACACCTTCACGTTGGAAAGTAAAATCAAATCCAGCACTGTTGGGTTGTTTGTCAAGCTATCAAAAAGGGTGGAAAATGGAATCCACTCCTTCTTCTAGCTCTCTTCCCCACTTGCCTTTCACAGAATCTGTGGATGAACTACCCTGCCAAAGTTCATCCAAAGTGTGGCCCCGTAAATAGCTCAGCAAACTAGGAACCAGGAAACCAAGCTGCTGGTACGTCACTCTGCCATCGATTCCTGGTGCGCCCTAGCACTGAAGTCCCTTTAGGACTTGTCCTGGACATTTAGGCCATTTTTGACCCTCAGTATTTTCAAAGGGGAGATGCCCCTGCAACTCACACTAACTTCATTTGGGGTTGTTGGCATTTGGGAAAACCCAGGTCGTAGGTATCCAGAGATGGTCCATGAACTGGGGCACTCAACACTGAAAGTCCGCTATTGAAATTGTAGATTTTAGCCTTTCGTGTGCAGGTCCACCGACCTGGGGAGGGGCAACTGCCCCGGGGCCCAGTGATTCAAAGGGGCCCAGGATTCCTGGCTAGTGTGGAGCAGCAGTGGCTGGAGCCCTGGGCCTTTTAAATACCTGCTGGAGTGCACATGGCGTGCTCCATGTGGCTCTCAGGTCATGGGGGAGGACTGTGGTCCACTCCAGGCAGCATGTAGGGCTGGGGTGGGGCCATGCTCCAAGCAGCATGGAGGACTGGCTATCCCTGGCCCCACCCCTCTCCCCTCAGGTCTTGCCCCTTCCAGGAGCGTGAAGCTGCCCCCTCCCACCTTTGTCAGGGGCCTGTGGAGGCTGTTGGCACTCCTGTACTTGTGGTACAGGTCTCTGTCCACTAATGATGCTTTGATAGCTGTGGATGAAAAGTGCTATATAATGCAAAATATTGTTATATTCAGAGGGGTTTTTCAGTGCATCCGTGTTTTCCAATTCAGCCAATTAATTGGCACATGAAAAGCCTCAGGAATACGGTGCATTGGCTCTATTCCCCCAACTTTCAGGAATAGCTTAGTAATCAGGCATCTCTGATCAGGAGACTAGAATGAAAGCAGGAAATAGACCAAACCACTGACCATACAGGAGCACTAATGCTTGAGATGTACGTGCATAACCATGCTTCATGCTTTCCCCTTTTCCTTTGCTGCTCTCATCATGCCTTTTTTTTTTTTTTCGTCTACCTGCTTGTCTGTCTCTCCATGCATGTGGCTTGTGAGAACCCATGGTATGTGCATGCAGGCACTGAGTTAGCGACACACACATTGGTTAGATTGTAAACGGTGAGATGAGCTAACAACAGGTCAACCCCTCCCCCTGGTCATTGGTACAGGTGTATTGAGGAGGACGAAGCCGGCTTGTTAGATTTGGAGCAGATGCCGAATTTTGGGAAGGGGCTGGATCTTCGCAAAGCAGCCGAGGAAGCATTTGACGTTAAAGATGTGTTTAATTCCACCTTAGACTCTGAGACAATAAAACAGACTCTGTACAGGCAGGCTAAAAACCAGGTAGGTATATGACAGAACATTTTACCGAGCTGGGTTCCTTCAGCCTGGTCTGTGTTCTGTCCACACTGAATCGGAATTCGGTCTAACTTGGGAATCACGTCTGTTTGCTGTCATGTTGCAGTCCTGGAGAAATAGGAGTCGGGAGGGAATTGTTATCTCAGATTTTATATAATCAATTTCCTATACCATTATAATGCTGTGGAGTGAATGCAGGTTTCTCTCTCTGTCTATAGAAACGTAGACAGAAATACGATGATACAATAGTTACAAACTTTGGGCTAGAACCCTCAGCTGGTGTATATTGGACAAAGCTTCATTGGTTTCACTGGATTAATGACAAATTTGCACCAGCTGAACATCTCACCCATTGAAACTGTAATAAAATAGAACAGGATTATTATTAGTATTATTATTATCAATAATAACAACAACAATAAATTAATAATGGCATAAAATCTGATTCCAGATTTTATTTTCTAGACTTGCTTGGAGAATTGCATCATCTTAAGCAAATTTAGACAATGCCCTTATTTTGCATATAGTGCTTTCAGCCTAACGTGTTGCACCTTTCAGATAAAAATTCCCCATTATTCCCAAAAGATAGGCCAGTGCAGGCACAGAAAAAGCAGATGCCGGCCTTCTTCCAAACCTGGAAGCAAAGCCCTGACGTTTCAAACAACACGGAAAACTTTTTTTTTAATTAGCATGGCTCTGAGCTCACTGGGTTTGCCATCAGCAGAAATGCCACGAGAGGCTCTGTTCTCAGGGCGTTTGAATCCTGGTGCAAATAAAGCAGCAACCGATGGCATGAAGGAATGGTTCTGTGAGCTATCCGGCCCCATTGCCAGAACAAAGAGGATACATTGAAATGAGCTGTAGAGAATGAGTCTGTACAAAACCTGCAAACTTTTTGCCATTATCCACCTGTTCTGACCCACCTAAAAAAGGCCAAACAGTTCAAAGGCTTAAGAATACTAGGGCAGGCCCCAGGACATCTTTATCTGCTTCAGGTTTTACTGGGGCTGAGACCAGCTGCTGATCTGGAGTCATTCTGGCCTCAAAGCAATGGGAATATAACACAATTTCTCTTAAAGACCACCCCAGGGTGCAAATAAATGCAGTTTCCTAAAAGAGGTGGGAATTTAATTAAGGGTCAGATGGGATTATGCTGGAAACCATAAGGCTACTTTTATATCAGAGGGGTAGCCGTGTTAGACTGGATCTGCAAAAGCAACAAGGAGTCCTGTAGCACCTTATAGACAGATGTATTGGAGCATAAGCTTTCATGGGCAAAGACCCACTTCACATGCATCTGACGAAGTGGGTCTTTGCCCATGAAAGCTTATGCTCTAATACACCTGTTAGTCTATAAGGTGCTACAGGACTCCTTGTTATTACTTTTATAGTAGCTGCTTAAGACTGGGATCAGGACGTTGGGGTGTGGGGTTGCCTATTGGAGGAGGTGGGGTTATGTTGTACAGATTGGACTGCACTGAAGGGAGTATTTTGGTTATAAAGACAGCTCTGAAGTTCTCTTTTAGTGAAAAAGGAAATCATGTCTCCTTCCAGCACAAGCCACTTGCATGCCTCTGTCTGTGTCCTTTTACTAATACGCTGAGTGTACTAACTGGTTCCGCACAACTTGATTTTTCTTGGCGGCAATGTCAGAGCTCTGGGACATGTTACATATTGGCAGATGTGATCTTACCTGGGCAATTTAAAATTCTCTGCTCTGCGTACAGGCAATCTGGTGGGAAAATAAGATTTGATTTGGTCTGCCCTGCCCCGAAAACTTACACTTCTAACAAGGGTAGCTCCCTGTCGCTGCAGTACTGAAACGCGCACGTTCATGCAAATACCCCTAAAGCAACCCCCCCTACAGCGCATAGAGATGAGCATGAGAAACGATGGTCAGATTACGAACTAGATCTAAATTTGAGCTTCCGTGGGGAGAGGGAGTTATATTTGGAAGGGGTTGTTGGTGGGGAGAGTTGTTACTGTTGTTTATTAAATTTGCATTGCGCTAGCAGATCAGTGTTCCACTGTGCTAAGCTGGGGGGGGGGGGGGCAATAAGCGGCCAGATGCACCTCGCTGGGGTTAGTCCTTGGCAGGCTGCCAGATGCGTTATTTACTGGCACATCCGCAGGCATGGCCACTCGCGGCTCCCATTGGCTGCGGATTGCCATTGCCAGCCAATGGGAGCTGCGGGAAGCAGCACAGACCAGGACTCTGCAGGTAAATAACAGGTCCAGCAGCCTGTCAGGGGCTAACCCGGGTGACTCGCATCCAGCCCATGGGCCAATTACTACCCATGCCTGTGCTAAGCACTGTACAGAGATTACAGTCAAGAGAGCATCCTAGGGCAGGCTCCCATCCTGCAAAGATTTAGACACGTACCTGTCATTAAACAGGGGGTCATTCCCTCGACTGTAACCCACCAGGCGTAAAGTTCAGCACAGGCATAAAGCGGTGCAGGATCAGGACCGGGGTTGTTCTAAGGTGCAAAACAATGGATGAGACAAAGAAACGTGGAGGAGGGAGAAGACCTCGGTAGTAGCAAAGCCACCAAATTATCATCCATAAGCAGACGGACCAGGCTTTGTCAGCTGGCCATGCTGTGATGAAGACACCCAAACATGCTTGCCCACATACCACATGCACATTCCCAAACAGACCGCGCCCCCCCCCCCCCCCCCCCCGTAGGCGCCAATTCCCCCCAGGCCCACTGGAGATGCTCAGGGAATGAAACATGCCACGGGCAAGCTCCTTTCCACTGAGCCACTCAGGCTCCTGCAAATCCGCATTTCAAAGTCTTTTCCTTGAGCCAACGATTGCTTGTGGGGACCAGAGTTTCACAGGCCTTCCCCACGTGCACTGCACAAGTACCCTGCTCAGGTGTGTGTGCATGAGGCGGGGGGGCGGGGGGAGCCACACGACTCATCAGCAACACACACAGTTCCATGTGCACTTTTGAAAACTGGCCGCCAGAACTCCCTGAGTATGTTCGGAGGGAAGAATAATGCCCTTTACATGAGGGGCCTAGAAGCAAATGGCAGCATTTGTTGTGCAGTGTAAAGTGCAAGGAAGCAAGTTAAGGAGTTAAAGACACTCTTTCTAAACCCACTGCTGCCTGGTAAAACTCTAGACCCGTGATGGGCAATTGAGGGTAGTGAGTGGGCTGCATGAGTGGACTCCTTCCTGTCAGTGAGCAGCAAAACTGTCCTAATCAAGAAAGTCTCCTGGGTTAGGGCAGTTTTGCTCACTACGCTTGCCTGCCTAGAATCAGCAGTGTGCTGGGTTGAACCGGAGCAGCACTGAGACTGGATGCAGAGGGAGTGCCCGGCTCTCACAGTCAGTGTTGGGTGCAATCCACCCACACCTCACTTCACGTGCTTTACGTGTGTGTCGCTTTAGTAACACCGTAGGGAAAAAATGGACACAGATGGAAACCAGCAGAATCTGGCAACCCTGCGCATGGGCAACAGCAAACAAAACATGTCGACAGCCACATAAAGATCCCTGCTGGGTTGCAGGTTGTCCGTCCCTGCTCTGGGGCAAGAGCCGTGTGTTTTCCTTATCTGTGAACACACTCCCCAGTAACTGACACTGACTGTCCTGAGTTTCTGGTATGAAATAGTCACATGACTTGCTACTTCCTGGGGATTATCCCAGGTACCAGGAAGTGTGCATTCACCCATTTCCCTTCCTGTGCTTCTTCCCCTCCTGTAGGCTTATGCAATGATGCTGTCCCTTTCTGAGAACACTCCCCTTCATACTTCCTCCCAGAATTCTCTGGATGCTTGGTTGAACATGGCAGGAGCAGCGTCAGAGTCGGGGACCTTTAACCCCATCAACCACCTCTGACGGGTCGAGAAGGCACGGGTTGAGAGTCCAAGCGAGGAAGTGGCGGAGCTGCGGGTGCTTTATCAGAAATTCAGGCACGCAGAAGATGGATCAGAGGGCCTCAGGGAGTCGTCTGGGCTTTTGGCTGGGAGACTAAACCTGTCACCTGTGACCTGCCAGTCCCGCCTTGGGATTGATCGGCAGGTGCTCCTTCCAAGAAACCCTCCACACAGGACAGCCCTGAAGCAGCCCTGGGATTCCGCCATCTCTAAGAATCGTGTAAACAAGAAGAGAATTGCAACGGTGCAATCATATACCGGCCCCAACACAGTGACAAGCCAATATACCTGAGCCAGCTACTTTCTGCTTATAAACTAAAACTTGAAGTCATTCAACCCTCTGCCCCCCCCCCACTCCTCCCCCCACAACACACACACACAACATTCACTCCCACTGAATAACAGTCCCCAGGGGAGGAAAGTTCAAGAGCTGCTCCATCCCTGGTGTGATGTGGATCCCAGAGTGATAGCCTGGAATGGTGAACGTGCCCCATTTAACTTCGCTCTTTGAAAGAGCAGGCAAAACTCCACTGCCCACAACAGCACCCTCTCCAACATGCAATGTCCGCACAGGGCTAACTTCTGCCAAGAGCACAAACAACTGGTGCAGGAGTATTTCTGGGGCCACAAACACGTAGACAACGTTAGCTTGATCCTAGACAGCTCCTATGTATGTCTCCCCCGGAGGGTCTTTCAAATGCTGTCACTTCAATGTCGGGGGAGAAACCCCTTGTGTGGGATTGCTGGTGGTCGCTTATGCTGAGAATCGTGCTCCCACTTCCCCCATCATTTTGATTATATGGCTAAAGAAAAACCCCACACCCTTCCTTTTTGAATAACTTTGAGTGCTGCTCAGCTCTCCAAGCATGTGGGCAACGATATGTTTTCTTTCTGGATCTAAAATTACTTGCAAGTGTTTATGGATGATTTTACATTGCTTCGACGTCTCGGCTCTTTTGCTGGCCTAAAGCAGCCGCCAGAAATCCTGCGACATTGGTTTGTGCGCTCGCTGCATTGGAATAACAACTTGGTATTGTAGCTGTGATTTGTAGGGGTCACGCGAAAGCGGGAAATCATTCTGAAAGGGGTGTGAAATATTACAAAGGGTAACATGGGCTTCTCAGACGACGTTTGTAATGTGTGTGCTGAGAAATGCCTAGATTTGGTGTCACCGAATCAGAGATGCCTGAAGGTAAGATAGGTGCCTGCCCCAACGGGACTTTAAATTAAAGTAGAGGGGCCCCAAATTTGCCCATTGGAGTGCTGCATCAGCAACTCGCCTAGGGACCTCCGGCTGCTTGAAGGACCCGGTTTTGTACAAGCCCAATTCTGATCCACCGAGGGTATGTCTACACAGCAACATTATTTCAGAATAACTAACGTTATTCCAAAATAATATAGTGTGTGTCTACACTACAAGTCTTTGCTTTGAAATAACGTCGAGATGGAAGACTTCTTACTCCAACTCATGGGAACCCTCATTTCATGAGGAGTAAGGGAAGTCGAAGGAAGAGTGTTCTTCCTTCGACTTCCTGCTGTGTAGGCAGTGCCAAAAGTCGAGGTAAGCTATTTCGACGTAAGCTACACAATTGATGTAGCTAAAGTTGCGTAGCTTAATTTGACTTTAGCCTTGCTGTATAGACGTGCCCTCAATGAGCAGGGCTCTTTCCACTGACTTCAATGGACTTGGGACCAGGTCCCAGACACTTAATGCTGGGTCTACTCCTAGTAGTAAGCGCTACTCCTTGTAGTAAGTGCTACACCTCGTGGTAAGTGTTTTCAGAATGGGATCAGTAGCCAACTTCAGAGAAATTTCTCACGGTAGTAAGCACATCTGTGTTTGAGAGATTGGACCCCTAGTTTATAAGTATGGGAACAGACGGAAGCAGCTCTGCTGTTGAAAATGGGAGTGAAGATCATGGAAGCAGTGGAGGTTTCAGCATGCAATGCTCCATCTTGAAACAATGGCTTAGATTATAATGGAGCATTGCATGTTGGGATTTGTAGTCCTGATGGGCCACACCTCAGACTCCAGACGTCAGCCATGAGGCCTCAGCTGGTTGCCACTGGGATAGAGGGAATGGATGGATAATTAGCAGCATCGCATAATTCTCCATACTTCACCCAGCGAAAGATGACACGCCTCCTGCTAGTTTCTCCAACACACCATGAATATGTGCCGAAGGCTCCGAGTCCAGCAGTGATGTATTTAATTCCCCCATCCCCTCCGGTTTCAGATATTTGCACAAAGCTCTTGACTAGGCATAGCCCAAGAACTGACAAGGTCAAAAGAAACCAGTCTCTAAGAGTCAGATGAAACATTCCTCTCCCCGGCATGTCTGCCTATGCTAATATTACAGTACTTGCCATTTACTTGGGCTTTAAATTATTCCTATAGGGGCCAATTTAAAATAATAAAATAATTGTTTTTTTTTCCTAATGGAATTTACCTTAATCTGTATATAACTTGTAATTTTTTTCGAATTCTTTTCTTATTTTATTTCTTCCTTAACAGTATTTTTGCATTGGATATCATTATTGTGAAGAAATAATGTTAATATAAGTATCTAGTGAAGGACCAAAATTGTGTAATTAAGGTTGTATGTTGTATGATTGATAACCAGGGAGTAGATTTTGTATGTGCCAAATGACCCTACATAATCCTGCTATTCTTGCTACCGATTTTTCCGACAATCATCTGTTTTGTTAAATTTCAGTTTCCAGCTACATGTGCATGTAGGATGTGTTCTATTTATTTCTTTTATTGTTTGGGGGGAAAAAAATCTCACAACCAGAAAACAACAACAAAAGAAAAATCCTTTTCCAACATGCCCTTAATTAAAAAAAAAACCCACACATTTAAAAAGAGAGAGAGAGAAATAAAGCAACAAAACCTGTAAATAAAAATAACTGTGAAACTCCATATTGTAGCCAATATGGCATGCGATGCAAATGTGCCATATTTAAGGGGAAAAAAATCAGTGCTTATTTTTATAAAGGAATGGAAACAAAATCCCAGTAGTGTAATGTTTTGTTAACTGCAAGCAATCTATGCCTTGTAAATACCTCACATGCAATTCTAGGAGGGCAGATGGTTAACACTGGAAAACATCAGGAGAACACTGATTCAGCTGGCATTTGTCGCCATTTATGAAAGGAACTGGTATAATTACCAGAACAAAAAGGTGGCTCTTCTAAAACGGGGTCGTACGTAGTGAGGTTATCAGCAATGCTGTTACCAAAATATTTACTCTTTTGTAAAACAAACATATCCCAAAAGAACCCACAAGGTGAAGTTTCATCCTGCAAATATTCTTCGCTTTAAAGTAAATCAATAGGTTGAACCTCTCTGGTCTGGCAACATCCATGGTCCGGCATGATTTTAGTTCGCCAGGTGGCCACTTAGCATGGGTGTGGCCAACTTTCCTGCGGTCCTCTCTAGTTTGGCACTCTGGTCTGGCAATATCCGTGGTCCGGCATGATTTTAGTTAGCCAGGTGGCCACTTAGCATGGTTGTGGCCAACTTTCCTGCGGTCCCATAAAGTTTGTTTACAACCTCCAGGCCTGGCTCTCAGTATTCTGTGCTGTTATTTAGCTCTAATTTACCCCTAAACCTTCAGAGGGGGGAGCCTAGTTAGTCTGTAACTGAAAAAACTTAAAAAACAACAAAAAGTCTTGCAGCACCTTAGAGACTAACACAACTTGTAACATGAGCTTTCGTGGGCACAACCCACTTCTTCAGATGAATGGAGTTACCCCTAAATGTCTTCTAAGAGCCCAGTGAGCAGTAGAAGGGTTGCCAATGCTGCTAGATGATATTGACCTCCGTGGTCTGGCAAATTCTCTAGTTCGGCATTGATCAGGTCCCAAGGGTGCCAGACTAGAGAGGTTCAACCTTGTATGTGTTTGCAGGATCAAGGCTAAGCAGCCCATTCCTATCGATATTTTCAACGATAGTGCTCACCACACACCAGCAGGCATTTAAGCACGTTCTAAACTTTAAGCATAGGAGCCAGCCAGCCCTCCTCTGTTAAAACAGGTAAGCCTGTGCTTGGAGTCAATGGGACTGTTCTTTGTTTAAAGTTAAGCACATGCTAATGTCTCTTTCTGGAGTGGGTGCCCTGCTAGAACAAGCCCTCAGAGTAGGAGTAAGGATCTGGCATGGGGCTTTGAGGAGGTCAACCTCACTTCTCCGTGTGTGGAGATCAATGGTGACCTTCTCTCCAAACCTTGGGCAAAGAACTTAGAAACAGAAATAGTATAAAGGCTTTTTTTTGGGGGGGGGGTCTTCTCTGCAGTCTGTGGACACCGCCCCATTATTGGCTGCACTGTTTCTTCAAAAGAACAATGTGCTCAGAGCTCTTAATTCTGCCTGAGGCGGAGCAGTATCTGTTTACCTTCTAGGCGCGGCGGCTGAGTAGTTCACTGATTTGAATAGGGCTGGTGGAGGAAGATGTTAGCACTCACCGTGAGTAAGGGTGACACTGTCTAGATCTATATTAAGGAGATGAAAGATTTTTTTTTAATCATAAAATGATTTTTTTGTTTCCTGTGACAGGTTGAACCTCTCTAGTTTGGCACTCTGGTCTGGCAATATCCGTGGTCCGGCATGATTTTAGTTAGCCAGGTGGCCACTTAGCATGGGTGTGGCCAACTTTCCTGCGGTCCCATAAAGTTTGTTGACAGCCCCCATCCTGGCTCTCAATGTTCTGTGCTGTGATTTAGCTCTAATTCACCCCTAAATGTCTTCTAAGAGCCCAGCAAGCAGTGGAAGTGTTGGTGATGCTGCTAAACAATATTGACCTCCCATGGTCCAGCAAATTCTCTGGTTTGGCACCGGCCAGGTCCCAAGGGCACCGGACTAGACAGGTTCAACCTGTACTTAAAAAGGCCACACTTTGTTTCCTTCCTTTTCTTCTAGCTGGTCTGTGTCCATTTCAGAATCCAGACTTCTCTAAATCAGCACTGACTACACATTTTAAGATATTTCCCCCAAGCCAGATAAACAAACACCATACCTAATCAAATTATGTATCCCTTCGCCCCTTCTTTAATTGCACTCAGAATGTCATGATTGGTAGCTCCTGATTCTGGGGGGCTTGAACAACACACAGTCGCTTATTTTGGAGGATGTGTTCTGAGACCTGCTCATGTCAAGAATAAATAGTGGCAAGAAAGATCCCACGTCAGGATGGAGACTTCTCTAGAGTTAGCAATGGGCAGGATCTGGGGTCTTCGCAGGAGCTAAGTAGCGCCCGTGCACACTACACCACTACCATATTATGCTCAGGAACCATGTGCTACATCAAGGGGGGGGGGGGGAGTTGGAGGGACTGCCATAAGGCCTGGTAACTGTTTGAAATCAAGGGTCCCATCCCCCCATCCCAGAGGTGATGATGGGGGATGGGGGCTATTTTTAATAACCTGTTTTCCTGTCTGCAGCAGGTAGCCACATTGCCATAGTAACATGGGGAGGAAGTGGGGACGAATTGGACCCGCAAGGTGGTTGTTCCTGTCACTCGGTGGATCCAAGTTGAATATTAGCAGCCTCTGGCTGTGCCAAAGTGTTCAGTACTGCTGAAATAAAACTATTAGGCAGAGGGGCCCTTCCTTCTACTGATTGCTTCTTTCAGTGTAGATATTTTATATATGTGCTAATTATAAAAGCAAAAAAAAAAAAAGTTCAAAGTACCTGCTGCTCTTCTCTGTTGCTCACTCAGATGCCAGCATTCAAAGTCAAGAGGTTAGTCACTTGGCAGGTACAGACGGTTTAAGGTGCAATGCGAACGTGCCAGCTCCATCCAGGTAGAATGCACTTGCTTTGTGGTTTTGGGAGCGCCGGGTCTGTCTGAGGAGAATGCACCTGATCTGCTGTTAGACACACCAGGCATGTGCCCGTCGGAGACACTTGCTGACTGTTTTCCAGAATCCATTGCCTGGGCTGCTGAACGTCCCGGCTGCGCCCCGTAATCACATGTCGTGACGTCACTGGACGATCAGAGCCCAGCCGGGTGCTGGCAACAACCCAACCCCAAAGGGTTACGAGCATCACAAGAGCTGACACGCCACACGGCATTCCAGGATGCAAAACCAAGTTCCGATTTTCTGTCTTGCTCCACACCCTTAGTGGAGCTGCTCGGGTTCCCCCGAAATCAGCACTTAGAAAGTCCATGGCTATTGGCAACGGCTTCTTTTCTTTGCATTTCAGATGCAGCCTTTACAAGAGCACTTGCACAATGACATATTACCATGTTTAGACTCTAAGGATCAAAGCACTGGATTGTGAGGCCTCCTCTCCCCCCTCCAGCCTATTTCAATCTACTGACTTGCATTCAATTTTTACGTGCTGTATTTTGTGTGTGTGCGTGTGTGCGTGCGTGTGGGGGGAGGGCGGGGAAGCATCAGGGTGTAGGAACCTGCACTTTGCTGCCTGTTTCAAAACAAACAGGGAGTGAAGCAATCTGCTCAGACGTGTGTTGGTAACATGAGGGCAAAAGCTCTGCTCCTAGTGGATGGTCAGTAGTGTTTAAAGCCATGAAACGGTTGCTCTGTAGTGTTGAGTAATACTGTGATTACAATGTTATTGCATTCGTTCGATATTTTTTTTTTCTTTATTCTGTCATTGATTCTTATTACCACTTTTGGAAAAGAATGAAAAAGAGAGAGGGGAAAAAAAAAAGGCAGCTTTGATTTCCAAATGTGCAATTCACATGTGAACAAAGTAATTCTGAAACTGTTCCTCAATGTATTTTACGTTCTCATCACGCTCTTCAAAGCAAGAGATATTTTGCCCTGATATCACTTTCAGCCTGCAGAAGATGTAATTTAAAACATATATATATTATGCTTGCAAAAATCATACATCTGCATCCTACGTCAATCCTTCTCCCATTGTTACAATACAGATTTGATTTAGGGGTTGGTTTTTTGTTTTGTTTTGTTTTGTTTTTTTTTTCCTTTAGAACTGTATAGTGTTTTGTTTTGTTTTTAAAAAGAAATCAATTGTAAATGTCTGGTTTTCATATAATGTTTAAAAAACATTGAGAAAGAGGATGGTGCTTGTTCCATATCATTCTTGATTGTATATTGCTTCTGTTATGTTTATAAGTAAACTGTGCATGACTTGTGTTTAGCAGTCATTATGGTGTCTGTTTGTGAAATTTTTATCAAAAAGAAAAAAAATTCTGTAGATGCACTTATTGTATATGTGATTAGGTTCTGCGTCCAAGGCTTGACGCCTTGAACTGCCAAGGAAGAGAAAAAAAGAGGCGGTAGTTATTAATTAATATGAAATCGCTTTGTTGGGAGCATACTGAAATAAAAGAGATGATGTGTAGAAAATCATTCAAAAAGGCGATTTTACCAATTTCATTTTGATGCTTGTGATAAAAGGCAAATGTATTTGTGTAGAGAAAGACCTTTAAAATAATGACTAGGAAAGCTGATTTTGAGGTTAATGCTGTAGAATAGGAATGTATACCAAATGTAATCTTTCCAATGCTACAATGAATTTATACATGAGATTGATATGCAATAAACCTGTGTGCTTTTCTAAGGAACGGCCCTGGGAGCTTTCTTGACCCCAGACAATGTACCTCAAAGTGATGCTTAAAAATTGTGCCACATTCACATTTTGAAAGTTGAGAAATCCCAAAGGATGCTGGTTGGGCCTAAGAAACTCACCAGCGGTCCCGTGTGTTTCTGTGGGAACAGAGGTGTGAATAAAGGACAGGGCCCTTCGTGGCTATGTGGTTTTAGGTGAGATGGGATTGTAAAAGTTGGGGGGGTGGGGTTGGACTCTTTGATAGTCTCAGTTTGGAAAAACAGCATCTTGGATTCCCTGTTCCTGCCCGACTCCGCTGTTGTTGCTGTGTTTTAAACAGAGCGGCAAAGGACAGTCAATTTCTTTTTCCAGCTGTAAGTTACACGTCATACGGACGTAGGGTAGGGGTGGGCAATGAAACGGCGTCTGCTCGCCAAGGTTAGCTCCTGGGAGGCTGCTGCTGCTTTATCTACCTGCGCCGTCGCAGGTCCGGGTGATGGCAGCTCCATTTGGCCGGGGCCGGCAAACTGCGGCCAACGGGAGCTGCGATTCCCCGGACCTGCAACGGCGCAGGTAAATACGGTGGGGGGGGGCCCACCAGGGACTAACCCTGGCAGGCCGGATCCGGCCCACAGGCTAGTATTTGCCCATCCCTGAGGAAGAGACTCACAAGGGGTTCTCCAATGACAAGGGGAACACTAAGGTGCTGGTGATATTTCTTTAGAGAAGGCCAACGAGTACAGCCCTAAGGATGAAGAGTGAGAGCAGAGGTATGAACTCGCTTGTCAGGAGAAAGGGCTTGCGGTGACCACTAAAGCTGGCAGGACATTTGCATTGTTAAGAACATAAGAACGGCCACAGTGGGTCAGACCTACGGTCCATCTAGCCCAGTGTCCTCTCTTCCAACAGTGGCCAAAGCCAGGTGCCCCAGAGGGAGTGAACAGAACAGGGAATCATCAAGTGATCCCTCCCCTGTCACCCATTTCCAACTTGTGACAGACAAACTCTAGGGACTCCATTCCAACCCATCCTGGATAATAGTCATTGATGGACCTAACTTCCATGACTTAATCTAGCTCTTTCTTGAACCCTGGCCTTCACAACATCCTTTGGCAAGGAGTTCCACAGGTTAACTGTGAGTTGCGTGAAGAAGTATTTCCTTTTGTTTGCTTTAAACCTGCTACCTATTAACATTGTAGAACTACCTTAATGCGTGTAACCTTTACATGGCCACATCTGAAAGGTAGCAAGAGACATTTTAAGCAGAACTTCTGGATGTTTTGGAGATGACATTGGGGTTTCTGGTACTCTAACCCTCTTGAGTTCTTCTTCCCAGGTCAAGAAGAGATGTCCAACGCTATTGGGTACGCGAACGTCAAACTAATGAGGTTTCCTGTTTCTTAGCAGAAAATTCGCTGTGGCAGGTGAGTCTCTTCCATTCTGTGAGAAGAACTGAAATATGTTGTGAATATTTCTCCCTCAATGCGGTGAGCGGAGAGTTAGTGAAATCTCTAGCAATGGCGGTCAGAGGTTTCAGCGGGGCCACTCGGAGCAAAACCGACTTAAAAGCAGGGTCTTTGAACTCACGATGTGCATTACAAAACTGATGAATGGTCCGAGCTTCAAAAAGTCATTCATGGTGCTCATATGACAGTATCCAGCATACAACATAATAGCATTTCCCGGGCATTGGCCATATAAGGATTTCGGTCTCGGCCGAGCTTTGAATTGAAATCTTCTGCCTCTGTGGCAGCTGGCAACCTCTCTCCTTATTAGCCCTGGAGGGGAGTTAAAAAAAATCTATTGGATAAGAAAGCTTCGATAATAGAGTGATTGTCAGGCGGGCTTTAGCGAGAGAACAGAGACATTGAAGAGAATATTGCTGACAAGCAGACTTTGTCATCCAGAAAGCACTCGCTTCTCCCCATAAACTGGCGAGAAAAAGGCTCCGTTTTGTAGGGAGAGAAAAATAATCAACAGGAGAGGGGAAAAAGGAAAGCCAAGGAAAGATGTGTTCCCAGCAAAATGTGTGTTGTCCATGGTGGGGTAGATCCGTCGTCTTCCTGAGTAGGGTCCCATCCTATTCACTTGCTGGGACATCTGTTCTCTGCCAATAACCTTCGTTTCTTGAATATACAAAATGCAGCCTAATAATCAAAATAGGTGTTTGATTATACGTACGTAGGTCTACAAATGAGGTGTGAGTTCCAAAAGCCAGGGAGAGGGTCAAAAAGATTAGAAATGGGAGGAGGGTAAAATACAGCCTGTGGGTCACATCTAGCCCATGGACCGTTTTGTCTGGCCCCTGGTCTCCTGCCCAGGGAGGCTAATCCTGGATCCCCCCTTCTGGCCCAACAACAAAAATGATTAGGGGTATGGAACGGCTGCCATAGGAAGGGAGATTTAAAAGACTGGGACTTGTCAGCTTGGAAAAGAGATCACTAAGGGGTGTGGAAAAAGTGAATAAAGAAGACTCATTTATTTATTCCTTCCCATAACACAAGAACTCAGGGTCACCAAATGAAATTAATAGGTAGCAGGTGTAAAACAAACAAGAGGAAGTTTTTCTTCACACAACATGCAGTCAACCTGTGGAACTCCCTGCCAGAGGATGTTGTGAAGACCAGGACTTTAAGAGGGTTGAAAAAAAAGCTATATAAATTCATGGAGGATAGGTCAATTAGTCAGGATGGGTAGGGATGGTGTCCCTAGCCTCTCTTTGTCAGAGGCTGGGAATAGGTGATAGGGGGAGGAATCACTTGATGATTCCCTTTTCAGTTCATTCCTTTGGGGCACCTGGCATTGGCCACTGTCAGAAGACAGGACACTGGGCTAGATAGACCTTTGGTTTGACCCATTATGGCCATTCCTATGTCTCTAAAACTACAGTCCTGCTTGCTCACTGGAGTGCGAGATGTTGTAACGCCAGCAGGCAGAATTGAGCCTGGGACCTCTGGAGCTTAGTGCATGAGCCTCTACCACATGCACCAAAACCCAGCTGGCTGGTAGCTAAGGCTATAGAGCAGACTCATTACGTTCTTTGTGAGGTCTCAGGGCCATGAGGTGGAAGAGTGCACCACCCAGGGGTTACAGTGTTGCCTACTTTCCATCGCTGACCCAGCCCAGAGGACAACGTGCAAATCGGTACGTTAGTTTGCCACTTGTTAGTGTGACGGGGCAGCCTCTGCATGTGTCCTACCTTGTCCGAGGGAGCTGCACTCCAGAGAAAGGACACTCTGTCTCCGGCCATTTCTGGGGTCTCGGGCCATTTCTGGTCCCTTCTGGAAATACCATGGGAAACCACTTTTCTTGTGCTAATTTGCATGCAGAAATGACCTACATCCGTCATGAGGTCTGGGCAGAGACACCGGCTACGTCTCGACTGGCCCCCTTTGCCGGAAAAGGCATGCAAAGGAGGCCAGTCGGAATTGCAAATGAAGAGGGGTTTTACATTTTCCCCGCTCCATTTGCATGAACTTGGCTGCTGCTTTTTTCCGTCTTAGAGTTTTGACGGAAAAAAGCGCCAGTCTAGACAGGGCTCTTGCGGAAAATAAAGCCTTTTCCGCAAGATCTCTTATTCCCTTTTTTCCAGCAAAGGGGGCCAGTCTAGACACAGCCACCATGTTTGAGGGACGAGCCAAACTCTTCTGAGGTTTGGGATGTGCTTTCGGTGTGGCCTCCGGCCAGGACTGCAGCCACCTGCTAAATTTGGCTCTGGACTTGAATATTTCTGCTATTCAGTGCTAAGGGTCTGGACCGAGCCCTCTTTGAACGATATTTTTTTAAGCAATACCTAGTTCTCATCAACAGTTCGATTCCCCGAAACCCATCAGTAGCTTGAAGTAGGCTCCTCCTTGCTTCTACCATTGTAGCTCTTCCATGGTTGAGAGACACGTTGGGGAACCAGCCTTAGAAATGTGTGAACAAGATGAGTCCTGTTCTGCCATCTCCCTGCCCCCCCCCC
>JANRFK010003894.1:4200246-4212175 GCA_030068395.1 Apalone spinifera | reverse complement strand
GGACGGAGGCGTGCTGCGCTAGGCGCTGTGCAAACATGTGGGAAGAGAGCGTTCAGCAGGGACCGGGTGTGTTTCTTTTCTGCCCTCCCTGTGCCACCCGTTCCAAACCCTTCACCATTGTTGTTGCCCTTTTCTGAACGTTTTCCAGTGCCTCTACAATAACATGGTGACAGTTTGCCAGGGTTAGCCCCTGGTGGGCCGCTGCCACTATATTTACCTACATGGCCGCAGGTACTGGGGATCCCAGCTCCCACGTGTTGTTGCTCCTGGTCAGTGGGAGTGCTGGGAAACGGCCAGTGAAGCTGCGATTGCTGGGACCGAAAGCTGTGAAGGTAAATATAGTGGTGGGTGGTACGACATTCATTAATACTTCTGTATTTCTTCTCGGTAGCTTAAATATACCTGATACTTCTGATCCTTGGCTACATGTAAGCCAAGACCGGAGGACACGGCTCCAGCCCTGGAATTCCCAGTTGCTTCCCATCTGGGTGAGAACAAGGGTCCCGTCCCCAGAGACTTTCCTTTCCTTTGAATGATGCCACGTTAAAAGGCGGGGGACTCGAGGTGCGGCCGAGGCTGCCGGTAGAACCCGTGTGTAAAGGACGGTGTGTGGTGCACTCTCTCCTTGTCCCCAAGCTCCATGGGGGCAGGGACTTGCCTCTCCCGTTCCGTGCTTGAGGGGAGGAGAGAGGAAAGGCCCAGGAGCAGGAACAATAACGGCCTGTATTCGGAAGCTCCGAGGATAATGGTGACTGGGATGTAACATGGGGCTGTGTTGTTCGTCTCCAGTTTTTCACAGAGGAGGTTTTGATGGGGGAACAAACAGCTCCTTTATGCTCCTTGTTTTCGAAAGGATTCGCGTTGTCACCTGCGTGGCCCCGCAGCTCCTGGGTTTCACTTGGGCCCACGCAGCTACTTGGCCGGAGGTCGCCGTTGCTGTAGCAGAACTCAGCCGTTGTCAATTAGCGAAGGGCCCGATTGATGGCACTCGGATAATGGAGGCAGCTCTCGGGGTTCGTTTTTGACTCGTTTATTTCTGGTCAGCTCGTGGGCTGTGTGCGAGGCCCGGCTGTGGTACTTCCACGCCCGTTTCTCTCTTCCTTCCTTCAGCTCCCCTGAGCTGGTGCTTCCAGATTCCCCTGAGGCAGGGCCGGCCGCTCACTGCACGTGTGTGCAAGGCCTAGCACGACCGGCTCACGACCTGAGTTGGAACATCAAGGTGTTGGCCAGAGGTGACTCGTGGTAGCACGTGGGTGTCCCTACCCCAGTGTCCCTGGCAACATTTTAATTGCTACACTGAGTGCTCCCCACAAACCCTCTCGCTGTTCCTCTGTGCAGCACCTCCCTGCACACCCCACTCCCAGCAGACACCAGTCGCCTGAGGTGTTAGCGAACTATAATAACCAGGGCTTGACAAATCCACTTATCTACTCGCCCGTGGCAAGTAGATTTCAGCCGGTCGCCCCGTTCATCGGCGGTGCGCGCATGCACGGTGCGGGTCTGGCGCATGTGCGGTGTGGGGCTGGCGAGTGGGTTTTTGCCACAGTTGTCGAGCCCTGATAATAACTAGCCAGTCAAATCATGTGATGCCTGGTTGGGTTTTGCCAGGCCTGCTGTTCTGTATATGGATTCATTTGTCGAGTGGGGTTTTTTTTTTTCATACTTTCTCCCATCACAAACGTCCACGACTAGCTTGCGCCCTTGTTTGCCGTCAGTCCTGAGGAGATTTTATATTCTCCTGTGGTAGCAAGAGGCAGCAAATGTGGGGGGTGGGCCTGGAGATGTTTGCTTGCCTCTTGACAACCAACCCAACCCATCCAGTCTGGGAGACCCCTTTCTGTTGGTTGTGGGTCTCCCGTTCCCCTGGAAGAGGGGAGAGCTAGTCCCTAAGCCTCGTGTCTTGTCTGTTCTCTCTGCAGGGTGCCCGGCTCCCCACAGCGCCAGAATGTCTCATAGGCACTCGGACGGCTCCATGGGCGACAAGGCCCTTCTCCTGGAGCACAAGTTCCAAGCCGAGCTGCGGACAGATGATGACGGGACCTCTCCCCCTGGGAAACGCAGCTCCCGGGCAGCCCTGGGCAATGGCTCGTTCGCGGCCCAGCGCTCCCCGTCCCCGACCGAGCCCCATCGCGTCATCCTCAGCACCGAGAGCCCGGCCGCGCTCAAGATGGGTACCCAGCAGCTGATCCCCAAAAACTTGGCCGTGTCCACCAAATCCAAGACCCCTGCCCGCCACCAGAGCTTCGCCGTGGCCACGCTAAGCCGAGAGGCGGCTCGCTGCGACCTCAAGCGGATGTCCGCCCCCAGCATTTCCGTGGACGACTTCGACTTGGAGCTGGATTCTGGGGGGGGGCTCAAGCGCAACCTGCGGAACACGTCGTACCGGGCGGCCATGAAGGAGGTCGAGAACACCGAGGCGCTGGAGCCTTCGAAGGGCGTCGCCACCCTGAAGCCCTCAGCAGAGGACACCCGCGTGCAACCGGCCCGCAGCCCAGGGAGAACCAAGGTAGGCCCCATGCTGGGCTTCCAGGCCTTCCTGCCACACGAGCATCACCCGGGGCATTCCCCATCTGCCCTTCCCTGAACGAAAGGTGATTGGTGAGCGCAATACCTCAGCCCCAGGAGCCGAGCTCATGGCGCTCGGTGCTGTACAAACCGAACAAAATGGCCCCTCCCCCATGGGGCTTCTTCTCTAGATCGGGGTGGGCAGTAATTTTCACAGGGGGGGTCACTTAATGAATTTTGGGACAGGGTCCCGGGCCGGCTCCACTCCTGGAAGGGGCAGGGCCTGGTGCGGAAGGGATGGGGCTGGGGACCAGCCTCCCCCCAGAGTTGTCTAGGCCTGGAGGGTTTGACTTAAAAACCCAGCCAAGGGCTCGTGGCTCCCGGCCCTGCTGCTACCCCTTTGCCTGGCAGCCCCCTGGCTATTTAAAAAGTGCACGGCTCCACCCCTCTCGGGGTGGCGCCGCAGCCGGGAGCCATTTCAATAGGATCCTGCTGCCTGAGCCACCACCTGGAAATTCAGTGGCGCGAGCAGCGGGATATGAATAGAAAGCGGCCCGATGCCCCCATCTTGCCCAGCCCTGCTCTAGATAATAAGCTCTGCCTCATCTCTCTGGCCAGACTCCATCAGCTGCCTGGGTGTCCCCGAGGCCATATCTCAGGGCAGAGGTTTGTTCTATCTGCCCAATTCAGCTGGGCACTGACCAGCAGGGACAGGGCGTCTCTGCCTTGAGTCCTCTAGTCGCCCCCCCAGTAGCTGGTTTCCAGTGCTTGCGGAGCTGTGTTGTGAAACCAGTTAATCGAGGTTTGGAAACTCTGCCATTTCCTCCGCAGGTTCTGGGGCCCCCCCGACTGGGGGTTAACCCCCAAGATGATACTGGGGTGATCCTCAGCCCCTGCTTCCCATGGGTGTAGGTTGCTAGTGATCACGCTGCTCGCACGGTTGACGGCTTGGCCCTGCTTCTGAAGAGCCGCTGTACTCACTGGGGGGGGAGGGGGAAGCGCTGGGATGGGTTCCCTGGGGAGGGGGTGGAATCTCCATCCCTAGAGGTTTTTAAGTCTTGGCTTGACAAAGCCCTGGCTGGGTTGATTTTAATTGGGATTGGCCCTGCTTTGGGCAGGGGGTTGGACTTGATGACCTTGTGAGGTCTCTTCCAGCCCTAGGATTATGTGATTCTATGGTACTCGGTGTGCTGGAAGGACTGCGGGGCCCTTTTTGCTGCCTTCTCTCTGTGACCAAGCATCCTGCTCTTTCCCAGGCCAACCCATTCTTTAAAGTACTTCCTTACAGTCAAGAGGGCCGGGGTCTGATTTCTAGCCCCCTTGCTTTGACTCGCGAAATTGGCAAAATCATAAACCATCCAAACGCTTCCGCCCCCTCCCCCTCTCCCTCTCCCATTAGCTGATCCGACTTCTAAGATACCACTTCCTGCAAGTGGCTTTCGTTACGGCTGTTTGAACCCTAAATATGGCCAGGAAGGGTTGAGAGGCCAAAGTACAGTAAATAAACTAACTCCCAGGCTTCCGGTGCGTCTTCGACATGTGTGCCACCTCGAGCATCTTCTGCAGCTGGGCTGTTGCACATCCTTGGTTGAGATGAACTGAAATGCACCATCTGAACAGCTGTGCCTTTCCGAATTAGGGCTTGGGAGGTGGGGTAGGAGATGAGTCCAGGTTCAGTTTTAGCTACTAAACTCCTTTGGCAAGGTGGTGGGGATCGGTGGGGGTAAGACCAGGCTGTGTTTAGCTGATGTAATGTGGTGACTCATACTTTGGGAGGGCCATGATCCAGCTGTTTTAACATCAGCTTGTGCCCTATCTGGCTCCTTCGTTCACTCACAGTCGCGTCGAAGACAGAGAGCAGCTGCTTGTTTTGAAGTGCTTTGCACAAGTGTGCAATAACAGCTGGTGGGGAGGAGCTGTGTAGCTAGCTGTACTGACTGGTGGTTAAGCACAAAAATGTATTTCAGCACACAGTACAGACATACCCGTGACAGGAAATCTAGGCGAGTGAGCGGGCCACACAAGGGACCCTCCTTCATCTCAGTGGGCCACAAGGCTGTTGTAACCACAGCTGTCTCCCAGGACAGGAGAGTTTTGCTGAACCTGCGCTTGGATTAGCTGCAGAGGGAGCGCACGGCTCCCACAGTCACTGTTGGGTGCAGTCAGCACTCACCTCGCTTCACTGCCCTGGCTTTATGCGCGGGTCCCTTTAACAATACCGGTAGGGAAAAAACTTCTGTGGACAGAAACCCGCGGAGTCTGGCAACCTTGTGCACGGGCAACAGTCAACAAAATGTCTTGCAGGCCGCACACAGAACCCGGATGGGCCACATGTGACCCTCGGGCCCACCTCTGGATATACCCTGAAAGCACAGAGAAGTGGCAGCCTGGAATGTGTTAGAAGTGCAGACAGAATCCAATCACGTTAATGAGTGAAGCTGCCCCCTGCAGCCAGTGTAGCCATGTGTGTGTTTGCAGGGTCACTTCTCAGACTTGCACCCTGCTCAGGCCTAGTGTTAGTAAAGGGAAGGGAACCCAGAAATGAACGCAACAGATGCTCTGTCTGATTACCTACAGATATTGTTTGTGCACGTACTGTGACAAGTAGAGAGGCAGTGGGTGGCTAAAAGAAATACTGAGATAACTTTAGGGCTGTTCTGATCCAGAGCTATGTAATGCAAGATGAAAGCTGACTCACTCCCTTATATTTGAGTATTATTATTAAAAACAAACAAACCTGCAAGTGAGACCAGAGGAATTCACTTTTTTTTCCTGAAATATGAGCGTATTGAGTGGATAACTAGGTTAAATAACTGGTTAGGCAACTTCCTTTTCTAAGGAACTAAATTGCAAAAGCAAAACAAAACAAATCCACATGATTGAGAGAATACCTGCATTCTAGCCTCAGCCCTGCCACTGATTTGCTGTATGACTCTGGACACCTCACTTGGCCCAACATTTTCAGATCTGGCTCCTCAATTTTTTTTTCATGCTCTTATCTTGAATAATTCAGCTTAGGTGACTGGATTTCCAGAGATCAGAATTGGGGGGAAATCTGCCAAAGGCAAAGGAGAAAAAGAGAACCGAGCCCCATATTTTTGAAACCGAGCAGTTTCTCTTTCTAGCCTGTGATGTAGGTAAAATGGGACGACATCTGTCCTGATTCTCCTTCTCATTGATGCATCCCTGGAACTGTCCACTTGTGGCCTGATGGGACTTTGTGAGTACAGGTTGAACTTCTCTAGTCCCGCAGTCTGTGGTCTGGCAACATCCATGTCCACAATGATTTGAGTTAGTTGGATGTCCACTTATCCTGGGTTGACCAAGTTTTCTGCGGTCCCATAAAGTTAGTTTACAGCCACCAATCCTGGCTCTCAGTGTTCTGTGCTGTTATTTAGCTCTAATTTACCCCTAAATGTCTCTAAGAGCCCAGCAGGCAACTGTACATACAATATGATGGGGGCTAATTTTGCTACAACTAATCAGGAAAGATCTTGGAGTCATCGTGGATAGTTCTCGGAAGACATCCAGGCAGTGTGCAGCGGCAGTCAAAAAAGCAAACAGGATGTTAGAAATCATTAAAAAAGGGATAGAGAATAAGACGGAGAATATCTTATTGCCCTTATATAAATCCATGGTATGCCCACATCTGGAATACTGCGTACAGATGTGGTCTCCTCATCTCAAAAAGATATACTGGCACTAGAAAAGCTTCAGAGAAGGGCAACTAAATGATGAGGGGTTTGGAACGGGTCCCATATGAGGAAAGATTAGAGACTAGGACTTTTCAGCTTGAAAAAGAGAAAACTAAGGGGGGATATGATAGAGGTCTATAAAATCATGAGTGGTGTGGAGAAAGTGAATAAGGAAAAGTTATTTACTTGTTCCCATAATATAAGAACTAGGGACCACCAAATGAAACTAATGGGCAGCAGCTTTAAAACACATAAAAGGAAGCTGTTCTTCACACTGTGCATAATCAATCTGTGGAACTCCTTGCCTGAGGAGGTTGTGAAGGCTAGGACTATAACAAGGTTTAAATGAGAATTAGATAAATTCATGGAGGTTAAATCCATAAATGGCTATTAGCCAGTATGGGTAAGGAATGGTGTCCGTAGCCCCTTTTTGTCAGAGGGTGGAGATGGATGACAGGAGAGAGATCGCTTGATCATTGCCTGTTCGATTCACTCCCCCTGGGACACCTGGCATTGGCCACTGTTGGCAGACAGGGTACTGGGTTGGATGGACCTTTGGTCTGACCCATTCTTATGGACGTGCTGGTAATGCTGCTAAGCATGGATTTTATGCTTTATCTACCTATTTCCTTGTGCCAGTACAGTAAAACTATGTAACAACACTGACACTTTGTTATGAAGAGAGCTGATAAGCCCTGGCTAGGCATAAGCTTGTATAGGGTGTATCAGTACAGTCAGACATTAGTAAGCAGCGCTGCAAGTGTTGTTCCATTTCTTAGCCTTGGTGAAATAAAAATAGAGGTCCATTGTGACGTAGCGGGGGGGGGGGCCTGTCTGCTCTGTGACCCGGTGTCCCCCTGCGCTGTGATTTGTGATTTCCACTGACTCACCCACATGTGTGTTAGCCCAGACACCTGATAACAAGGTTCTTTCCCCAGGGGAGAGACAAAGGAAGGGAGGCGGAGACGAACACCTGGTTTGAGGGCAGGGTCTGGGAGTGAGGCAATCTTGGGCTGGAACCATGAAGGAAACAGACTAAGGAGGGGGCTGGAATCTAGGGGCCCAGGGACCCCATCTTAAGGGGGCTGAGGCATCCTGGCCCAGACTCCTGTAGATACAGCACAGCATAGATGTGATGTATCCTGGAGGAGCGATAAACCCCCTCTATTATACTGGCTGGTGGAGTCTGTTCTTGCTGCTATGGAGCTGCAGGATCGGAGGAACCCCGACTTGCTGTCACACCCACTTGGTACAATATTGACCTCCTGTGGATCTGCAAATTCTCTGGTTTGGCACCGGTGAGGTCCCAAGGGTGCCGGATTAGAGAGGCTCAACTTGTAGAGAGTCCTGCCATGCATTACGGGTGTGCTAGAACCTGTCGAGGGAACGTCAGACTTTCCAAACCTTGATTAACTGGTTTCACAACACCGCTCCACATGCGTTTGGAAACCAGCCATGAGGGGAGGCGACCACAGGGAAGAAAAACCCTTCCTCTCTGCACACACAACCTGACTTGCTATCATTGCTACAGAGCTCGGTGTTTGGATTGTTTGCATTTCATCCAGACGCCAACCAGAATTTTTCCTCTTGCATGTTTATAGCTTTTCGTTCCCAGGAATGGGCAAAGGGGGTGGGAAAGAGGCTGGCTCTGTCAGTAAGTCATCAGAGGCTGGAAACAGGTTGCTAGTTGGTGACTAGGCCAAGCTGCTAGTGGCCAAAAGTGGATAGTACTTAAGAGCATTTATCTGACTTATAGTGAAAGTCGTGGAGGACTGTGGAGGTCGAGAGATGGAACCAACTTGTTCACTCATCTAGCACATTCCCCGGTCAGTGCAGGATTACTCTGTTAGATGCTTATCAGTATCATAAAAAAAAATCTCAGACAGGGAGCCATGTTAGTCTGTAATT
Organism: Apalone spinifera; assembly: GCA_030068395.1. Classification (NCBI taxonomy): domain Eukaryota; kingdom Metazoa; phylum Chordata; order Testudines; family Trionychidae; genus Apalone; species Apalone spinifera. Next base: position 4,204,067 of record JANRFK010003894.1, on the reverse strand, counting down.
TTAAAAACAATGAGCAGCCTTGTGGCACCTTAGAGACTAACTAAAATATATAGGATCATGAGCTTTCCACTTCCTCAGATGAACTGGAGTGGAAATTACAGAATCCGGGGTATATAGATAATAGCAAAAGAAGTTACTTGTCAATTGTAGGACCAGTATTAATGAAGCTAATTAAGTTAGGCTGGATCTGTCCCAGCTTTTGATGTGGAAATGCGAATATCAAAGGTGGAGAAATTGCCTTTGTAGTGTGTTAACCAGTTAAGATTAAGTCTGACTTAATTAAGTTCATTAACACTGGTCCTACAATTCACAGGTAACTTCTTTTGCTGTTTTATATATATCTCAGATTCTGTAATTTCCACTCCAGTTCATCTGAGGAAGTGGATTTTACACACAAAAGCTCATGACCTAATCTGCTAACTTCTAAGGTGCCACGGGACAGCTTGTTGTTTCTAAACTTATCAGTATCATTTCAACTCAAGGGTTGGCAGCTGCTGTGGAACGTCTGAAGACTGAACGCCCTGGAACGTGTTCCTCCAGGTCAGGGCAGGGACACTGAGAAAGCAGGAAGCTCAGGAAAACAGCATATGTATTGCAGACACTGAGCTTGGTCTATGGGTACACAGCAGACCCAGGGCTGTTAATACCATACCTCCACTCCTTGTAAAACTGACTTAAACAAACCAGATGCCGGCAATGGCATGTTATTTCAGAGGAGTCTTTGTGTTAGTCTGTAACTTTAAAAATGAGTAGTCCTGTGGCCCCTTAGAGACTAACATATATATATATATATAATCATGAGCTTTTGTGGGTAAAACCCACTTCATCAGATAAATTGGAGTGGAAATAGAAACCAAGATTTTTATTTATATATATATATATATATATATATATATATATATATATATATATAAACATAAACAGAGGAAGTACCTATCAATTGTTAATAGGCAACAAAGGTGGAAGCGCCCTATTGACTAATCAAATAGTCGATGCAAAATGCATCGACTATTCGATTAGTCAGTTACTCGATATTTAACATCCCTAGTTTGTATGTTACCATTCCTGATGTCTGATTTGTGCCCATTTAGTCTTTGTCATAGAGCTTGCCCAGTTTGTTGTTTGGGTCGGTTTATTCCAGAGCTGTCAGATGTGGGGTGACTTGGTTCATACTGACGGTGTCTTTCCTGTGACCATACAGAGAACGCTGGGGAGGAAGCGGATGCAGCGACACGGGGGCTCCTTTAAGGATGGTGAGTTGTCTTTCGCCCCTGCTGTTCACAAACTCGTTGGTGTTGAAGGTGACCGTCTCTCCCCGGGCACTGCTCCTGCGGTGGGGCCTCCAGGCGGGTTCATGAGTGTCTGCCGACTAAGAGGTGCCCCCTGTCCTCACAGCCGTGGGGAGGTGCCCTCTTGGCTCAGCCTAGGAGAACAGTCTGTGGACAGCCAGAGTCCGGGTCTGAGCAGTCCCTGTGGGAATGAGCCATGCAAACAAGCCCTCCCAGCCAATGAGGCTCGCTGCTCCTGGGTTAGAAGCAGGAAGAATTGATACCTTCCCCCCCGCAGCAAGGAGCCTGCACTGGTGCTCATGCTCCAGCCCCACACCCCCACTTGTGGGGGAGGTAGGGAAACAGCTCCATGTGCTGCTGCTCCCCCTCCCCCAAACTGAGGGAAGGGCAGCTCAGGAAACTGCTCGCCTAGAGGCTTTCCCAGCTGCTCCCATTGTCCGGAATCACAGCCAATGGGAGCAGCAGGGGGCGGTGCCTGGGAGTGGCAGGAGGCATGGAGCCAGGTAAGCACCTCCCATTCCCCTTCCACCCCACTCTGGTAGCCAACCCCCAACCAAACCTTGCGCCGCCACCTCCCCGCATTTTGTCATCATGGGTGATTGGCTGGTGGTTTGGGGGCAGGTTTGGGGTGGACCGTGGGCCAAACAGTTTGAGAACCACTGACCTAGACTGGAAGCTCCCCGGGGCGGGGAACCTGCCTCCATTCAGCAGTGCGCTAGGGATCCCTGAGGTGCTCTGGAAATAACTCAAGCGACTGAGCCTGCGCCAGGGAGCTGGGTGCTCCTGAACGCTGGTGCCATGTTTGACATTTCTCCCCCCTCTCGGGCGATTGCCCTTCCTGCTGGGGGCAATGTTAACTAGCTCTTGGGCACTCCCTGTCTGCCCCCTGCGGCTGCTAGTGCTCCTGGCCCCCTTTCCTGGGAGCAGGAGTGGCCTGTTGCGGGGTCCCTCCGCCTAGATTTCTCCTCAGGTCCAGCTTTGCACAGGGCAGTCGCGGGGCCTGTAAGTGTCTCCTCTGTAAAATCTCTCCCTTCTTATGTTTTCTCTAAGTGCCTAGATTGGCCAGAGAGGCTCCCTGAACCATTCGGCGCACTCATGCCATCCCTGCCCCAGCACTCTCCTTTGTCCCCGTACCGCATCCCGGCCTGCCCATGGATCCTGCCCCTACTGAGGAGATCCTGCTCCTGGGGGCTGTCTGGAGGCTGTCGGATGCAGGGTCCTTGAGCTTCTCACAGGAGAAGCTGGTCTCTCCCCTTCCCCCATTGTGGAAAGGGCTGGGTGGCGGGGAATGATTTCTCAGAGTCCATCTGTAATTTCCTGGCTCGCCTCCTCTCTCCAGATCCCCGGCTGTACCAGGAGATCCGTGAGAGAGGGCTGAACTCCATCAACCATGAGTCAGACGATGACTTGCTCGAGGAGGAATCCATTCCGGAGGAGCACCCCGCTCCCAACTGCATTGTGGTGAAAAGCTATCGCCCTGCCCAGGTGACCTGGAGCCAGCTCCCTGAGGTAGGGACCAGGAGCCCTGCTTCACGTTCTGCTGCTTTGTCCTGTCCTCGAACCTGCAAGCCCTGCGGCGTGCGGGAGAGCGCTCGCTGCCACGGATCCCTCTAACTCCGGGCAAACTACCAGAGGGATTTCTAGGCCTGGAGTACGACTCTGATTTTCCTTCAGCTTCCCACTGTGGGTGGGGCTGGGGCTGTGTGGAAGAGGGCAGCAGACCTGGAGGTGCACGGATGGCCTGGGCTCCTTCTAGCGTGTTCCCTTGCTGAAGAGGAGCAGATGTACTGGGGTGGAAGGTCGCTGTGTTCTCTGAGCCAGCTTTGGTGCTCGCTCTATGCGAGTCTCCCTGGGGGCTAGAGAGGATTTATGAATTTGGCTCAGAGCTAGGTCTGAGTCTGTATAAAGCTTGCCAAGCCAGGAAACGGATGTGACCCGTAAGGGCTGTGGCTGCTTTGTGTCTCTTTTCAACCAAACTAGAAAGGGGACTAAGGACTTGAGAGTCAGCATTCCCGACAGTCACGGGCTAGCTCTGTGACCATGGTGAGGGGCCGTGGCTGCTCCGCTACAGGCTGGGACGGCTGCCTCAGGGCCGGGCTGGCAAGAGGAAAAGTGAATGTTCCTCAAACCTTCACAGAGAAGGAGCTGCGAGGAGCAACGGGTTTGGAAAAGGCAAATGGCTTTCACTCTTTCCTTGCCAAAGCAGGGGAGATCCATATTAGCATCTCATTGGCTGTCCTGGGCCGTCATTCCAGATATACATCAGAACCCTCTGTGGGTTTGTCCATCTGTCCATCCCAAAAGCTCCCTAAACTCATTTTCTTTCTTTGCCAATGTTCTGTTTTTCTTCTCCTGATGTGACTCCTCTACCAAATGCCTCTGACCCTTCATGATTCTCATAGAAGTTCTCATGAACCACTAGAACTGGAAGAGACCTTGAGAGGTCAAGTCCAATCCCCTGCCCTCACGGCAGGACCAAACACCGCCTAGACCAGGGGTTCTTAACCAGTGAGGTGCGCCTCCCCAGGGGAG
>JANRFK010003894.1:4112926-4126376 GCA_030068395.1 Apalone spinifera | reverse complement strand
GGGCTGGGAGGCAGAGCGTGGAGCTGGAGGATTGGGTCCAATAGTCTGATGGGGCTGGGAGGCGGTATGTGGGGCCAGGGGACTGGGTCCCATAGGACGGGGGGGCAGAGTGTGGGGCTAGGGCATTGGGTCCCACGGGGCTGGAAGGCAGAGTATGAGGCCAGGGCAATGGGGCCCGCGGCTGGTGGTGGCCCTCGACACACTGGTGCCCCAAAAGCAGCGGTGCCCTACGCAGCTGCACAGGCCTCAGGGCAGCCCTGTAACCACTCACTTGTCTGACAGCTGTTGCCGTGGTAACCCGGTTTGCATCTGCAGGTGCCATCCTTCTTGTCGCACTCCTGGGTGTTGTGCTCCACACACCGGCATTCCTCGGAGCAGCCCGGCCCGTAGGCCCACTTTGGGCAGGCTACATGGGGTGGGAAAGCATCAGGAAGGGCTTTGGGAAACCACAGGGCAGAGGACGGACCAGCAGCATCGTTATAAACTTCCAAAGACCCTGCCCACAGGGAACCCTCCCCAAGATCTGCCTGATAATGTCTCAGTGTTTGGAGGGGCTCCTCCAGGCTCTGAGCAGGTTAATGAGGCCTGAGAGGCTAAACGAACTCCCCTGGCTGCACATGCCAGGTGGGGACCAGTCCTAACTAAAGATGAAGCTGGGTGACAACTATAAAGAAGGGAAGACCAGATTAGAAGGGGGCTGCAGGGACAGAGGGAAGAGATGTTTCAGTCCACTGCCGGCTGTAGAGAGGGGAGAGGCCGGCAGGGTCTAAGAGGGGGCCCGGCGGATGGCTGTCCTGGGGGATTCTCCCCTGAGTACAGAAGTCTGGCAGGATTCTGTGAGAGACACGGAGCCTCCACTAGCTGCAATGGTGAGCCCTGATCAAAGAGCTGGTTCTGGACATCGAGGAGAGAGCCAGGGGAGGCACTGAGCTGAAGGAGAGAGAGGGATGATAGGTCAAGCCCAAGGCAGGCAGAAATTGTCTTGGTTTGTTATCCTTTTTGTTTGGGATTTGGTTGGGGGGATTCCCAAGGAGAACCCTGCGAGTCCCAGCCCTGGAAAAGGCTGAAGCTAGACAGGCTATGGGAAGATGGTTTGAAAATGAGAGACGTAGTAGTCCAGGGAAGCAGGAGCAAGAAACCTACATGAGGCCCCCAACAAGAGGATAACAGAAAGCCCTGAGAGAAGGATATGAGACCCAGAGGTGGAGTAAGGACAGTTTTGACCCTGGAATGGGTAAAACATCGGAAGAGCCAAGTCGTGAGGAGAAGCAGACCGCAGCATGACCAGACCACATCAGCTGGGGGTGCTGGAGGAGAAAAGCTATCTATGCCATTTTCAGCCACCGGGGGTCACACCAGCAGTCAGCCATCTCTTCTACAGCTGGGCGGACTCACCTAAATGGCAGTATCGTCCGTAAAGTCCAGGGTCACACAAACAGGCCCCGTAAATCCGATGGCACCGACCTCTGTTGGCACAGTTGCATTTCTTCCTGCATTGTTTCCCAAAGAACCCTTTAGGGCAGCCTAGAAAGAGGAACATGCGCTCTGGTAAGAACACCCAGGTCAGGAGTATCATGTTACTGTCAGCAGGGGGCTTACAGCAGAACTTGGCAAGAACACCCCCCTTGCAAATTCCACCCCAATGCTGTATAGAAACAATCACAGTCCTACACAGCACCTGCTGTGAAGGCAGGAATGGATTATTTTGTCAGCGAGAGTAATGGCTGAATTGCTACAAGGTAAGACACTGATAAGGGGATAATCAAATGACAGGCTTCTGGGCATAATTCAGAGGCTGAAGGAGTCAGGAAGGATTATCATCTTTCACCTTGTTGACAGGGCTATTGATTAAATTACATGCATGATGGTGTTGGGGCTCTCTGTCGCATCAGGGATCAGCAAATAGCAACACAGGATTCTGGACTTGCTGGAGAGTGATTTGATCTAGTCTGATACACCCTACGTTCAATGTTCCCTCTAATCTTTTCCATCCACGTGTGGATTTATTCCATCCACGTGCAGAATAATTTTATGTGCACTGAGGCATGTGCAGATGTGCACCACCAAGAGAAACACAAAATCTAGCTGCAGGCGCTCTGCTAAGCAACTGGGCAGCATTTGAATTTCTCCTAAGCATCCGTACAAGCGCCCAGCTTCCAAGGAACACTGGCTACGTTACAGGATGATAATAAACCCAAACTACAGACAGCTCTCTGCAAACAAGTAGAAAACTTGCCAAAGTACCATTTCTAGCTCGTTTCACGCCCCCTGTCAGCACGATGGCCCCAAAAGTGGGATGCACAGAAGCACCAGATGAGACGCACCAGGTTAGGAATAAAGGCCAGTAGGAGACAAGTGCCCTGAGATTTCTGATCACCCCCCAGACCAGCACATTACATAGTACTTCCTCCCTCTCTGCATCCAAAGTACTTTCAGGTGACCCAGCGCCACTGTGTCCACACTGGAAGGATGAAGAGCTGAGTCAAACGTCTGGGATGTCTAGCTTTTTCAGACCTGACATTTACATCACTAAGCCACCTCCTGGGAAAAATTACAATCATATTTGAACAGGCAAAGGAATAAAACAGTTGCTGAGGGTGTTGGTTTTTTTCACGCTGAAGAACACAATATTAGAAGCACATGCCAAATGTACTGTGTCAGCAGAATGCTCCAACCAGAATAGGTGAAGGCTGCCAAACCCTTTTGCTATCTGATAACCTCAGATGGTTTAGGAAGCAGAAAGGCTGCCCGGCCCAGTTCCCCAGCTCTGTGTTCTTCATCTTCACCCCACCTTCCTGCTTTTCCACTGAACCCCGGTGCCTCTTGAACTCATTTATACTCTGCGTCAACTGCCTTCTCCCGGAATGGATTCCATGTGCTCCGAGCCACTTGCATGAAGTCATTCCTCACGGACTCTCTTTCTTCATGGTCTTAACAGTGTTTTAACCGTTCAAGGGCAAGACACAAATCAATATCTACACCAGCTTAATGGCTTCCTGTTGCGCAGCATCACTTCAATTTCCTATGCCAAGGGGCCGTTTTATTTTCCTCTGCCTCCCACTGAAGCTTCCCCAAAACATAATCATCGATCTAGGTTGGGCCTCCAAAAACTGGGACTCTTTGGTCTAGCTGCATCCATGGTCTGGCAGGACCAGAGATGTTGCTGGACTATGGGATCCTGGCTAGGAGCCCAGTGGCAGGAGGACCGGCAGCGGAGCCAGAGCTGGGGCTGAGTCCGGGGCAGATGAGAGCTGCATCATGGTGGGGAGGTGTGTGTGGGGGGGAGGGGGCAACAGCAAGGAGGGGCAGTAGGCTGGGGAGCTGGTAGCAGGAGACCTTCCCTGGTCCAGTAAATTCCCTCATTCAGGACCGGTCAGGTCCCGAGGATGTCAGACCAGAGAGGTCCAACCTGTAACAGTCAGTGCCCGTTACTGTTCCCTGGCTCATGCAGGACACTGCTGTTCTGCTCAACTGGGGCTGCAAGGAGCTGGGTGAAGGATCTGGGGCATGACCTAGGACATGGATTCATGTCAAGTGGATCTTTCAATCTGTCTTTTCATAGGAAGAAAAACATTTTAAATGCAAAGCTACATGACCAGCAAGTGAGACGGAATCGAGGGATGGTCACAGTCCCAGGCACACAGAGATGTTCCAAGCAAAGGATTCAAAGGCGCCAGGTGCCCATAAAATGCAGGAGTCAGGCAACAGATTAAGGAATAGAAACTGAATAACAGAGCACATCATGTGTAACGAGCATTTAGGTTTTAACAGAAGCACAAGAGGCCTGAGAGCCCCCAGCACCACACCTGGCCACGACCTCCAGTTATCACTAGAGCAAACACTGCATTGTAAAGTACAAACTCAAATAGCAATGGAACGACCTTGCTGTGAATGTAACTTGTACACGGGTAAGAAACACTGTTTTCCTCTAGCTCTGTCCCCAATTTCTTTAAAACACATTCCATTGTGAAAAGAGAGCTAGACAATTAGGAGGCAGAGACCATGCGTATCCTGAGCACTGGGGTGGCCACCCAGGAGAGATTCCGTGCTGCCCAGATGATTAGCAGAGTGCCCCAGCATGTGTTTCTACTGGTGGTGTGCCACACATGCCACTGAGCACAGAACAAAATTTATTCTGCACATGGATGGAAAAAATTGGAGGGAACGCTAATCCCAAGCCCATATCCTTCTGTCTGTCCTCCATATGCATTGCACTGCGATAATTCCTTCCTTTTTCCAATCTTTTATAAACTCTAATTAACCATCACAGCCCATTGGTGAGGGCAATCAGTATCACTGTGGCCATTTCATAAATGGGGACGTGGCGAGGGGGGGAGGGGAGAGAAGAGGTTAAGTGAGTTGCCTATGGTCACCAAAAGAATCAGTGTCAAAGCGGAGACTGATGCTCTCTGGTTCCCAGTCCTGTGCTGACACTTTCTGCTCTTCCCACCCCAGCTCCCACCCTGCTTACCCTGTGCAGGAAACATTCCTCACAACGATCCATACCACCGAGAGCTAGGTGGTGCCCTCATTCACAGCACAGGAGCTCAAGAGCGGCCCAGCATTTCCAGCACCCTGCTGTCTGACTTAGTGCAACAAAACAAGCCTTCCTGCACAGAAGCAACCTCCCTCCCCATCCCGCTACTCTCTCACTGGGATTCGGGGGAGCAGCAAGAGGGCATCTCATGGGTGCATGAAGCAGGAGATTGGGAAGCGTGACCATACCATCCTCACACAGTTCTCCACTGACCCCAGGCGGGCAGCGGCACTTCCCAGTCACTGGATCGCATGAGCCTCCATTCTTACAGTGGCAGGTGAGGCTGCAGTTCCTCCCGAAGCTGCCTTCAGGGCAGGCTGTGAAGGGAGAGACAGACAGAGGTCAGGAAAGTGACTGGGTTGACATGGCCATTTCTTGATTTCTGTGGCTCTAGACTGACAGATTAGTTACAATAAGCTCTGACACTCGCCCCGAAGGCTTTCCAGCAAACTCAGTGAGACCGTTACCTGCCTGGCGTGCAGCAAACACAACCTGGCATGGCAGAGATTCAAACAGGCCGCAGGCAAACAGAGCGTGGGAATGTATGAAGCAAATACACTGTGCAAGTTGGACTCTTCTCATGCCTGGCCTGCACCTCTCTGCTCCAGTGTATCCCAGTGCGGGGGCAGGGACACAGGCCAGTTTCAACCCTTTGACTGGTTTTTATTTTCCTCCTTGCACGAGGCCTGTTATCCCATGTATTGTATTTTTCTGGATTAGCCTGTAAACTCTTCAGGATTGGGATCTTGCCTTCTATGGTGCTGTACACCTCATTCATGATAGTAGCAACAGGTATAAGCCAAACATGTCAATGGATCACAGTTCCTAGTGTATACAAACCCAGGCAAAGCTGAACAAAAATCAGAGCTATTCTTCAGTTTAGATGCTTATTCGAGCCTCTGAATTTTTCTTCTTCTCTTTCTACTGGCAACCCCCCGGGCATTGCACCCTACCCTATGGAAAATACCTGAAAAACAAACGCTTTCAGCTTTACCTTTTTTTGCTGAAAGTAAGGGCACCGTTTTGGGAAGGTGGGGCTGACAGTCATGCATACAGGGACGCGGCTTGCTTTTCATCCGTTCCCCTCACTATCAGGGAGCGAGGGGAAAGTACTTGGATTCCATGAATTACTCCTCTACCCCTTCCCTTCACCAGCCAGGAGTGAGAGGCCTGCACAGAAGCCGGATACTTCCCCTCGCTCCCTGACAGTCAGGGGAATGGGAAGAAAAGCCAGCCGCATCCCGGTACGCACAGCTCCTGCCCACCTCCCACGCTCTGTTGAAATGGCATCGTTGACTGACAGGTACATTCCAAATGTTTTTTTTTTAAAGAAAATAAACCTTGAAATCCAGCTGCCAATTTCATTACCATTTTGTCAAGCTACATATTCATTTTGATCTAGTCTTGTCTGAAATAGAGACAGCTAAAATTACTTGCTTAAAAAATAGATTTGCCTCAGAATCATGGAGTCCTATTTCTATTTACAGACATGAACCCAGAGAGATGGGTGGCAACCTAGTCTTTCCCTTTCAACTCATTGCAAACACAGTTCCAAATATTTAAAAACCAAAGTAAGGAGACCAGAGAGACCTGGTTGGAGAATCCAGATTTTGCAGTTCAAATTCAAACTGCAACTGCAAATACCCACTAAGTGCAGTTGCTACTCTGCAATGGGCAACAAATGCCAATAATGGTTACGCTGAAAGAGGCCCAAAGGGAACATATTCCTTCATCTGAACTGCCAACAGCTTTGAAGCCAGAGGTTCAGTTGGAAGGAGGAATTGGAAGGACTCCCTTTAGTGCCTTAAATAGTTTCTTAGTCTTCAAGCCTGTAATATGTCGAATTCACAACCGATAGGTTTATGTGCCGTCTGAGAGCTAAGCTCAGACCCAGCACCAAATGCAGACATGTGCAGGGCTGAACTCTAGATTCATTCCCTCTGGGATCTATCTGGTAAGGGGAGGCAAAGAACTTTATTAGGGATTTTGTCCAGTGACTACCCCATGCTGCGCCAACACACACACGGCAAAGGCAAGCAATGGGTGAAGAAAAGCCGGAGCCGTTAGTGCTAATTACACCAGCTGGGAGGCTGTGCTCACCTCACTCTTCTGTTTGACTGGCTTTTGGAAGGAACACCAAACCCATCTGATCCCCCTGCCCTTTGCTTGTCCCTTCCCCAATTTAACTCACTCTGATTGCATAGGATTCCACTCCAGCCCTCCGGACAGTCACAGCCCGTCCGGTCCTCACGGCATGTACCGCCGTTGTGGCAATCGTCACACGTCAGGCTGCAGTCAGGACCGAAGGTCTCCTCCAAGCAGACTGGAACACAGAGAAGCTGCAGATGAGAGGTCTTTCCCAAAGCTGCTTCAGCGAGCTGATGGGTTCCGCTGGGCAGCCAAACCCACTGCGCTCAGGGACACCGGCCCTCCAGCAAATACACATGGAGCAACGGTGCTGGAGTGGGGTGCTAGGACACATGGGGAACCCAGCACAGAGCCAGGGAATGGTCTGCCCTTTGTGGGGGGTTCCTATCAGAAGCCACGAGACCCTGGAATGATTGGGGGGGGAGTCTTGGCGCTGCTGGAATCAATAACAAGACTCCCCCTTGACTTAAACAGAGCCAGCACGTCCCGTTTGGTGTTTAATGAGAGGTTACACATGAATCCAAACTCAGAAGCGCGGAAGGTGGGTGGGGAGGTGCTTCTTCTGCTTGGCGGCAAACCAATGCTCTGAGACGAGATATTGGTGTTAAATAGGTTAAGGCTTTAAGCGACTCATTGCAAGCCCTGGTTTACAACCATGGGTGGTGGGGATGTGAGGCGGGGGAAGGCACAGCCTTCCCAAACCACCAGCCTGGCCCTGCCCATGCTCCAGCCCCAGAACGCATACTGGGGGCAGAGAGGTTGGGGTCACGCACAGCCCGCCCTCCCCATGCTCCTGGAGGCTGGGGTTGTGCAATGCCCCACCTCCATGTGATGCTGGAGGCAGGGCCAGAGCAGAAGGAGTAGGACCGAGGGCAGGGTTTGGGGCTTGCCTCCCCTTCACCCACCACCCAGCTTTGCAATGAGGAGCGCTCACGTTTGCATAATATAACTGGCAGTGTCTATAGGACAGGGGCGCGCCCCTTTTCCATCTGCAAGCAAAGACTTGCCCATCCCAACCGCCGCTGAGTGCGCCGCCACCCAACCTGCACAGGCTCAATGGACGGCAGCACCCCCGATCCGTGCAGCAATGTGGGGGGTCTTGCCAGCACCTAGGTTTGTGAGCCTCTTTCTGGATGCACTCAGCAGCACGTGCAAATTTGGACACAAAAGTAAGTTCCAAAAGTGCTGCTACTCCTCAAGGCACCAGAGAACTTTCCACATGCCCTTGCTACCAAATGCCCACCAAATTTTTCTGAAAGCGTATGCTCTCCTCTTGCTTCCACCTCTTCCTCTTCATACTCTTCATCCAGGAGCTGAGTGTACTCATCTCGCAGGACAGCGACGTGAGGGATGGTGCGAAGGATGGGGTGTCGTCCATCCACGGCTTCCACAAGGTCATCGAGAGCTGGGGAAAGTCACGGGGAGAGAGCAAACATTGCCATCCAAATCACCAATGCAAAGAGGAAAGATTCAAGGCCCAGGGAGATGAGAGATAAACAAGAGATGAGCAAAGGACACAGAAAACGTGAAATGAAAAGAGAGCAAGATTGGACAGTCAATGGCGCTGGGTGCTGATTTTGTGTTTTAGAGACTGCTCCAGTGTCCCACACAACTGTCCCTGTCTCTGGGGACTGTGATTCATTCCCTGTCTCTTTCCTTCATCCACCTTCTTTTATTTCTTTCAATCAAGAATTGTATACCATTCCCATCCTGAGAGTGTCAAATGTATCTCTAAAAGGTGTGTATTTTATATTTGCAGTGAGATCTGAGTTCCCAGGAGGCAGCAAACCAATGCAAGGTTTCTGTTACACAATGCAAGGCCACCATCTCAAGCTACTGCAAGGGCACTCTTACACTGGTTAAAATGTATAAAAAGAGCACAAACGCAAGGGGGCATGATACAGCTAAGATTGGTTACTCCATTTCCCACCTTCTCCTGGCTTCTCCACAGTGCTTCAGCAGCTACCATGAACTGCATCGTTGTAATTCAACAGAAAAACCTCTGCATCCTATAACAAGATTAATGGAAGATGTATCTCAACCCTGCCAGGAGGAAAGTCTCTGGGAAAGTAGGGGAAAATATCTGTCTCTGTTGCTGCAGGCTGTGGGGGTTCTGATAATCCCGTTTTTAGTACCAGTGTGTGTCAGTAATGGAACTGTGAAGAAGCTAGCACAGGTTCAGAAAGGGTTTAATAAATCTTAGATCTGCCACCCAGCATACTTTCAAAGCAGCCTGGAGGATTTAGACATGAGCCTTCCATTCCTTAAAAAGATGCACATTGAAATCCCCCTAGATTGCTTTGGAAATCTCAGATTTGGCATCCCTACAGTGAAAATGACTAGATTATACACAAAAATACGTAAGGAAATGACACTAGGTGAAAGCAGTATAAGGGAAGGAAAGGGGGAGATATAAGAAACCCTTGTTTTCACTTCCTATCATTTCCTCTTGAAGATTTTATATATAAATACCTTCATCGGGAAATCTCTCTCTCTCACACACACATCCCTCCCCAGGAAAGCTCGCTCTCTCACACATACACACCCCCCCCAGGAAATCTCTGTCACACACACCAGGAAATCATCTCTCTCTTTCGCACACACACACACACACACACACACACACACACACACACATACACACCAGGAAATCACCTCTCTCACTCTCTCTCTCACACACACACACACACACACACACACACACACACACGGTTTCTTACAAATACAGCTCCTCCGGTCTTCATCCAGTTTGTATCCAGTCTGGCAGCTGCATTGGAAGGACCCCACCACGTTCTGGCACGTGTGCTCACATTCCCCATTATTTGAGGAGCACTCATCCACGTCTAAAACACATACACAGGAGGATAGCTACATGCGCCCATGTCTCATATAGGTCAGAGACACCAAGGCATACACAGAATTCAGAAACAAAGAGGAGTCCTGTGGCACCGGGTATATCTACACAGCAACATTATTTTGAAATAACTTAGTCCGCGTCTACACAGCAGGCAGTTATTTCGAAATGGTGTCAAAATACTGTCAAGCCGGAGGACTTCTTACTCCCACTCCTGTAACCCTCATTGTACGAGGAGTAAGGGAAGTCGGAGGAAGAGGGCTTTATTTCGAAATAAGTGTTGTGCAGATGCTCCCAATTTCAAAATAAGCAATGCAATTGATGTGAGCAGTCGCTGGGGCACCGTGCACAGAGTGGCCGGCCGGCTGTGATCTGCACTCGGCCGAGTGCACTTTGGTTTTTTATTAAAATATAATGGCGAGCCTCAAAAAACTTCGATCAGGCCACATACAGCCTGCCAGATTCCTGTTTGACACGACTGGTGTAGACACACCCTTAGGACTAACAGAATGATCTGTAAGTCTCAAAGGCTGTGTCAACACTAGGAAACTATTTCAAAATAACTAAAATCGATTTAATAACTCCAGAAATAATAAAATCGAAATACTGTATCCTCTCTACAGGGAAGCCTCAAAATGTGTCCAAAGCAGGCTCCCTTTATGTGGACATGCTACCTTGACTTAGAGCCCCAGGAAGTGAGGGAGGGTTTGAGCATTAGCCTACTAAACCCAGGGTTGTGAGCTCAATCCTTGAGGGGGCCATTTAGGGATCTAGGGCAAATCTGTCAGGGATGGTACTTACTCCTGCTGTGAGGGTAAGGGACCGGACTCAACTCAAAGACCTCTCAAGGTCCCTTCCAGCTCTATGAGATGGTATATCTCTGTATATTACCCTCCCTGGGGGGAGGGATGGCTCAGTGGTTTGAGCATTGGCCTGCTAAACCCAGGGTTGTGAGTTCAATCCTTGTGGAGGCCGTTTAGGGATGTGGGGCAAAAATTTGTAAGGGATGGTACTTGGTCCTGCTGTGAAGGCAGGGGACTGGACTTGATGACCTTTCAAGGTCCCTTCCAGTTCTAGGAGATAGGCAATCTCCATTATTTATTTAACTAGTTTGAAGGACTCTGTGGAGGCTCTATTTCAAAATAGGAGCACCCACCCTACTGCTATTTTGAAATAACTACTTTGGTATGAGCGTTATTCCCCCAAGAAAATCAGGGGTACAGATTTTGAAATAAGCAGCCCATTATTTCGAAATACCGGCCTTGGCAGTGTGGATGCGCCGCTTATTCATTCAACCTAAGGGGGGGTATTTCGAAATAAAACCCTAGTGTAGACCAGGGCCAGGGTGCCACAGGACTGCTTGCTGTTTTTGCAGATACAGACTAACACGGGTGCCCCCCTGAGACTTGGCGCTATAGAATCAGAGACTGAAAACAAGTTTTACTGTTCCTGCCTGACTTTCTAAAATTAAATCAATTTTGTGCTGAGGACATTACTATGCTGAGAGTTCTGGAGCCTGAAGATTCTGTTTCTCCCACATCAGAGAAGGAATTAGAATAATTTCTCCTTCCCACTTGAGGGATTTATTGAACCTACCAATATCTATGCCTAAACAGACGTCGTCTTTCTGTCTTATTCAGCCATGTGGACCTGCCAACATTTCTTTATACTGAACAAAGATCACACAAGCAATTCAGCCACAGTTACTGGAAAATAAAGTTTCCCTGAGTTTTAAGAATCAGCCTATAGATGCTGGGCCAGTTGGATTAAGTTAATCTTCCAGCTAATAACATAAAATGGGGCTGGATAGCTATGCTAGTGACAAAACAGGCTATCATCAAGGAATGAAACCCCAAATCCCACCCATTCACTGTATTCTGACTGGCTAAATGAGCTACTCAGTACAGAACTGGTGGAAAAACTGACATTCACTGAGGGAAATAATTGGAAGAAATGGAAAGCTGCTTGGGACTATATGGAAGAATTTCTTGTTGACTCCTTTCAGAGCGCTCATAAATCATTATCTTCCTAGCTATATTTTTGTAGACACATTGGCATTTGCCTGGACAACTTTAATGCCAAAATTAAAGGGAATATTGTCTACTGCATGCAATACAAAATGGCATTTCTATGAACTGGTAGAAGAGGTGGGTCCAAACCAACTCTCTTCAACTTTGGGAAAATCTGGGTTGGCTCCAAACTGGGCTTTTTAGCTGATACTATATTGCAGCTAATCTCTGTCTTACTTGTGTGTTTCTTTGCTTCTTTTCTCCTACTAAGAGGAATCAACAAAAATAAGCCTTTACGTCTCATTTGACATTTATCGTAAGTGCAATATAATTGTAAATCCAAGCATAACAAGACTAGTGGAAGGACCCACATAGTCATGCCTGTGGTTGTCACTAAGGCCAGGTCTAAATTCACAGGAATGTCAAAGCAAGATAGCCAACACTCCAGCTATGTCAATTATGTAGCTGGAGTCGAAGTATTTTGATTCGAGTTTCCCTGCCGTCCTCACAGTGGGAGGCAGATGGGAGCAAACGCTCCCATCAGCTTCCCTTACTCCTTGCACAAGCAGGAGTACTGGCAGCTGGTGGGGACACACTCTGAGTTTGATTTAGCAAATCTTAAGAACATAAGAACATAAGAAGAACATAAGAGACTAGCTAAATCAAACTCTAGAAGATCGATCATGGCAGCAGCGATCTTCCATTTAGTGTCGACGTGACCTCGCCCAATACTGTAATGCAGAAGAGCTGAGCCAATGCCCTTCCTCTGTCCCCGACAATGGCACAGCTAGGCATTGCTACTTACCATCGCACCCACAACCATCGGCGCTGAGCCTGTAGCCAGCATAGCAAACGCAGTCGTAGCCACCAGGATAATTGTAACAGTCCTGCTGACAGCAATGAGAATGGGCCTCACAGTCATCGATATCTAAAGACAGAAAACAACACGTATCAGCTAGCCCCAAATCTGAGAGTTTCTGTTTTGTAGCGAGCTGATGCACGCAACTGTCCCAGCCCCTCTTTTCTAAACTGGCTGACGAACAACTGTCTCTGGACTGTGATTTGTTTAAAGGCAAAGCGCAAAGGTCTGCATCCCTGATCAATAATTGAACCAATGTGCCATTTTAGAAATCACCAATACATATGTTTTAAACATAATATCTGCACATGACAGTCCCTTCCCTTTGTGGCAGCTGACAACTTCCTAACACTCTAAAATAAAGCAGGCACTGTCTTGCGTGCAAGGGTCCCCTGACCCCTGGATGTAGCAGGAAAGAATGAGAAAGATGGAGTGAACATTTCTTCTGTAATCATCAGTCGGGATTATTTGTTGGAGATCTCCATGAACTTCATGTTTCAAATGGTCTCCAAACAGAGCAGATTTAAAAAAAAAATACATTGGTGTTTACCTTTCATCTGACTGCATTTGAAAAGTGACTCAATACCCAGTGTAACTGCCACCCGGAGCTCTGAAGCTTAGTGTAGGAGCCTCTATGGCAATGTTTCTTAAACTTTTTAAGACCAAGGAACACCAAACAATAATTTTTTTTAAGAGGAACACCAAGGATTTTTTGCTGAGGAAAAAAAAAAGTTGGGAGAAAAAGGGTCGGGGGGAAAGGTTTTTTTTTTTTTTTTTTGCTTAATAAAAGGGTCAAGGGAAAGTTATTGAGAAAAAAAAGGTTGCCTGCCTCTTTAAAGGTGGCCATTTTGAACTCTGCTGTTCTCCGCACCACTCCAACTGCCTCAGGTGTGCTGCAGAACACAGTTTAAGAAACATTGCTCTATGGCTTGAGATAAAAGCCAGATGGCGCTCAGCCTAGGCTGCAGTGGTCTCTTGTTCTTATCTGCTGCTGTAAGTTGTCTAAGTGCCACTACATGGGACAGGGAACCACACTAGGGCTG
>JANRFK010003894.1:4059922-4076706 GCA_030068395.1 Apalone spinifera | reverse complement strand
TTGACAGCCACTGCTTCAGTTCACGCAGTGCTGCGCTGTGTCGCGGGTTCACTGAGCTCTCTCCCTGAGCTAGGTGGAAATCTCCAATGACCGGTTACTCCTTTATCGGTGAGGACAGCCGTGTGTACGCAGCACTTTCCAAGACGTATCTTCAAATACGCCTGGTAATCCAACGAGTTTCGAATCCAGCGCAGGCAGGTCAAAAGACAAGGCAGAGGCTGAAGTCATGGACGATGTGAGAAGATGAGGGTGATTAACCATATTGCCCTGACTGAGCATGAGTCCCTGTTTGACTTTAGCCAAACTATTTCCTCTCACAGGAGTTCCCTCTCAGAGGGTCTTAGACTACGTCTAGACTGCATTGCTTTTCCGGGATACTTCTGGTATCCAGAAAAGGCAATGCTGCACCCAAGGAACGCGTCCGCTTTAGAACGGACGCGCTCTTTCGCCATCCCTGTAAACCTCATTCTACGAGGAAGAGGGGATGGCTCGAAAGAGCACTTTTTTCTGAAATTTGGCTCCATATAGATGCACCAAATTTCGAAAAAGCCTCTTTCGAAACTAAGTGGAAAGAAGATGCAGACCGCAAATTGCATCTCTTTTTCCGACTTACCAGTGCAGTCTAGACACAGCCTTACTAGACAGAGGGCGGCAGCAGCTTGCAAATCACTAGACTGCTTGCACAGAGGCAGTTTATCTCCTGTGAAAAGCTGAGGAGAAGAAGGGAGAAGAGAAGATGAATCCCAGCTGTAAGCACAGGTAGTAGATACACTTTGGGGCTTTGCTGTATTTGACTAAACAGCCAGAGCCAGGTTTTCATCTCTGTGGCGATTTGCCTGGATTAGAGAGGAGGGATGCAGGAGGAAAGGGTAATTGAACGCTCTAAAGGCACCTGCATGAGGGACTGTGCTACTTTATCTGTTCAGTACCAGTTTGGTAACGTTGATTGCAGCAATACTGAGGCTGACAGGAGGTGGGATCAGCAAAGCCACCGGCACCAGAATCAGACAGACTGCTAACCGTTCGGAGCACTGCAAAGATGCCCACGAACCTGGTGGCCTACTGTGCAGATTCCCCTGGGAAATCAGTGGCACAGAGGGACTGCAAAAAAAAAGGAATTAGTCTGAGTCACGCCTGTTCTCATCCTAGTCCCCTCCCTCCCTCTGGGCATTCTGGGTGATTGCGAGGGCTTTAGTAAGCCCTCTGCTGTCCAAAGTCCAGGAAAAACACACCAGCAACAGGTTCCAACTTGAGAGAATCACCAAGGAGGCAGGAGGTTTTTCACCACAACCTTTTCATCTCCTGTGCTCCGATCGCTGGGAGGGGCTCTCCCCTCTCCCTGTTTCAGAACACTTGACCACACTTTGCAGCTCCTGGTCACTCTGGGTGCTTTAGGTACCACAAAGCCACATGGGCAAGGAAGAGGAAGAGGAAGTTGCTGTTGGCTTGTGCCTGTACAGGCTTAGATGTTTAATGCCAAGCTGCAGTCATAAGAGTGACAGGCAGAGTCAAACCTGGGACTTCTGGAGCTTAGCATACGAGCCTCTACCACATGAGCTAAAAGCCAGCTGGCTATTAGCTAAGGCTGGAGAACAGACTCATTATTCTTTCTAAGTGTCTCAGTGCCATTAGATGGGACAAGAGAGTACACCCAGAAGGTGTGTGGCTTCCACAAGAGGAAGCACTTCTTCATGAGGTGCACAGTCAACCTGTGGAACTCCTTGCCGGAGGATGTTGTGAAGGCCACAACTGTAAC
The DNA here is from genome assembly GCA_030068395.1 of Apalone spinifera. Lineage (NCBI taxonomy): Eukaryota > Metazoa > Chordata > Testudines > Trionychidae > Apalone > Apalone spinifera. The sequence continues at coordinate 4,074,950 of JANRFK010003894.1, read as the reverse complement.
AGGGCTCAAAAAAGAGTTAGAGAAATTCATGGAGGATAGGTCCATGCATGGCTAGTAGCCAGGATGTGTAGGGATGATGTCCGTAGCCTCTGTTTGTCAGAGGGTGGGAATGGGAGACAGGGGTGGGATCATTGGATGATTCCTTGCTCTGTTGATTTCCTCTGGGACACCTGGCATTGGCCACTGCCAAAAGACAGGACACTGGGCTAGATGGACCTTTGGTCTGACCCAGTGTGGCAGTTCCTGTGTTCTCAGTGCAGTCTGAGAACAGGTCATTTCAGAAAGGTTAAGGTACCCCAGTTAATACTTCAGGGCAGATCATCCGTCCTGCTTCCCTGAGATGGGACATATGGAGGGGCAGCCACCTGCAAAGCCTCTGCCCAGGATTCTCCTAGGGGATATGGAGCTCGCCCCAGCCCTAGGCCGCATGGCACAGAGGAGAAGCAGCTGACCTAGGACTGGGTCGGGATCAGAGCATCAGGGAGCCATAACCAGCTGTTAGTTATGGCTTCTCCCTTCCATTTCTCCTGGGCTGCCCTAGGGGACTCGTCCTTCATTAGGCCCTGCCCCATGCTGAGGCAGGGCTAGCTGGAAGGTTCCCAAAGTCCATCGGGGAAGCAAGAAATGGAGCAGCTAAAGTTACTCTCCTCCCAGCCCCACAGTGCAAGACGCAGCCACTGGAGGGGCTGCTAAACAGCTGTCACGGGGAAGAGACAGCTGCCGTGCTGAGTGCCCCAGCGGTAGAGCCGATCGTGGGACGGCAGGGGAAACAGTGGGACTGATGCAGGCACTTCAGCTTAACCGCTGCAGGGTGCTGCTCGGGAGCAACGCTTCCAATTCGTAACCAAATGCACATTTTCTTCTTAACGCCGCGGCCCCTGGAGGCCACTGGTTGAACACCCTGCTTCAGCACCTTCCGCTAGCCCAGAGGGTCTCCGTCCTGATTGCGCGGGTGGTCTCCTTAGCCAGGCCTGCCCGCTAGCAGTGCTCTTTAAACAGCACAGAATTCTTTCCGCGCCTGAGGCACCTTTCCCCTGAGGTTCTCAAAGCCACTTATGTGATAGAACCAAGCCTCAGCCAGGTACCGGTCTCCTGGGGGACACAGGGATGCAGGGACTGGAAAGAGGCATGCAGAAGCATGCTGGCAACTGGGAGACATCAGTGGCATTGCCAGCGTGTTGTAAGAACCACCACTCTCACATTGTTGCAGGGAACTGATCGCATCCTGCACAGGCCTGCTCTTCACCCACACGAGTAGCTCTGTGGCAGGCGACGGGATTACACACAGTAGTAAGGGCTGTAGAATGCGGCCCTATGTGCCTTCCAGAATCGTGAGGCAAAAGACCCCCGACCTGTCCACCAGACTGATCATTATCCTCTCATTGTTTCCTGATGTTCCTCTTGCCTGGACCGTTGTCTTACATTCTGACTGTAAGCTCTTTGGGGTAGAGACCGTCTTTTTGTTCTGTGTGTGCACCACAGGCACTTTGTCCATGACTGGGGCTTGCGCGCATGAATAAACAATAACAGCAACAGCGTACAGGACAGACTCCCAGAAACCAGCGTCCCACCCAACACAGCCTCAGACAAGCTTGCTTTTGGAACAGGATCTTATTTTTCCTCTTCTTAATCCTCCTCCCGTTTGGCTCCAGGCCTGGGGAGAAATGCCAACGAAACTGGCAGATCCACGGAGGTGAGCAAGCAAGCAAGCAGTCTCCAGCCCTTGGGGAAAAGGAGGAGAGAGAATTTTGCTTTTCAGTGTCAGCACTAAAGCCACCACAGAGCTGGGTTCACTTTGGAGCCCAAACTATCCATGAGACTAAGAGGTCAAAACGGCTCTTTGGTCTCTCTCCACATCCTGCGCGAAAGTGCGCTATTGTGATTCCACAATCTGATTAAATAAAAAGAGAGTTATTTAACTAACAGAGGCTCCCAAATTCATAGTCAAGTCACCAGCTTTATCCCTAAAGCACCTTCATTTTACCTCAAGGGAACACAGGTGGGAGAGTCAACTCAGATCTTCTCTCGCTCACATTTCAGCCAGGACCGGATTACGACACACTGAGATGGTAAGGTATGTCGCGTTTCTGAGGCTCCATAGCATTACCAAAAAAATGTGTATTATTTTAACAGAAAGGACAATGAAAACAGAAATAATACAGTTTTAGATGCGCATCTATACCAGGATGTAGGCGAGAATGCAACTAAAAACTAGTCATTTTTTTGTATTTAGAATCCCCTCATACGCTGAGGCCCTAAAATGTAGCTTACTTAGCTTGTGCATAAAGCGGGACTGATTTCCGTCTCATCAAGGGACTAACGATTATCCTGCATTACTCAGAATGGAACATAGGTGCTCTTGGGCTGAAAAAGCCTCACCCCCCGCCAACAAAATCTGCACTATCCCCGAGTGATTTAGTCTCCACACCTCTCCCAGCAGGAAACTCAGAGCATTCTGAGACCTACGACTTGGAACCTCCAAGGTGCAACTGGCCAATAAGTCACTGAAAGGATTATTTGGCTTACCTACAATATTCGGCCCTACAAGAGAGTACGTCTGGCTCTCAGGCCCACCATTGGCCTGGAAGATGGTGAGAAAAGAGCCGCACAAGAGGGATTTAAGGCTACGCTGATGGCACTGTTTTCAGTGTTATATGAACAAGGCTTTTTCTGCAGCTGGGGACATTTTCATCTGGGGAACAGTAGCCACCAGGACAGAGCGTGATAGCAGCCTGGTATTGTGACTGCCAGCTCTGAACTACCTTCATGATGCAGCCCCCGGCTTGCCTGGATCCGGCCCCTGAAGCTCGGGGCTGCTCCTATGGAGGACTCGCAGAGACAGTGGGCCCGGTTCACATCTGACACTGATGTAAACCAGGGAGGCTCCACACCCAGCCCTGGTCTACACTAGGACTTCATTTCGAAATAACCCTGCTTGGGTCAAATTAAGAAGCAGACCATCTGCGTTACCAAACCTGTTATTTCAAAATAACAGGCCGCTTATTACAACATCTGTACTCTTGGGGAGTGTCTAGACTACAGGGTTTTGTCGACAAAAGTGGACTTTTGTCGACAAAACTATACCTGCGTCTACACTGCCACTGAGTTCTGTCGACAGAACGTTGACAGAACTCAGCAGTTTTGTCGACAGCTGTAAACCTCATTCTACGAGGAATAACGCCTTTTGTTGACAGAGTTCTGTCGACAGAAGGCGTTATTGCATCTGCACTGTCCTTTGCATCTACACTCTCATGTCGACAAAGCGGCTTGCTTTGTCGACAGAACTGGATGTAGTCTAGACGCTCTTTATCAACAGAAGCTTTGTCGACAGTATCTGTCAACAAAACTTCTTTCGACAAAAGCCTGTAGTCTAGACATACCCTTACTTTCCTCAGGGAATAATGCTAATTTTAAAATAGTTATTTCAAAAGAGAGGCAGTGTGGATGTTCCAGGGCCGCTAGTTTGAAATAACGACTCCCCAGAGTGATTCGAACCAATTACACCCCAGTGCTTCCTGGGGCTCTGAGCCCGAGGTAATGCATCCACAAGAACAGAGCCAGTCGTGGACTCATTTCAAGGCCATAGTGGGGACACACTAGTTCAATTTTGCAAAATGAGGCGTGATTAAGTCCAATTTAGTTATTTTTTAAATAGTGTCCTAGTGTAGACATGCCCCCAGAGGGCTACATGGGTGTGAAACTGGTGTAAGTGGCATAGAAAGAAGGTGAGCAATATCATTAAAAAAAAAAAAGGCGCAGGTGAGCTAATTTTGCATTGGTTTTTAAGCTTTCTGTGAATCCTCCTTTTGCTGGAATCTTAGATTAGGATGTGAAGCCTGCCCTCAGGTGCAGCGCATATATCCTAAGGAAGAGTCTGAACCTGTGGAAGTCACTAACCAGGAGTGGGATGGAGACAGTCCACACGAGGTGAATTTGAAAACAAAACACTGGTCTATAAATAGAAAGAGTAACACACCCCTTTGCCAAAGGTGTGTGACATGTAGCAAGCACACTAGTACAGGAGCAAGTGAAATATGGCCCACGGGCCAGCCAGACCACTAAACATTTGGATTCAGCCTGCCTCCACCCAGCAGGCTCTCCCTGCCTGCTGCGGCCCCACATGCCATTTCGGTGGGGCATGCTCCATGGGGAGAAGCTGGTCTCCATACACCATCCCTGCCACCAACTCAATCATTGCAGCTCCCATTGGCTCAAAACCAGCCAATGGGAGCTGCAAGAGTAGTGCTCACACCCATCCAAAATTATTGCCCTCCCCCCAGACTATTATCACCTCCACAAACAGCAGCTTGTGGTCATTATTCATCAGTTTCCCCTCATGCTGAGTAACTGCATTCTTTGCTAATTATATGACTCCATATGTTAATTGTTTCAAGCTTTTGGTGGACCCTGGACTCCACATAGTCTCCGTCATTTCCTGACTTTTCAGACAGTCTCAACCTTTATCGCCCAGCACATCTGCTAAACAAGCTGCCAGAGAGACACATGTATGGGCATGCGCACAAAAATCCCCACATAAATTCAGTCACCCCAAAACAGGACACACGTTCTCTCTCTGCTCCCCAATCATGCACAATTAAAACCAGCATACATAAACCAATAGGCAAGAGGCTGTTTCAGATTAGCGTCCAGTAGAGAATTTTGGAAGGACACAATCATTTCTTAATTATCTCAGTCGAGCAACTAGTCGAATCCAGCCCTGGTGCCAGAATGCGCACCTCTCACTGGCACGGACGTCAGGGCAGAATTTGGTCCTCCATTCTTTGCTAATCCAGGGGATGGAAATGGCAGGGGGCTAATGATTTGCTTTGGGGTGCAGCTGGATTACCAGAGGTCATAAGAACATAAGAACAGCCAAACTGGGTCAGATCAAAAGTCCATCTAGCCCAGTGTCCTGTCCTCCAACAGCCTCCAATACCAGGTGCCCCCAGAGGGAGTGAACAGACCAGAGAATCATCAAACAATCCCACCCGTCGGCCATTCCCAGCTTCTGACAGAGGCTAAGGACACCATCCCTACCCACTACTATTTTTAGCACTTGCAGAACTCAGTTCAGTAGAGCAGGGGACAACATGTTACACGACAGCAGCAGAATGTTCTTAATGTTTATAACCACACAGAACGATGTCACAAAGACGAGTCCTGTGCCCCAATCAACCTGTTACTCGTTAAGGTGTTCCCGGACTCCTCGTTGTGCTTGCAGACACAGACTAACACGGTTCCCCCTCTGCAACCTGACAAGCGGTGGTGTGATTCTATCGATGGCAACTGCTTGGCTTTGCCAGGAAATCGCCACCCAGCAGCAGGTTCCAGGCAAAGCAGTTAGGAATTTTGTTTTTAACACAGGCACTGATGTGCCATGCCGTGATGAAATCGGCTGTGCTTTCCAGGCGGTGGCTGTCCCCTCAGCACTCGCTTGTGTGAAAACAGCATCTCTCCTCCTTACTTCTTGTCTTTAATTACTGCTAGAAAGATGAACACGCTAACAGCATTTCCCATTACAGGCAATGACACTAGGACAACACAACGCCACACAACTGCATTGGGTCCCACCGTGCACTGGGCCACACAACCCATTCTGTCAGTCAGAAAGCAGCATTCTACCCTTGCATTTGCTGCCCAGCACTACGGAGTGGTACCCCTTTGGTGTTTACAAAACTCAGACCTGCACAGCCTATGACATAATACTAATTTTTTATATGCTTGTTGCACAGCAGCTACACAGCTTTATAGCAACTGAAGTAAAAGCAATTCCATAAAGTAACCCTCTCTGCCAAGCATGACTTTTCAGAATAATACATCCAGTCAAGCAGGAATATATCTATAAAGCTAAAAAATTACACCAAAATGTAATCTGATGTGCAATCTGATCTCTGGTATGCGATTTCAGTAGTTGTCAGGACGGGAGTTACTACTTATACCGCAGTTTCCTGCCTCCAAGCTATTAATAAAGAAAAAAAAACATTTTCACCTCATACAGGTTCATAGTTCAAGAGAGTGTCTTTCGAGAGCATCCCTGTAACTGAATATAGCAGGGAGACCTACCTGGCCTCAACTCAACTCCATAGCCCGCGTGCCCCATATAACAGGGGTAACAGCTCCTCCAGAGATAGTGGAAGTTAACGCCAGTGGCACCAAAAAGGCCACCGCACCAGAGCACCATCCAAAAAACCCTCTGCTCCCCTCCCATGGGGAAAAGCCAACAAGAATGTTTTAAAAAGCCAAAAAACAGGATTCCAGAGCCAACTACAGAGACAATGATGTCGCGCTACCCACTGAGGAGTAAACGCTTCGGTTCAAGTAAAACCACCCCAGAGCGTATCTGTCACCCTCAGGGCAAGCCGCACACCGAGCCAAGCTGCCCTGCAAAGACTCACAGATGCACAATGTGCCGTTGTAATAACAGCAACTGCTGCCTAACAACGTGTGGCATGTGGGGCCACGCTTTCTTCGAAACCCTCCCACACCCCTTCCCTTGAACGGTCTCAGCTTTCGACCCGCCCCCTGCAGGTAAAGGGCAAACCCCTCAGAAGAGTCTCTACCCTCGCATTCATTCACTCTCCCCTCCCGCCCTGCTCTGCTTTTCCTTCTTCTGTCAGGAGCCAGGATTTGTGCGTGACATCACATTCCACCCAACCTCCCAATCCCTCCCCCCCGCCCCCCTCCCGCCCCACACACACTGAACGAAACCAAAACATTCCTGGCGGGCAGCTCTGGAGCATGCTTGGGGAGCTGGGTTTGGGCCAAGCTTGAGTTCTATAATTGGCTAAGTTAGCAAAAAAAGAAAATAGGAGAGTTGGGGGGGAAATGTGGGAGGGGGAAGGGGGGCATAAATCAACACCACATTTTGGAAAGCCCTGCCTAGACACTAGTAGTGACTGTAAATATGCCAAGACGCTCACACGCTGTGGAACACGAAGAGAGGTTGCTCTTCTAGGAGCAAAAACCCTGACAAAACAAAATATGAGTTTGTGAGGATGCCTACAATAAGCCATCAATTAGCAGATAATTATGTCCCCACTGCTGTGGCTTTACAGCACCATGCATGTGAAAATGATATAACAACCAGACTAGTTAACAGCTGCCCCCTATCAACCAGCCCAACCTCCACAGTCCGACCCCAAATTCAAGCAAATGCTGGCCCAAACCAGGAGGCCTGCCCTTTGCATTGACCTCTGTTCTTGGCAAGAAATGGGGGGACTGAATTCCACAGATGAGGAGGCTTCACCCCCCAACTCCTTGCCTCCAGCATCCAGTTCTATAAACTGGTATTAGAAGCACCTCAGCTGACATCATGTATCTTTACAATGAAAGCAGGTATTTGGGAACCCAGCTGCAAAATTCGGAGTCATTATTTATATGTACAGATCCTGCGGATAATCTTCATATATTATTAGGACTTTTCTGAATAGGTGTGTGGCTAGAACTGTGTGAATGATACAAAAAATATTCTGCTAGAAGTGTTCAAAAATATTAATGAAGTTGCTTTGATTGTCTTTGCTTCATTATGTTTGCTGACTCCTGGCAGGAATGATCAGGGAAGGAAAATGCACATTGCAGAACATTCACAGGAAATGAATTCTGAATTTGTGGTCATGAATATTCCACCAGGAAATTGCTGCTAAGAAATGCAACACATCCAGTGAGGAACCAGAAACATAGTAAGTGTCTAATCAAAACATTTTGGGTCATGTTGCTTTTTAAACAGACTGCTTGCAAACAAGTTACAAACCTCATTATGTGAGGCAAACATTCAGCAAATACATTTGGAATAAGGAACATATTTGAAAAGAAAAACACAATCTGTTTGCATACATTCCCAGAGAGGTAACAATTAATGAATTAAATAAGCAATTCCTTACAGATATTTGGCCAGCTCTGTTCCTGACTGATGCACAGGAACATACTTCCTAATTTTCAAATGGAAAATAAAAAACCGCAGAGCCCAGCCTAGGTGAGCAAGAAACATAATTATACACTGCCCAGGGCTGGATAATGTTACAAATGAAGCTCTGCATAAAATGAACTTTGAAAAGTATTTTGATGGCTCACAGAATTAAGATTCTGAGCCTGACAGAGTCTGGCTAAAGCAATTGTGTGTATTTTGGTGCACGTCACTTTTGTGGGCAAACATGTAATTGTGCATGTAAATGTAGTAAATGCTCATGCAATGGGTCAGTTCATTCAAGTGGTCGCCTGTAATGGCATTTGTACTGTATTTGCACACACAGCTGGTGCACACAAATGGTCAATTGTGTCTGCCATTCTCAAAATCTCTCAGACACAGCCTTTCCCTTCCAGGTCACTGGCACTAATACAAGTCTCTAGCAATCAGAAATGACTGACTACTGTGTGATCAGTATGAAATGAACTGGTGGTCTCAGAGCAGCGCCTAAGCACCTCTAGGTCATGGCAGAACCTATTTGGTGCTCTTGTCTGAGCGGAGAGGTCAGGAATTCAATAGGTAGCACAGATTTTACTCTTATCTCAAGAGCAGCTGTGGGCAGCCTGCAGGCCCTGGACTGTATGTGGCCCATCAGGGTTCTATGTGTGGCCCACAAGACATTCTGTTTCCCACTGCCCATTCACAGGGTTGCCAGATTCCGCTGGTTTCCATCTGCGTAGGGTTTTTCCCCCCTACCAGTTTTACTAAGTGACACACATGTAAAGCAAGAGGATGTGAAGTGAGGTGTGGGCTGATTGCACCCCACACTGACTGTGACAGCCAGGCACTCCCTCTGCATTTAACCACAGTGCTGCTCCAGTTCAACCAGCATCCCCCGCAAATTCTAGGTACATAAGCATAGTGAGCAAAACTACCCTAACCTGGGAGACCAACTTGGTCTGACAGTCATGTGGCCCCCGAGATGAAGGAGGCCACTCTTGTGAGCCACTCACTAGCCTAGGTGGCCCATCACTGTTCTAGAGGCTGTTCCTTTGGCTATAGGATGAGGCAAGTGGTTGGGGGAGTTAGGAAGCCAAAATTGACACTATCTGTGTTGTACGCAAGGGTGGCAACCTGACCCAGGACGGCTACACAACTGGCAAACATTAGTTTTGGCTTTACTAGTTTATTCTCTGGCATTACCCTGAACAGGACGTTACCGAGACCAGTCGTAGGAGTTTACCTAGTTATGTTTTCAATACTCGGTCCGTGTTTTAAGGAGCGATTTGAAGGAGGCTGACCTGGTAGCTTTGAGGGTAGTTACAGGTAGCTCCCCCCAGGCAAAAGGGGCAGCAGAGGAGAAAGCACAGAGGTGCTTGTTTGAAGAAACACTGACATATTGTGCCCTGCTCTGTCTGCAGAGCTCCATACCACAAGGCACCATTTATAATTCCTCTAGGTGCAAAAGGCCTCTGAGGGAAGTTCCTGGAAGTGGCTGTAGGCAGGCATGGATTAACAGAGTCTTGTCTTCGACTGACACACATGTACGTGTGTGTGAACACACATGCTTGTATGGGCATGTGTGTGGTGGAGCCTGTGTGTATGTGCTGTGTCAGAGGGGATGTCTACCAGTCTATGTGCTATGAGCAGCATGTGTTGGGCATATGTGGCTGTGTGCATTCTGAGCTGCACGATTCTTGTGTGGAAATGTGTGTGTGTGTGTGGTGTATATGAGAGAGAACACTGGGTACTGTTGAAAACAATCAAACATGGGTTAGTTCTGCATGAACCTGTCTTTTGAATCAAGATGCTGAAGGATGAAAAACTCGCAAACTGTTCCCACATAGTTCCCAGCCTTACTAATGAAACAGTACAAATATAATATCTCCGGGAATGCTCAAAAACACGAATATACTTGCAATTCCCTTCTGGAAGTCTAGGAGTCGGTGCTAATCTCTTTCTGGATTTTTTACTTTACAGCAAACAAACCCATTTTCCCTAAATGTTTGCACTGGTCGCTTCTGAATAAGGATCATGAAGAAAAAGACCATCGCAGGCTCAGACAAACATCCTATGCATATTAAAAAGAGAAAGGCTTGCATTGTTTCATTCTGCATTTCATCTGTCTGCTGTCCACACACAATGCTAACAGAAGCCCACAAATGACACACATAGGCACCAGAGCCAACCACGACAGTCTAAGCAAAACCCGTCTGACTGTCTTCCTCATTTTGTTCATGAAAAGGGCTACAGCACAACTTTAACATTAAAACAATTCCTTAGAGCTTTACAGGGTCCTCTGATAGGCCACTGGAAGCTGTTCCTTATGTGACCCTTAACTGCCTTAACACACCCTGCACCTGTGGAAAGACAGGGTTCTCTTTTCCAAACGCTGGCAGAATGGATCTGTTATTACTAGCCTATTATCAGTTTTCAATCAATCTCCCACTGGTGAAAGGTGCTATTATTTAACTGTGGAACAGGAATAACACAGACAGCCACTGAGCCGGCTTCCAATCCTCTCCACTCCACAGCCTTACGTGCCTTGACACACACCTGGAGAAACAGGTGGTGAGAGAAGAGTTCAGATTCCATGACCCATTCCATCTTTTCATTCATGTATGGGTTTTTCCAAGGCACCTCAGCATAATTTATCCTCTCCCTGGGGTAGGGATTATTACTACAAGTTGAACCTCTCTAGTCCAGCACTCTCTGGACCGACAATATCTGTGGTCCGGCATGATTTTAGCAGCCAGATGCCCACTTACCATGTGTGTGGCCAAGTTTCCCAGGGTCCCATAAAGTTTGTTTACGTCCTGGCTCTCAGTGTTCTGTGCTGTGATTTAGCTCTAATTTACCCCTCAATGTCTTCTAAGAGCCCAGCAAGCAAGGGAAGTGTTGGTCATGCTGCTAGACAATATTGACCTCCCATGATCCAGCAAATTGTCTGGTTCGACACCGGTCAGGTCCCGAGGGTGCCGGACTAGAGAGGTGCAGCCTATAGTAGGGAACTCAGAGATGGAGGTGATGAAGCGACAACCATAAAGTTACTTGGGAAGCCAGAAATTGAGCCCCCATCTCCTGAGTAGCACGCAAGGTAACTAACCATAAGACCATGTTTCCTCTCTTGATGTGTCTGCTCACACGGATACTGAGGGTGGCAGTTAATGTCAATGGCGACTGGTCTGTTTTGTGCTGTAGATTGGAACGTGTGGCTCAGACTCCTTACATTAGTGGGTTTCAACTTATGCTTCAAAACAACATACTCCCAAAGACAAAACAGCAAAATCCCAAAGCACGCTGACACCTCCCTCACTTATTGTCCAGCAGAACTTACGACCCCTCCATATTACAAGGTAACAGGTCCCAGAAAACAGCTCCAACCCAATGTGGGCGGCAGTCTTTAGTGACGATGTAGGAAGCCTCCCTACCCATCACTGACACGAAGAACTCTCCTTCTCTCTTCAGACCCCCAAACAGGATCCCTTCCACCCTGGGACGCACAAGCAGTGAAGCCTCCTGCCACCAGAGTCATTGCCTTATCGTCCCTAGAAATGACATAAAAGCCTCCTCTTCGTCCTCAGTGCGACCGATACTTAGCTCGCCAACTGATGGCTCTCTCCCCTTGCAAGTAACACCCAATCAAATGCTCTCCAACCCTGCAATTGAAAACATGGTATGAAAAGGTTAGGGACACAGCCTCTATAAATGTAAAAAGAGAGAGAGAGAGGGAATTGCATGTTTCGGTTCTTTGCGACAGGCTGAGGGAGTGAAAGCTATGGGAGAACACCAAGTATCTCCCAAGCTTTTGGGCCTCCTATGACCCAAAGTGAGAACAAAAGAGCAGAGAGCGTGGCTAAGGCATATTTCTCTAGCAACCACTAAAGTAAAGAAACTTTACTGGGTCTTTCTTTGTATTCATCGGATGAAATATTTCTAAATGAAGGCCCTTGCTCAAGCCACACCAGTTACCCTAAGAAAGTAATAATATTCCCAATCCCTGTGCTAGGTAAGAGAGCACCTAAATTATTAAAAAAAAAAAAAAAAAAAAAAAAGGTAAGCATAGCTTATTGGATTTTCCAGAGGCCAGCTCATAAAACACAGTTCGCTTTCTGCAATGTTTCATACCATGTGTTCATCTGAGTGGAGGAGAATTGCAGCTCCTATTAGTGGTATTATTTGGTCACAGGAAAATTCCAGATGGAAATCTGTGGTTTAGACTGGAATGAATAGCACTCCAGGATGAATACGCAACACTGAAGGAGGAAAACAACAGCCTCGTGCCATCACCACATACTTTCCAAAGGAAGGTGACTAGTCTCTAGTTGCTTGAGTAGACTGTTGCCAATGCCAACAGCTACCTTACCCTTCACGATGACCCATTCAGCTCCACATGGTGTTCATTCATGGTACCACACTGCGTGCTTGTTGTTCATATTCTGAATTTAAAAGGAACATTCTACACCCAGAACACTGACCGTTGCTCACTGGAAGAAACATGTTTTTTTCCAGAAAATGTATTATTTTAAAGAACAGTCTGAACAAAGAACAGTCGGTTAAAATTGCTGATGTGATACAGCAGGCTAAGTTGTTAGAATGCCCCTTACCCGGGAATCCGGGCCCGTCCGCTACTCTGGGTTAAGGCAGAGCAACAGATGGGGTTTGTTCTACTCCCAGTCTGGCAATTACTTCCCTGGGCCACTTCTCTAAATAATCCCTCCCAGCACCTTTCCTCTGGTACTTGGACAGCCTATCGCGCTCCTCCGCCACACTCTGCCTGACTTGCAGGTCTCAGCTCTCACCCAGACACCTCTTACACTCAGAACTTTGGCTCCTTCTTTCCTCCTTGTGTGCCCCTGGACTAACAGAAGAGGAGCCCTTTTAAATCTATCTCACCTGGTTCTTGATTGGCCCCAGGTGTTCTAATTAGCCTGACTCCCTTGGCTCTGGAAGGCTCCTAATTGGCTCCACGTGTTCTAACTGGCCTGATTGTCCAGACTGATTCTGGAAAGTTCCTGCTGGTTCTAGGCCTACTTAATCTAGAGACCTACTTAAACAGAGACCTACTTAATCTAGGGCTAATCTACTCTCCTTCTAGCACTCTTCCATGGTCCTCTGGCCTAACCCTGCCCCCGTATGCAATCAATGGCAGTTATTAGGAGCTCAAATACATTTGTGGATTTGGGCCTACATCTCTATCCCCTTATGCAGTGTACAGATAAATATACATCTACAAGCTTAATTGGACATTAGCATTTCTACTTAGCATTTCTATAGCGCTTTTCATTCGCAGAGTGCTTTCTAAACACGTCACACAACACCCATCTGAGGGCCTTTAATGGTGGAATCTCCATCCCTAGAGGTGTTTAAGTCTTGGCTTGACCAAGCCCTGGCTGGGTTGATTTAGTTGGGATTGGTCCTGCCTTGGGCAGACTTCCTGAGATCTCTTCCAGCTCTATGATTTTATGATATAGAGGTTAATAGACTTTCCTGGGAAGGGATCAGAGTCAGAGGCAGGGCTCCCAATAAGAAAGTGTTGCGTCCCAGCCCTGAGTGAAAACCTTTCCGAGGGACAGACAAGGCAGATGTGCACAGTACTGGTAAGTGATGAAATAAATAAACGTACCAGCTAAAAAAATGAATAAAACCTTTGAAAACCCAGCGGCCTTTCTAGTGAATCCTTAATAAGGAAATGCAAATGGCAAGGAAGCTGTGACTGTTGACAGAAAACCTGTTCTTGGGAGGTTATCCCCATAGACGCAGCATTGCAGTATCCAAAGACAGGCTACAGAAATAATGAGAAGACTAAAGGGTACGACCGGGGAGGAGAGTCTGAAGGGAAGGAGCGAGGGAGAAGAGGGAAACATGCAAAACATCCAGAAACACCCAAGAGGTGATAACTAAGAGGAAGGGAAACAAAGGGATCAGACGAGGGAAACTGACTCTAGATCTGTGCAGGCAGGTCCATGAGACAATGGAATAATCCACCGTGGAAGTCACGGATGCTTCAGGGCGATGTGAACTCAAAGAATACTGGGCATTGTGCTTAGAGGTGCAGAGTAGAGCCGCTCCTGCATTCATGGGGGTTGCAGGCATGTGGGTGTGACACAGAGCGTACTCCCTTGGAGACGACATATTTGGGATCCTCCTTAAGCTGTTCCATATGCTGCTAGATGTGTGACTATCAGCCCCTGCTGTGTTACAGTGATTGCACTGCCTTCGTGAGCAGGTTGTGCGAGCGAGAACAGACACTTTTCAATACCAGAGCTCCCTCCAGACTAAGTGTCTTTTTTACAACAGTCACCAATGCCTGATGCTTTAGAGCAGGAGTGGGCAAGATACGGCCTGCCAAGCAGTTCCATCCAGCTCGTGGCCCGCCCTGCCATGCCCGGGCCAATCAAGACCTGTGGGCAGAGGAGTGCACAAAGACATTCGCTGTTCAAAGCAGCTGGCAGCTCCTTCCCGCTACCAGGGACATGCGGAGCCTAGAGGGAGCTACCAGCCATTTTCAACAGGGAATGACTTTGCGCGCTCCCCCTCCTGCAGGTCCCAATTGGCCTGGGGACAGGGGAGCATGCAAAGTCTCCTCCTCCTACCAGGGTATACATGGTACCTAGAGGGAACAACCACCCCATTCACTCAAGGACCCGCCCCTTCCACTTGTGGCCCCACCCCTTCCGGGACAGAACCGGCCCATGACCACCTATCAAAATTCATGAAATGGCCCACCCCTGAAAAAGTTACTACTCACCCTGCTTCAGAGAACAGTATGAAAGTGACATAATAATCTACTTGCACCATTCCCTCGCACAGGGGAACTTTTCTTTTTGGTTCCACCCAGCGTTCAGTTTGTTTTAAGCAAATGGATTGACCGTTCCAGGGCTGGGAAAGGAGGAGGACAGCCACAGACCGGCTGTTAGCTACACAGAGGTAGGAGGTCCCTCTCCAAGCCATAAATATCTGTAAGGTTACAATCGCCATGCATCATAAGGAGTGTGGCTTAGGGTCTGTCTACACGACAGCACTAATTCGAACGAACTTCATTCGCATTAGTTAATTGGAACTAAGCTCATTCGAACTAGTGCAGCTAGACCTAAAAACTAATTCGAATTAGCGTTTTGCTAA
>JANRFK010003894.1:4023683-4059822 GCA_030068395.1 Apalone spinifera | reverse complement strand
TTCGAACTAGGCGTTAGTCCTCGCAGAATGAGGTTTACCTAGTTCGAATTAAGTTCGACCTAGCGGTTTGTACGTGTAGCGCCTATGAAAGTGAATTCGAACTAACGGTTGTTAGTTCAAATTAGCTTTGTAGTGTAGAGCCAAAGCCCATGCTCCCCACGTCTCTCCCCATAACCGCTGCTTCCCTCTCTCTCATGCTACAATCTACTCGCTACAATATTGACCACTGACAAAGTGGTTTTTACCCACAAAACCTCAAATAAATCTGTTAGTCTTTAAGGTGCCACACAAGACTCCGAGTAATATTTAGACAGATGACCTAAAACTAACAGTTTGTGAAGACCACACTCTGGAGGTTTGGGAACCTCTTGCTACTCATGTTCAGTACACAGTACTGCATGCACCGCTGTTTAGAGGAGTTCTTCATTTTGTATTGGATCCCTATCCCACAGCTGTGCAGATAAAAAATTTTGCATCTGTATCTGCAAAAATGAGCTGCAGATATCCACATTCACATCCATAGCATTCACATCTGCAAAAATGAGCTGCAGATATCCACATTCACATCCATAGCAGGGGGCTCCCCGGGAGAGGGGCCTGGAGTGCCTGCCAGCCACTCCCCCGGAGATTATCCAACAGTCGTGTAACCTCTAAGATTTGGTGCGGTTACATGATGATTATATTAAAAGATATCCAACATCCCTACAGTATAGATGTGTAGATTACACTAGGACAACCAAATTCAGTAGACAGCTTCCTCTTACCATAACTTACAGCAAGGTCAGGGTTTGGTTGTGCCAGGACAATGGGATGTGCCTGGAATGGGATTGTGTCTCATAAAAGTATACAGAAAAGAGACAGAATCAACAGGCAGATGAAAGGGGCTGGCTATGCCTGCTGAAGCTACAGCAGCCATGGAGAGGTGTTTGTTACCTGGCCCCAAGCTGCTGCGGTGAGAGAGGGCTGGGGTTATCCTCTCTCCCTGGGAGATCCGACCTACTGAACCCCTCTTTTCCAGCCCCACCTCAGAGCAATGATTGAAATGAAGCCTGGACATTTTCATTTTATTTCCCAGAAAACTAAACTTAATTGAGTTAAGGACCCCAGCAATGCCTGGAAAATCTAGTAATGAAGTAAGTTTGGCAGCCTCCCTCTAATTCATAGTTGGGTACTTCCCAACACCAAGCGGCTCCATTGGTGGTAGTCTCAGGAGAAAAAAAAAACAGGACTGAATAATCCATGGAAGTTCTTCTGTCTAGACGTGCTCCCCACAGCTGCTGGGTGAAAACAGTATGGGAACGTACTCCTTGGGCTGTACCTGTTTCATGGAGAAGAGGGCTTCAGTCCTAAGGGCTGCCAATCCAGAGCCAAGCACCAGCAGCAAACTCATTTTAAAAATAGATTGTGCTTTACTTGAGAAAAAGAAATGTTCCTTCCAATTCAGTCGTCTGAAGGGCACTGCTAACATGCCAGATGGCAGGAGTTAATTGAAAGATCACGCATCTGCGGAAGATGTTGCAGGAAAGCTTCTCAGTGTGTCATTAAAGTCAGTCAAAACTGTCAAACTCTAGGATAGCCAATCACTTCCCAGAAATTTTACCCTTCCCTCCGGCTTGCATCCCTGCTTCTGAGATCCCAATCGTTCACCGGTCAATCTCAAGCAATGGAAGAAGTGACTTTTTTTCTCTTCTTTTTGTTTCAACTGCAGTTCTCATCGTCAATCTCTTTTTGTTGTGAGGGGCTCAATGTAACAAATCCCTCCAATACTAATTAGAGAAAGGCATGTGGTTCCCCAAGAATTAAATTACATCTGTCTCTGGGGCTGCCAAGTCCTCACAGCAGGTCCTTGAGATTAAAGTGGTTTTTGTAAAGTTTCCTGCCCTGAATACAAACATCAAGTCCTGAAGTTTTCACTTCTCCCCCAAACCCCCGCTGATGTGCAGCTGTGTAACTGATACAGCAAGGAGGACAACCCAAAAGGGACCTGCGATTTGGTGTCACTGAAATATTGCAAGGGCCATTAATCAAATCACATGGCGTAGACAGTAAAACATCAGCTTTTGCCCCCATAGTTGAGGTTCTTAGCAAAGAGGTGAATTCCAACATGGAAGCAAGGACGAGAACAGGATGTTGAACTCCTTCCGCTTTGGAGACCAGGTTGCTTAATTCAAAGTCCAACGGGACATCCAGTAACAAAAGCAAGTTTCAAACTTCAACTATCTCTGTGTCTCCTGCGTCTTTACTTTAAAAAAGGTACAAAAGTGGATCTAGACCCATTAACTCTTCTTTTGCATCCCCCTTAACAAACAGGGCATCGGATGGTGATTTCTGGTTCTGATGTACAAATAAGGAGCAAAGGTATACTGCTTCAGAAGAAGCAGAGTACGCCCTGCCACAGGAATGAGAATTTTTGCCGATGAGCTCAATCCTAGTCCTATGATTCGTCACTATTTTGGCCCTGGAATAGTTATTTACTGCGACCTTCAGAGCCCCTCAATGCCAGGGGGCAAAGGGTTCACTGTTTTGCAAAAGTGATTTCTGAGGCCTGACAAACTCATTACATTGATACCACTTTCATGGTATTTATCCATAAACAGTGTCTTGTCAGGTGTCCCATGAAAGCCAGTGACACACTGGTTATGAATATCATCACAAAGGGGATGTACGGGCACTATACAAGGAGTTATGTGCACACAATGAAAATGAAACAAAGCAGGGTTCAGAATTGGGTTTTCTGCCCGACATGAGAACATAAGAATGGCCAGACCGGATCAGACCAAAATTCCATCTAGCCCGGTGTCCTGTCTTCTGAAAGTGGCCAATGCCAGGTGGCCCACAGGGGATGAACAGAACAAGTAATCAGCTAGTGATCCATCCCCTGTCATCCATTCCCAGCCCTGACAAACAGAGGCTAGGGACACCATCCCTACCCAGCCTGGCCATTGGTGGATCTAACCTCCATGAATTTATCTAGCTCTTTTTTTAACCCAAAGCATGTCTATTCGCCTGTCCCTTTCTGTGACATCAATTAACCATTATAAGTCAAATACAATGGGAGCTACATAACAGAAATCTGTGACATCAACCAGGAAAGAGCATACAGGGGAAAAAGCAGAGGGGGAGAAGAGTGTTTTCTGGGGGAGCACTTTAAGATACACTTCAAAGGTTTTCTGAACTATATCTGTGGGGATAAGGACAGCACCCCATTATCTATCACTGAGGAAACAAGAAAGAGAACACTTTATACACGCAAGAACAAAGGATCCCTACCATGCTGGATGGCGATGCTTGGGAAGTTACCTGAGAGGAGAACTTAGCATGTCAAAGTTAAGTTGAGACTCCAAGAAGAGTGTTATTCCCTTGTTTCGTTTGTAACTGTGTTGTTTCCAACATGCTTCCTCACTGCTCCTTTGAGTCTTTCATTCTCTGTTCTGTCTTATTAAAGATGTTCTTGGTTTTATCTTACTGTGTATTTTAGAAACGTGCATCTGTCTGTCTGTCTGTCCGTCTGTGAGCCCGTATGTTCAAGAACTCCTCCTAACCGGTAAGAGCTAGGATCACCAAATTTGGTAGGCAGATTCCTCTTATTGTAATTTAAAGCAAGGTCAGGGTTCAGTTGTGCCAGAAAAATGGGATATGCCTGGAATTTGATTGTTTCTCATAAATGGAAAGGGAGGGGTTTCATAGGAGGGTCAGTTATACCGTAGAATGACCACAGGAAGCAGCAAGGAGTCAGAGCTGGGGACTGGGACAGCTATAACCCCATTGGGCCAACAGGGGTCAGGGTGAAGAAGGGGACAGCTATCTACTATATATTTAACAGAGTTTATCTGTTTGTGTGTCTGTTTGTCTATATGTCTGTCTGTCCCCCAGTTGGGACACACACCCCTCCCTCGGCTGTGCCTGCTGCAGCTACAGCAGCCATGGAGAGGTACTTCTCACCTGGCCCCAAGCTGTTAAGTACCCAAGTGATGTTGGGTAAATCTTCCCATTATAAATACATCTCAGACTTGTGTTATTAAGCAAAGTGCGATTCCTCAGCTGAAGGAAACACTTTTGTGAGTATCCAGCAACGGGGGCTGAACTCTGCTGGGGATGTGCTTAGATGGGCTTGGGGCTGGGTTATGTCTTTTGATATCTGCAAGGCAAGGTAAGAACTGGTAGAACTCTGAGGGGAATGGTTGAATGGCAGAGGGGCTGGCGGTATCTGGGAGCTGACAGGCCAGGTGTGGGCAAAGGGGCCTCTGCGGGCTGATTCCAGCCCACCAAGCCAGTGGATCCGGCCCACAGACACCTTGCCACTCCCTCGCCCCCAGGCCAATCAGGGCCTGGAGTCAGGAGAGCGAGGAAGTCTCCTCTTGTCCTGCATGGGGTGCGTGGCACTAAGAGTGAAAGCACCATGCATTCCTTGCAGGGCGGGGGCAGAGAGCAAGAGACTTTGTGTGCTCCTTCCACCCCCAGGCCCTCATTTGCCTGGGATTGGAGGGAGCTTGTCAAGTCTCCTCCTGCTCTGCAAGGGGGCAGGTGCCTAGAGGAAACCGCCAGCTGTTCAGAACACCTGGCAGTTTTCTCTAGACGGTGGGGAGGGAAGACAGGAAAGACTTCACATGCTCCCTCACCCCCAGGCAAATCAGGGTCAGTGCGAGGGGAAGCACAGAAATTTCTTGGGCCCATCCATTCCTCCAGAGGCCCTGCCCCTTCCGGGGCAGCCCGAGGACACTTCAAAACTTAGCAAAGTGACCCCTCCATCTAAAATTATTATCCAACTCTGTGATAGGCTGTACCTACAAGAAAGACTCCCTCTGCAGGAAGCAGTGAAGTGACTCACAGTCCTGGACACCCAGAGGAAGCCCCAGAAAAGGATATTGGCATCCGAGAGGAGTTGTTATAGAAAGATCCTGAGAATAGGATAGATGCAGAAGGTCACCAACGAGGAATTATATAGGAAGACACAGCTGAAAGAGAACCTACTGCAGAAGGTGATACAACGGAAGCTACAGTTATTCAAGCATATCTGCAGAATGGACGACGAGCGAAAAGCGAAGACCCTGGTATTCGGCATAATGGATGGTCCGAATGGGGGGGCAGACACCACAGAGAATGGGGAGATGATATAGTAGATTGGTGCGGAGCTAGTCTACAGAAATTAAGCCACTCCGCACTGGACAGGGAAAGATGGAAGGAAATAGTGAGGGAGGCATCAGATATCAATGGGCATTGAACCCATGCTTGTTGATGATGATGGTGATGATGAAAGTGAGCACAAGTGTCACGTATAACACCATCCAAATCAGAAACCACTTTGCACAGGTATACGTGACCACTCAAGGGTCACAATTTTGGAGCGTCAGACTCCAAGGCTTTGGATGAGGTCATTCAACCCACATTAGTGTGGAAACTGGACTGATGATATCATAAGAGACAGGTGCTGGACACCTCACAAGTCAGTGTAGACAGGACTGGAAATGCCACAGGAACTGACTTGCTCATGAAACGTCTGCCCTTTATGGTCCTCGCTAGTGAAAAACAAAACAAAAAGTTGAGAGGAGTCTAAGTTTGGGCCAAGGTTCACGTCAATTTTAATTTTAGCCAAATCATTTTGCTCATTTGTATTGTATAACGGCTCCCCAGGGTCTGTACTTGGTTGGTTCACTCCCACCAGTATCACGAACCCCTTCAATCATCTGAGAAACAAATCCTTGTCTAGAGAATTCTGGGGAAATTCAAAATGCCGTAACTCTGCTAAGGCCAACGCTGTTTATTTCACACATCTTGATAGTGCATATAAGATGCCAGGAAATACTTTTCAGCTATTTTCTACAAAACATGATAAATATACCAAACTGGCACAGACGCAACATTTTTTTCTCAAAAATTCCTCGATGTCCAAACCAATGTTCGCTCTCTCCCAGCATGTCAGTAATGTTTGTTAATGACTTGGAATTGTTTCTGCTTCCTCCGACGAAGCAAATCAGTTGCAGGAAATGGATGATAATTCTATTACAAAACGTGACAATCCTCCTGTATCAATACTAGAAGATTTACCCGGCCTTGCTCAGGTCCTTAAGTCAATTAATGTTTGTTTTTCTTCATTCAGTCACTGCTCGAGGGTGGGGCTGGGGAGGAGGGGTTCGTCTGTAGGCTGCCCCATGGGAAGAGGACAGCCCTGGACCTCTCTCAACACAGCAACTTAGGGCCAGGTGAGACGCGCCTCTCCATGGCTGCTGCAGCTCCAGTGGGCACAGCTAGGGGAGGGGTGCATGCAGGGGCGGCCTGTGACTATAGGCGGACTCGGCCGCTGCCTAGGGCACCGCCTTCAACGGGGCGCCCAGTGATTATGTCACGGGGCGCTTGGGGTGCCCAATGATGTCAGTCCATTGACGACCCTGCAGGTGGGGCGCCAATCGCGCATTCTGCCTGGGGCACCAGCTGCTGCAGCCTGCCTCGGGCCACTCCTGGGTGCATGTCTGCTGCCTGGGGCAGGTCCAGGTTCGTCTGCCTCCTATGCTCCCCAGCCAGAGTGAGGAATGCAGCAAACTGGGCACTTTCCTCTCGCTCCCTGATGAAAGGGAACAGCCAGCAATGTTCTCATATGAATCCGGGGGAGTTTTAGCCCCCCTCTGCCCTCTGCGGGTGCAGCTGATATCAGTTGGGATGTCCCTGCTACTGACTGTGCCCAGAAACTGAGCCCTTACGGCCTGCTAACATAGCAGAAACTAAGACTAATCCTCTCGGGAGTTGAGCGTTACCATCAGGCCTCTGTAGAATGATCTATGAATTCATCCAAATGGCTAAGGAGCTGCCCATTATATTCCATAGCACCCTCAATCGCATGGCTAATCATCTGTCCCAAAGGTAACTTAAGCACAAAAATAAAACACGTCCCTCAGAGATGATTTCAGGAGAGGTGACCGTACTGACACCTAACAGAAGGCTACACGGCTTTGGACAAACTCTGCCATTCTCGGAGGAGCATTAAAATGACACGCTGTGTCCAGCCAGTATGAAATAGCTATTAGGCAACACCACGAAACAAGGAATTCCCAGCAGGGGATGAGGAAAAAGACATCATCTCATTGTTTTTAATGGCTTGGACCTTGGGTGAAGGGCATTTTCTTATATCACCATCAAAACAAAAACAAAGGTATAGAAATCAGGCAGAAGGAGGATGGCAGGGACTTTGAAGTAAGCAAGCAGAGAGGAAGATGAAATTGGATTTTCTATTCATAAATCCACAGGTTGAAATTCTCTAGTCCGGCAGCCTTGGGACCTGGCTGGTGCCAAACCAGTGAATTTGCCAGACCACAGGAGGTCAATGTGGTCTAGCAGCATCACCAACACTTCCACTGCTGACTGGGCTCTTACAAGACATTTGGGGTAAATTAGAGTTAAATAACAGCACAGAACACTGAGCGCCAGGACTGGAGGCTGTAAACAAACTTTATGGGACCACCGGGAACTTGGCCACACCCAGGATAAGTGGACATCCAGCTAACTGAAATCATGCTGGACCACGGATGCTGCCAGACCAGACAGTGCCAGACTAGAGAGGTTCAACCTGTACCAGCATTTCCATGCCATGGCTGAGTCAATGCTAGCATCTTTCTTCTCATTTCCCACTGCTGCACTAGCACCGGTACAATGTCTCCAGTCCAAAGGAAGAAAAATTGGACATCTGGAAATTAGAATGGCCAACTTAGCTGGATATGACCTTATAGGAGCAGCTTTTACACATGAATTCACTATCAGCCCATATTTTGGATGCCCCTTCATTTTGACTCACTGCTCTCGTTCCCCTGACCATTGTAATGGAGAGTTTTGGTTTTCAAAGAAGGCCAGTCCTAGTTTACCCCCATTTAGATGGCAGCCAGTGGCATGTCTGTCACGGCAGAAAAGGAATCCGTGAGCTCTTGTAAGAGGAGAGTTTTATGTGGAAGTGAGCAAAAGGAATGGAGATTTCAGCCCGGGCGCAGAGACGACTTTTCTTTGGCATCACAGGCTCCGCGCTGAGGCCTGTTAACTTATTCTCAAACCTCAAAGGTGCTGGCTGATTTAAGATTGTTTTAGTCAAGTCTGGATTGGATGTTGGAAAACTCAAGGCAATTCTGCCTTTCCAGGATGTTTGTTTTAGGTTTCAGCCACCATGTGTAAATTAGCAGAAACTGGAAAGAAACGAAGAAATATTTCAACAGAGGCTTCTCTCTGGCTAATCACCCTCCAACCTCCCAGAATGAGGTATCAAATTCTGCCAGATTTCCACTCAAAACCATAAATTTCTCTCCAGAATTAGAAACGCCACCAAAGTTCACTTGAAGTCTCTCCAAATTCACATATTTTGCATTGCTCCATTGTGCTCTCTCTTTCTCCTCTCCTCTCTCAGCCCCCAGCTGAAGAGATTCAAGGATATTTAACAAGTAAAATAATTAGCAAGTCTGTCTGCCTCATTGAAACGAAAGAAAATGTTTTTACAGCAGTTGGCCCCACTGGCGGTGTCAGTCCTGCAAGAGAATTGTTAAATTATATGACTGATGCTCGCTTTAGTACTTGGGCGCATCCATGCACAACGCAGCAACGCACTATTATTTAATCAGAGCAGGCTTCTTTCAACGACAGATAACCAACCACCTGTTTTCCAAGCATCCGCATCCGCCCTTTCCTAGAATGACCCGAACAAATCGGCCCACGTAAAACCAGCTCAGCACAAAAAGTTTCCAAAACATTGTCAAGAAGGCCAAGCTGCTTTGAAACCACAAAGCAGCCCTGTTCCAGTCACAGACGGTGCACAGCTGGGAACAGGCCCTGACAGAACCGTCCCGTTCCCGAAGAGAGAGCATCCCGTAATTTCCCTTTGCACAAGGAAGTTCTCTGCGGAATGAGATAATAACATGTTGCCTGACAGAGAAAACAAGAGAGAGAGACCAGATGGCCTCTTCCGGCTAACGGCCTTTCATTCCCTTGGCAATCTGGCTGATATGTAAGATACCACTGCTGCCTCCCGGTAGCCAGAAGGGGCTTTCAAATGGAAGGCACCCTAGATGAAAAAGTTCCTAACTGTCAGGGTGGTTAAACACTGGAATAAATTGCCTAGGGGGGTTGTGGAATCTCCATCTCTGGGGATATTTAAGAGCAGATTAGATAAATGTCTATCAGGGATGATCTAGACAGTATTTGGTCCTGTCATGAGGGCAGGGGACTGGACTCGATGACCTCTCGAGGTCCCTTCCAGTCCTAGTATTCTACGATTCTATGAAGGAAGCAAAGACATACGGTAATTAAGAGCGTACGTGAAGCCAAGCGGTTAAGCTGCAGTCACTCATGGAGCTGGGGAATGTTTTGCATTTGCTCTCCTCATTACAATTCTTGTCATAAAGGAAACAAAAGTCCCAGGCTTGTTCCCATCCAGTCTGCTATGCTGTGTTTAAGCTAAACCTGATTGACTCTGACTCCTTCACAGGAAGGGAGGATGTTGGTCTCCGGAGGATTCACATCTTATTTTGCGCCCTGAAATTATGAAAAGAAGAAGAATGCTGCCGGGGAGGGAGGGGAGTGATCTCAGGGGCACAGAACTGCCGTCCCTGGTGGGTCCAAAAGTGACAACTCTATTGTTCCATGTGCAATCACACACCACCCCGAAATATGTTCCCTCTCTCCTATACATTCCACAATAGTACTGCTGGCATACACATCTCCCTCACACCCCCCATCAGGCCTGCCCAAACCCTATTATTCCTACTCTTCCCTCCCCCCTCCCCCCCCATGTACACCATCTACGCTATTATTTATCCTGAGACTAGGAATGTAAGTGACAATTCCCTCGACTAATTGCTTCCCCTCCCACATGCTGCCTCTGCTAAAGGCTGCGGGGGGGGGGGGGGGGGAGCAGGAGCTAGTGCTGGAGGGAGCTGGCTTAAAAGCTGGTTCCCCCCAGCACTGTCTCCATGGGGGGGGGGGGAGGCAGAGGAGGCAGAGGCTAGCGGGGACCGGGTGCGTGCCAGGAATCAGCTGATTCCCGGCTTGACATCCTGTAGGCTCTTAATCCATTTAAAAATCAGAAGCGCAGTGGGGGGACCTGGCACAAGCTGGGAAAGCTGATTCCCGGCTCGTGCCGGGTCCCTCCTGCTGCACACCAGCCTTTTAAATGTATTAAGGGCATGCTGGCTCTTAATACATTTAAGACAGATCTGCTGCAGGGTTAGCTCCCACAGCCGGGAACTAACCCCGCTGAGACTCCCCTGCTTATTGACTCATCGTCTAGTCAATGGAAAATCCCTCTACTAGTCAATTAGTTGATTAAACTAAATTTAACACCCCTACTTGAGACAGAATCTCTGTGGAAGGCCCTATTTTAAATACAGCTGGATGGTACAGAAGAAGGAGGATAAGGATTCTGAACAGCAGAAGGGTCTCATCACTACAGACACTTAGGGTACATCTAGACTGCAGCGCTTTTCCGGGATACCTCTGGTATCCCAGAAAAGCAATGCCGCATCCAAAGAATGTGTCCTCTTTTTTGGAAAAATTTTCAGAAAAGTGGACATGCTCTTTCGCCATCCCTGTTAACCCTGTTTTACGAGGAAGAAGGGATGTGTCGAAAGAGTGGGTTTTGCCAAAATTTGGCACTGTGTAGACGTGCCAAATTTCGGAAAAGCCTCTTTCGACAGAAAAGCGGGAAAAAGATACACAAATTGTGGTTTGCAATTTGCATATCTTTTTCTGACTTACCTTTGTAGTCTAGACGTAGCCTTACAAGCACCCACCCCAACAGCTGACTCCTACTCTACAAATCACAGGGTGGTCTGATGGATTCTGTAAAACCGCTAGGCATTACTCTGCTATTAAGCTGTCAAGGCTTGGTAGGGTTGTGCTATAGCTGACTCCACCAGAGAAAAGCTTAAGAGCAGGCCAGAGAGAGCCTGTACAAACTGCTTCCAATCACAGAGAGGCTTATAGGGAGCCAATCAAAGGGCGGCTTGCTGGAGCAGTCCTGTTTATAAGGAGCTGCTCAGGAGAGCAGAGGACAGTTGGGTCCTGACCAGGGAGGACTGGTTCCCTGGGAGAGGCACCTGGGATGGAGCAGAGCAAGAGAGAAGCCCCAGCCTGATACCTCCCAGGCTGTGGCCTTGATACGAGGGCCAAGAAGGTGCAAGAGTCACGGGGAGGTGACTCCAGGGAACACAAGTAGTCAAGGGAAGAGAAGGAGGGCAGGAGGTGGCTGCTGCCACAGAGTCCCTGGGTCCGGACCCAGAGTAGTGGATGGGCCTGGGCCCCCCCTTTCTCTTTGCAGTGCACCAGTCACACTGTACAGACTGCAGCTTGCCCCTGAGGCAAGGGGCTAGACTCTGGGGCTGAAGTTGACCACTCAGGCAGGTGGAAGGACTGAGAAATGCTGATAGCCCCCGGGAAGAGAGCAAGAACGGAGCGGTGGGCACTGCCAGAGGGCAACGCAGGCCAGGGAGCGGTGTGGATCTGGCTACAGACACTGGAGTAGAGATAGGTGAGACACCACCCAGAAGGGGGCGCAATCCAACCAACTGAGCTAATTCCCAGTGTGACCAGCAGGTGACGCCGGGGTGGGGAGTCGACCCGGTTACACCCGGCTCTGTGCTATCTCAGGCAATTCTGTACCACAAGCAGCTGGAGGAGCCCAGGGAATTCATCAAGGCCCCCACGGTGGGCCCACCTCAGCATCCCGTTCCTACCTTCACACGCTTTCCCGTCTCCCTTCAGCCGCCACCCTTCGGGGCACTTGCAGTAGAAGCTGCCGATAGTATTGCAGCACTGGGACTCACACCCCCCGTTCCCGCCTTCGCATTCGTTGACATCTGAAAGAGACAAGACATTGGGGGGGGGGACGTGAGATTTCAGTGGGACGCCAAACTGCGGGGATGAATAACGTGAGTTAAAAGGGAGTTTCTTTTCCGTCCGCTTCTCTTTTTTTATTTTTAATTCAATCAATCTAATGCCAATAGGGAAAAATAAAGGGCAAACTACAAAATAATTCCCCTGAGTGCATGCGAAGGGACACATTTTAAAGATTAAAAATGTCGCTACCAAACAGGAACTCGCCCCACTGAATGTGCAGTACATGTGTTTGCATGCACAGAGATATTTATTTACACTCACAAATATCCTGTTTCCCACTCATAGGTGCATGGAAAAAAAACCAGATTGGTGGCATCAGGCGCACCATTTTATTTTTCAGAAGTTATCTATGAGGCAAGGTTGGAGAGTTTTATCCAAAGAACCTCATACACTATTTAAAAAAAAAAAAAAAGACCAGACATTTGCATGGATAAGAAGAGATGCAGGATAAAAATCACAAAGATTCGCCATCCTTGTATTTTAGGGTCTAAAATACAGTCAGCAGTTGAAAGACAAGGAACTTCTCGTTGCATCATCAAATTGCCCCGTTAGCGGCAGGTTTAAGGATTTCACTGCAACACTCAGAGAGAGCCACAAACACACAGACCATCAGTCTTATCCTAGGAAAGCAGTTTATTGCCATAGTAAGAGACGAGAAAGTGCTATTGTGGGGTAATTTAGACATGCAGTTCTGACATAACCCAAACCGTTGTGCGTTCAAACCAGGGTGCACTGGGAAGAAACAGAAAACATCAAAACTGCAAGAGCCGCATCATTCCTTCCTGCCCAAATCCCCTGATCAAAGAGATTCCCGTTGCCAGAGCTGCTCAAAATGACAGATTTGCAGAGAGGCAGAAAGACAGAGAGCCTGGTTCATGCAGCACTAAGGAAGAAGAAGATACAGCAAAGTAATTGCTTAGCAGGAGTGGGCTACTTCTCAGCCAAACGTGCTAAACACCCACTGCCCTCTCCTGGAGAACATGGAATAGTTTGTATTTTCTGTAGTTTTATTTCTTTCCTGCCTTTTCTTTTATTTTATTTCTTTCTTTTATTTCTTTTATTTCTTTCCTGCCTTTCCTCCCATGCTGCTTACTATTATGCATGTGACCCAGTACCCGATTTCCAGGTAAACAGCACCGGTTAACTGGAACCCAGGACAGCCCCCTTTTCTATGGCCTAGGAAGCAAGAAACTGGCCGCTCCGTTCATGGGGGGGCCCAGGAGCAGGAGCCGCCCTTCCACCCTGTGCTTGGGGCTGCTGGCTCAGGGAAGACAGTAGCAGGCGACAGCCCCAAGCGCGAGCAGGACTGGCAGCGGCAGCCCCAAGAGTGGGCGGAGAAGGGGGCCGGGAGCAGGATTCCACTAATCGGTTCATGAGGATTTTACATCCCAGGTTACGATCCACCTGAGGTTGCAGGCGTCTATTGGTGACATCATCAACCCGATGGTTCCAGTGGCACAGATCAATCCCCGAGTAGCAATGGCACTTTCTGCATCCTGGTGCCCAACAGGGACTCTTGGAAGGGCTCTCATTTTTCATGCCTACCCTCTGTTGATCTGATGCAGAGTCAGTGCTAGGCAGGAACAGGCTAATCCAGAGCAGAAACAGGGCCCCTCATTCGCTTTTTATCATGTGCCGGAGGAAATATTCCTGCATCGGACCCCAGGACACTGCTCTGAGCTGATGCCAACTTCTCTGTTTCCGCAGTGCACTCATGACCAGCAGCTCTCCAGCTCTGCAATAGGCTCGCCCCGCTCCTAAAGCTCTAGTTCAAACAGATCGGTTCAGGGACGTCCCGAGACACACGTGCAGGGCGGAGGGCAGAGTGTCAAACCAGGCTATGACCCTGGCCTCTTGTGAGCTACGAATCTATGAACAGTCCCACAGAGTATGTCCGCTGAGTCTTCCACATGGGGGTGATCACAGCAGGTCGTCACCCGGCTGACCCCATGGGAGTCTCCCAATAGTCTAATGAGCCCATTCAAAAGCTTCTGCCCAGCCCGTCCCAGATTGTGATGAACCAGGGGATGAGACGGAAACAGGAGAAATCCATCTTCAATGGCGCAGAGCAGGATCCTTCAAAACCACACACGACAGAGAGAGAAGAGCGGAAATCTTTCCTGACCCTGACAGCTCAAACGATAACATGAATCCATCTCTCACCAACCATCAAGGCTACATCTTCACTAGGAAACTATTTCAAAATTACTAAATTCAACTGAATGACTCCTGATTTCACAAATTCAAACTAGAGTGTCCTCACTACAGGGAAGCATCAAAATGAGTCCGGGCAGGCTCTGTTAATGTGGACACGCTACATCGACTGAGAGCCCCAGGAAGTACTGGGGAACAATTTGTTTGAATTATTCGGGGGAGTAGTTATTTCGAAATAGAGGTGCCGGAGTGTCCACACTGCCGTTATTTCGAAATAACTATTTTGGAAGGAGCGTTATTCCTGATGAAAAGCAGGAGTGCAGATTTCAAATTAAGCAGCCTGTTATTTTGAAATAACAGCCTGGGTAGTGTGGATACTCCGCTTATAAATTTGACCTAAAAGGGGTTATTTCCAAATAAAAAAGTAGTGTCGACCAGGGCTAAGAGTCCAGAAGTTAGCGAAAGACTGGTCATCCCCAATGAAAAGTTAATTCTGCACATATTTTGCTCGCTTTATCAAAGAAAACAAGCAAAAAGCCCCTCTCAGCTTCTCAATCGAAAACCCCATTTCTGCTTTTATACTCAGCACCAATTTTCAGACTTTTAATTCCTGATCCGTTCTGGATGCCAGCAAGTTTCACGAGCCGTGGGATTACTAAGCCTCAGCAGAATGGGATGGGATCTCTTTCCCACTGCATTTGGCTTGCTGTTTCTTGCTGGGGATCGGTAGGGAATCACCTTCACTGTGAAAAGTATTTCAGCAAATACTCTCAGAGAGGAGAAAGAGAGACACGAGAGACACATCAAGAGAGAGACAGAGAGAGAATCTTTCTGCGACCAAATTTCATTACTTACCCAACAGAAAGGGTTCAATTTCCAGGTCAGCTTTAAAAAACAAAACCTTTCACTCTCTGTTGAAGAACAGCAGAGCCATTATGATACATTTGCACCCAGAATTCCATAAAAATAAACCAGAAAGACATTGATATGTGGCCTAACCTGCAACCATAGTTGCTGACGCCATGGGAAAAAATAATGGGTGCTGAACACCCACAGGTGGCCCTGCGGATCAGCTCCTCCTCCCCTCGCTGGCGCCTCCCGCCTGCCACAATTAGTGGTTCAGCGGCTGTGGGGATGGGGAGAGCAAGGGGAGGGCATGCTGCGGGAGAGGTTTGAACAGGGTGGGAAGAGGCACCATGGGGGGAGAGGGGAAGCAAGGGGGGGGGGAGAAGAGGTGGGGCAGGGCCTAAGCTGAAGGAGGGGTTGGTGCCTGCAACTAGCGTCCCTGAAAAGAATACTCTAAAATCCATATTACTCTTGTGTGATGAACACCGGAGAGGTACCACCACAATGGGAACAAGTGCTACAGTGTACACATGTTCCACCCCCCTTTGTACCTGGGCAACTTACAGTCACGCTTTGGCATGAAGAGCAGCAGTGTGAACACAGGACATGCCCCAAATGTACCTTCTGACAGCAGTGCTAAGATGCATCTCAGACACCAAACATCTATGTATGTTAGCAATGTGTGTGCGTCTGTCTGTCTGTCCACTTGTGAGTCCTCCTTTCTTCAAGAACTCCTCCTAACCAGTAAGTGCTAGGGCCACCAAATTTCTGAAGCTTCCTCTTATTATAACTTGAAGCAAGGACAGAGTTTGGTTGTGCCAGGACAATGGGCTGCCTGGAATTCGATTGTTTCTCATAAAATGGAAAGGGAGGGGACTAGCAGGAGGGTCAGTTACACTGCAGCATGACCACAGGGGGCAGCAAAGGGCCAGCGATGGGAACCAGGACAGCCATAACCCCATTGGGCCAGCAGAGGGCAGGGTGGAGAAAGGGACAGCTAGCTACTATATATTTCAGACTTTGTCTCTTTGTGTGTCTATCTGTACCCCAAACAGGGGACGTGCACTTCTCTCCCAGCTGTCCATGGTTGCAAAAGCAACCATGGACAGTCACTTCTCATCTGGCCCCAAGCTGCTGTGGTGACAGAGGACTGGCTAAATCTTCTAGTGGCTTTATATTAGGGATGTAAAATTCCATTTAATTGGTTAACCAGTTAAACATATTGTTTAACTGTTTAAACGATTAAGGGGGGGGGACTGCCCCCCTCGCCTGCCATTGGTCTGAAGAAGCCCCTGCCTGAGGGGGTCCGCTGTGGGGCTGGAGTAGCCCCCTTCCCATGGCAAGCGGGGAGCTACTCCAGCCCCCACCGATTAACCGTTAACTGATTAAACATTCACATCCCTAATGTGCACAAAAGGCAAGAAGATATTCTCTGTCTTATTCTCTATCCCTTTCTTAATTCCTACCATTCTGTTTGCTTTTTGGCTGCTGCTGCCCACTGAGTGGGTGTTTTCAGAAAACTATCCACAGTGACTCCAAGGTCTCTCTCAGGAGTGGGTAATAGCTAATTTAGTTCCCATCATTTTATACTTATAGTTAGGATTAGACTTCCCAATGTGCATTACTTTGCATTTATCAGCATTAAAATTCATCTGCCATTCTGTTGCCCAGTCAACTAGTTTTGTGAGATCTCTTTGAAGTTCCTCAGTCTGCCAGAAAATGCTGATTCACGGAAACTGAAACTTGTTTCAAGTTTCTGCATTTTCACAAACCACTGGGGCTATTAGCTTTGCTGGGGCAGAATTCACTCTTTCCCCTCTGCTTTGTGTTTTATTTGTTTGGAGATTTTAAAAAGCGGATGATTCTGGTTCTGTCCCAATGCAGAAAGGAACTTTTTTTTAATTCTGAAAAGCCAAACCCATTGAACTCAATAGAAAGATAAACCTCTGACTTCAACAGGCATTAGGTCAGATCCTTAATAAGTATTTTACTGTTTTTTCGGTACATAAAATGATTGTGTGATTACCAATTGAGAGAAGAGGAAAGCACCATTCTTCTTTTTGGTTCCTCTGTTATCTAAAGACAAGATGACACTGTTCTTTAACTGTACTTAGGCCAATGGCACAGAAGGAATAAATTAGAATGGCCCTGGTGAGGGCAGAAAATAAGGCCAGCTTTCAGAATCAGAAATCGATTTAGGAACAACAGCCCCAAATCAGCTGAAGTTTACACATCCCTTTCCCCTAAACTTGATGCACCATCCTCCCCATAATCCATCTGGAAGTCATTAACTGGCTATACGTTCCATCCTCTTAGGCCACGTCTTCCCTTACAGGAGGATCAGTACTCTGACGATCAATCTTCCAAGGTTCTATTTAATGGGTCTAGTAAAGACCCACTAAATCAAATGCTGAGGATGCCCCCATCAACGCTGGTACTCCTCTCTGTCACAAGACATAACGGAAGCTGACAGGAGTGTTTCTGCCATTGACCTCCCACTGTGGAGAAGGCGCCAAGCTCAGCTTAAGGTACATGGACTCCAGCAACATTATTTATGTAGATGGAGTTGTGTACTTTACGCCAACCTTCCCCCCGCAGCATAGACTTGGCCTTAGAAACTCCTCTGGGGTTGCCTTCTGCAGTGCAACATTTTCGTGCCTCACGGAAACAGGCAAAGTGACTTCAATTAATTCAAAACCAACAGACTATATTCATGAGCAGCCAATGTTCCTAAAGGCAGCACATCAGACTGCTACTCAGCCTCGTACTAGCTGCCATTTCACACTTCCATCTCTCTGCAGCCAACAATCACAGGATCAGCAAAACTCAGCTGCCTGGCAGGGGTGAAAATTCAAATGAAAAATCAAACAAACCATAGTGGAAACGCTACAGATAATGTAACACGGTTGCTTAGATAGAGGGTTACCAAACAGTAGGGTGTTCCCTTATACAGGAGTCACTGTATATATCCTGGCCATCCCGTACATGGAACGCACCCAGGAATCATACTCAGAACCAATTCAGAGATACCAAATTCTGCAGCAACCTCTAAAATGGCATATGTACATAGGACGCAGAGGAGATTTTTAGGAGACTCCACGTCAGTGTAAAAGAGAAAGAACAGTCTACCATGGCAATACTGGGACATCTCATATTTTCAGCGACAGAATCCAAAACAAACCCAAATTTGGAGATGTTCATTCCAATCAGACATCTGAAATGTGTGGGGAGCTTTTAAAGAGATTTATTGGTTCATTATCAAATTCTTGGCATTTGGCACCTAACAAGACATTCAAAACATGTTCAAAAGCTTCAGAGGGGTAGCTGAGTTAGTCTGTAGCCAGAAAAACTTAAAAAAACCATGAATAGTCAAGCAGCATTTTAAAGACTAACAAAGCATGTAGATCGTATCATGAGCTTTCGTGGGCATAACCCACTAACGTGTTTGGGTTCAAGTAGCTACAGAGGGGCGGGGGATGGGCACCCCATTTCTACACACACTGCAGTTAACTTTGACCGATCTGAATCCAAACTCATAAACTGTATCAACTACCAAAGTAAGACACAGTTCTTACCGGTAAGGCCAAGAACATTATAGCTGGCAAGCCATACACTGGAAGAATTCTGCACCTTGGAAGAAAGTTACTCTGGTCTTGCTTTGTAATGTTACATGTAAAAGTAATGCACAGACAGTGTGGGTGTCTATTGTCAACCTAAATCATGCAGACAATGAAAGTTAATTAAATCTGGGCTGAACTACTGATGATCAATGGTCAATCTAATCTTTTCTGTCCATGTGCAGAATGAATTTTTTCTGTGCACCAAGGCATACATGAATGTGCACCACCAGGAGGAACAAAACACCTAGCAGTGGGCGCTCTGCTCATCAGCAGGGTGGCATTTGACTCTCCCTTGAGGGGCTGCACAAGCGCCCAGCTGACAGCTTTTGAAACTCACCTGGGTAGCCACCCAAGCACTCAACTTATAGGGAACCCTGGCTCTGGGCAAAACATGCCAGAATATGTTGATTCTCTCAGTCTGAGCACTCTTCTAAAGTCAAACCAAATGCCCTATCCACTAGGCCACTTCAGAACCCATCTCACCTCCCTACCTTCAGAACATCCCTTATCCTGCAATGTTCTTATCACTTTCTCCTCCTGGCATGTTTCATTCCTGCACTCGCTCTGCACTTCTAGATTGTGTCTGTGACTCGGGCTGCCATTGCAGTATTTTTATCATGACAGACCTGGCATTTGCGCCGGATCCTACACTCCTGAGATTTCCTGCCCAAATATGCACACTCCAGCGGACTGAACAGTCTGAATAATCTTCAACTGGAGCATCAGCCGCTCTGAGAGCTTCTCCAAACTCACCACAATCCTCCTCATGTCTGAGATCCCCCCCACCATGAGACGAAATTGCCTGGCTCCTTGCACCTGAATTCACTACATCAGACCAGTCCCAAATAGGGTTGCCAGGGGTCCGGTATTGTCCCGGCCTCTGTCCAATAATAAAAACAGAAGCACTAGACATGTAAAATTTTCTGTTTTTCTCGGACAGAAGGCCACATGGGGATTTAAAGGCGCAGGGGTTTTTTTTTTTTTTCCTTAACCAATTTTTTTCTCCGTCATGTATTTTTTGAGAAAGTATCTGGCAATCCTAAAAACAAAACAAAACAAAAGATGCTCGGATGGGGCAGTGATGTGAGTTGTGCAGATGAGATAGGTGAGGGAGAGAGAGAGATGTAGAAACAATCCCCAGGAAGTGAGACAATGAACACCGTCAGGAAATGAAAGCCTTGCATTCTCAAAATGATGACTCCCAAGGAGCCAGAGTTAAGCTAACCACTCTGCTGAGGAATCAGACATTCCATATGAACTGTTTACGATGCCATGATGAAGACCGTCTCACAAGCTCTGCGAGGACTTTGCAGCAGGCAGGCCAAAGAATGGGGGAGGGAAGCTAAAATGAACAGAAGGATACGAACATGAAAAAGAGAGAAAACGTGTGCATCCATGTCAGCGTGGAAACACGTTCACTATTCCAGCATACACACTCCTGCAAAGAGAATTAACCTGGGACCTGACACCGTATTTCTAGACAGCAGCATCTGAACCATCCATGAAAATTGATTCACCAAGAAGTTCCTAAGGGTGGCATTCTTTAGTCATTATAACATGGGCAGTGGATTGTTTTTATAGCAGTAAGAGAAACCATCCAGCTGTCTGTAGTGACCTGACCTGTTAAGTTCACCTCTTAATACCAATGGAGACTTAAGTATATTAAACATGAGGGCTGTGAAAGCCTAGAATATATGAGGCTTTGGGAGTGGGAAAATAGAACTAAGAATAAACGAGAAAAGCTCCAAGTTGTGCAGGAAGATTTCGGGGGGGGGGGGGAGGAACAGCCCTGAATAGTTTGTGGTTTTTATTCTGATGCTGTCCAATTACCTTAATAAATTATGTCTGCAGCTTATGTGGAACTGTGCTTCTCAAGTCAAACAGTCACTATGCATTCTGAACCTTTGACAGTTTACAAACCGGGAGACTTACAAATTACTTGGTGTGGGACAACTCGACATTCGTCTTTTGGCTGAAGCTGTGTTGAAATATGGCAGTGTTGGAAAAGGAGGCCAAATAAAGTAAAATGAGCAAGGCTCATGCGATCCATGAGGCCTTTCTTTTACCTCCCCCAGACCCTTCTAATTTAGACCTCAGGAGATTGCCAAATATCACTGGCTGAAAAAGAGATATAGAAAGCACAGAATCTAATTTTTGTGTGATTCATTACCTCCCAATACTAGCGCATGCTACATTACTCTCTCTCATAGCTGCCAGATTCCAAAGTAAGTTTTCTGAATGTAAATCTATTTGCCCAAGTCCTGTATCTACATGTTTGGGCAACATGAGTCACTGTTCTTCCAGCAAAACATGATCATGTTTATCAAAAGAGGCCCGAAAAAGTGGAGGCAACGGCTTCACCTCTGTTTACATATTGAAACATTTCAAACAGACCTTTGTGCACACCACAGCAAAGAAATGGAGTGTTCCTTTCTGCAGGAGGCTAATACTCGAGATGCACAGCAGTTTGCAGTGTCACCCCTAGCCAAGCAAATATTTTTTCCTGGTTTGGGAATTCCACCCAATTCTCAAACTCAGACCATCACTGCTACAAGGTGCTGCGGACCCCAATCCTGGCCAGATTGGATTGGCTATTGAGGCCAGGGGGCTATTTGGGTCTTCTCCGCATCTGGTGGGGGTTTGGGCTAGTTGGTAAGAGAATGGTTCTCATTGTGCCTCACGTGGTCCATAGGGGCTTGTGTTTTATTCTGAATGCATGGAATGTGGCCTGTGACCAGTTAGCGCATAGTAAATGAGAACAGCTGTGGTAACAAACATAATATGCCTTGTCAGTTTGGGGGCTAGGTTGAAGGAAGGACACAAAATAATAGAAACGTATTGACAGGGGTGGATATACAAAGGCCGGCCACATGCTTCTCAGAGAGAGAGCCACATCTCAGCAAGGTAACAAAATACAGGTCGTGGGCATGTCTGTGGCTTTACAGTGTCAGGGAAAGAATGTAGCTCTATGCAAGACATTCTTCCCGAGGTGAAGGTACCTAACTGGATCATTCCCACACCCCTAGATGTCAGGTTGCTCATCTGGAGGTCATTTCTCCATTCTCTTCCAGACTTCCAGGCACTTGTCTAACTACTTTTGTGCGTGTCTCCAATACCTGTAACAACTTCAGAGAGAGCCGCTGGCATTCCCGTTATGCCACACGATGTTCGCGTTAATGACGTTTTGCTCTTCTACAGCCCCTTTTATGTGAGGAGCACAGAGAGCACTGTAGATGTTGGCCCTGGGAGGCAGATCACTCGTGTTGGGCAGAGAAGGATGATGTGTATTTTACAACAGAAGAATATTGCTACAAAAGAGGTGTCTGACTGAGGATGCATCTACACAGTAACGTTATTTTGGAATAAAAGCCGTTATTCCGAAATAACTATGCGAGCATCTACACAGAAATTCTGTTATTTTGAAATAATTTCAAAATAATGGATGGCTTATCCCGACTTCTGTAAACTTCATTCTATGAAGAATAAAGCCTATTCCGAAATAGCTATTTTGAAATAAGGCAAGTGTAGATGCTCTACTTCTGCTATTTTGAAATAGCCCCTCACCAGGGCCATTCTAAGTAATTCCTCCTGGGGCTCTAAATTGAGATAGCATGTCTACATTAAGGAAGCCTGCCTCGGACTCATTTTGACGCTTCCCGGCCATGTAGACGTGCTATTTTGAAATGAGCTATTTTGGAATAACTATTCCAGAATAGCTTATTCCGAAATAACTGTGCAGTGTAGATGTAGCCTAAGTCCACACTCAGCCCTGGTCTACACTAGGGAGTTATTTTGAAATAACCCGCCCTTAGGTTGAATTTATAAGCAGAGTATCCACACTACCAAGCCCATTATTTCAAAATAACGGGCCACTTATTGTGAAATCTGTACTCCTACTTTTTTTGGGGAATAACACTAATTCCGAAATAGTGGGAGTGTGGAGACTCAGGTGCCGCTATTTCAAAATAACTACTCCCCAGAGTAATCAAACCAATTACTCCCCAATGATTGGTAGGGCTCTAAGTTGAGGTAGCACATCCACATTAACGGACTAATTTCAAGGCTTCCCCGTAGATGGGAAATGCTATTTCAATGTTATTAATCAGGGAGTTTTAGTAATGTCAAAATAATTTCCTAGTGTACACCCACCCTCAGTGGCAGCACTTGAAGCTGAATGTGTGGCCAAGGCACGAGGGCGGGGAGAGAGCTCTCCCAGAACTGTCGCCTGGTTCACCCTGGCACGTGGGGGAGTGTTTTTTCACACCCCTGAGCCAGAAAGTTATAGCTCTGTAAAGTGCCTGTATAGACTTGGCCTAATTCAGGCTTACACACTGAGCTGGTTTCAGAGGCAAGGTTAGAACCTAAGTTTCCTAATGTCCAGTCCTCCGTTCCCACATGAAGCCATACCCATGCACACACATGCTTGCACACCCAAAGACACAACCTAAAGGATTTCGTTAAGGTGTGCTGCTGCTGAAGACATGGTGCGGTTCTCTGCTGCACGCCGTGGTACTTGTGCTATGCCGTTAACAACCACGGAGAATGCCAAGACCCCAGGGCTGCTTCGCCTCTCATTTCTTATATTTCCTGACAAATCAGATGATTCCCCTGCAATGAATTAATAACTTCCACTCTCCCTGTCCACTGGGCTGACAAATGTGTCCGGGTGCGGGGTGCCCTTTCCACTTCTGAAACATGCGGCTGCACAAGTTTTGTTTAACTTTTTCAAAATCCTAAGGCTTCTTAAAGCTGCACAAAATCCTCCAGGGTTTATATCCAGTTAATCCTCTTGTTGCAGCAACCTGCTAGGGTTAGGAGACCCCCGAAGGACAGTTCATTCCAAACGTATCGTGGAACACAGCCAGGCTACCACGGGTCTACTAGAAGCTGTACATAACGATTTCTCGGTGTTATCCCTACAAATGGATTTCCATTATCCAAGGATAATTAAGTAAAAACTCCCACAAGTTTTAATTAAATCTTTTATGATTTAACCCTCTAAACGCAGAAGCTGTGTACACAAAGACGTCATTCTAGCACTTTCTCCGAGGATGTGTTGAACCTGCCTCTGGGGAGAAAATGTTCATAGACTAAAACAACTTCCTTGCATTTTCATCAAACGGCCAATACAGTCGATACATGTCACTAGGCCACTACAAATCTTTTTGGGAAGCAGAAGCCAGCCCTGGTGGATTCATTAACCAGGTACATGGCAGATCGTGTTTATGCAGAATCAGAACATGGTTCTAAAATGCTGCAAACTTCACTTTGCTCGCAAGCACAAGAAAGAATGATTTCCCTGACCCTGTCCACTATTAACAAAGCCATAAAGGCATGGTTGTGATTCGGTCCAAACTGCAGTGACTCTGGATTGGTCAGATAGATGCTAACTGGAGTGTGAAGGTCTCTATGAGGGATGTTGAGTTTCACTATGCAACAGGAAGGGAGTTAAGAAATAGAACCCTTTGGGATTTTGATATGCTTTGAAAGGCCTTCAGTATTTGAAAACCCAACTGATGTTCTATGAGTTCAAAGGGCATCTCAAGGTAATGAAGTATCTGTCAGGCTGCGTTACATATGAAGAGAGTAGTAAAAATAAGTTCAGATTAAAGGAGGGCTTTTCGTGCCGCGGGGAGCCTGAATAAGATTTATTAATAAAGAAAAGTGTTTAGGAGGCTAGGGTTTTTCTATCTGTGTTGAACTCATCCTTAAAATGTTTAATCATTTCATTAGTTTTCGCCTCCTGGCTTCACTTCTTCTCTGCAAAATCCTAACCCTACACTTATCGCATCAGTCTGTTACAGGAGAAATTGCAAAGCCAGAAATCAGCAGCGTGACCTCCCTGCAGGATCAAACAGAAGCTGGAAAACTCCTCGTTTAACCCCCAAAATAACAAATGTAATGAACTCGCACTGAATAAAGTCACATAGACTTAGGCAGCTCGCTTGGCAGCAGACGGAGTAAACTGTTTGTGGTTATCTGTGGTTATCGGGGTTCAGTGGTTATCTGTGTTTTTTATCTCAGGGTACATCTATACAGCACCCTGAACTCAAACTAAGATGTGCTCTTTGCGCTACGCAAATGGCGTATCTTATTACGATTGTATTTTGAAATAACACGCTATTTTGAGGCATCCCTCACCCCTCGTGGAACAACGGTTACAGGGATGCCGGAATAGTGCCCCCATTATTTCGAAAAATATTTTGAAATAACGGGTGCATTTAAAAGATGCTGAGTAGCTATTCTTGAGTGTGGTCTTTGGTTTCGGAGCCAAATAAACCTAAAATCCCAAAGGAAAACTCAGTCAAAATTGCCCTCTTTCGCCACATGTCACATCAGAAATGAATTTCACATAGTTGGGATGCAAAATCACAAATAGTCCCAAGAGTGTTCAAAAGGTTCATAATGAATCTTAGTAAATTCTGATGGATCCAGGTGGAGGTAAACATTTGTCATAAGCCTGAAACGACATGAATTTCATTAGGTTTGAGGCAGGTTTGTTGTGTCATATTTGTAACCAGCTGAAAGCCTAGTATATTTGAAAT
Organism: Apalone spinifera; assembly: GCA_030068395.1. NCBI lineage: Eukaryota > Metazoa > Chordata > Testudines > Trionychidae > Apalone > Apalone spinifera. The sequence continues at coordinate 4,034,795 of JANRFK010003894.1, read as the reverse complement.
TACCATCATTTTCTTCAGTATGGAAATCTCTCCTTAAATAATGTTTATATAAAGAGATAATCTAACTCCCTGACAATTAAATTAACTCCCATGAGGGAGAGAAGCATGGGGTTTTTTTTTGGGGGGGGGTTGCATAAAGGTTTGGTAAAATAAAAAATAACATTCAGATTCAACAGAGACAAGGGTGGTATAAATAGATTAACATAGATTCCTGGAGCTTGTAGATCTCAAAGAATATGACCGGAGGCTATAAAAGCTCTTTGCTCCATCCCTGAAGCATGCTATTCACTCACACAGTCAAGAGTGCTCAGTTAGGGGCTGTCACTGCATGATGCATGACAACGCTTGCACTGTTCCTCCAAAGCACAACGGTCTTGTTTATATTCTTCTATCTTGTTCCCTCTCTTCCCAGCAGGAACTGGTATGGGAGCTGGCGTTTGTTTAGCTCCATTTTGATTACACCCTGCTCTTTCCTTTGTTTGACCCTGAACGTATAACTGAGGTAACCTTCTGGCTAGCCTCCCAAACGAAGTGATGGAAGCTCCATTGTATATTCATTTCAAATTGAGAAGTGCCCCAAGGAAAACTGCAGAGAACAATCGTGTATTAGTGAGGGCGCTGACTGGGTGACCCAACAGCCCTTTGGCAGCTTTACAGGCGACCCCCGACTTACAACTGCCCGACTTACGACCCCCCACATTTACAACCATTTTTCTTATGCGAGATAACTCCTAAAAACCCCCAATTTACGCCCACAGCTTGCATTTATGATGGTGTACGACGCAGATTCCACGCATCATCCCAAAGCAGGAAACGTACAAAGTCAGTCAGACGCACCGGTCTGCAGCTGCTGCTTGAACTGCGCGCATCTCCGCCACATCGGTCTTCACTTTTTAGTTATTTTTGTACATTATTTGAACTATTTCGTTTAGTTTTCCTCCATTTCCATCGTCAATTTTGGTACTTTTAGGGTATGAAATGGATTTCCAGGGACAGAACGTCCATTTAGAACATTGGGCCTATGGGAAATAACGGTACGACTTACAACGGCTCGACTTGCGACAGGTTTCCAGGAACCAATTAGGTCATAAGTGCGGGGTCGCCTGTATAATCCTGTGACAGGGCCTGCCAGAGGCGTTGTGAAAACATGCTTACGATAAGGATATGTCATAACCGGCCCGCCAAAGGGGGCAGTTGCCCCAGGGCCCGGGGCAATACAATACATAAGGGCCCAGAGTGCTCAGCCACTGCGGTTACTGGAGCAGCAGCAGCAGCCAGAGCCATGGATCCTTTAAGTCCGCCTAAGCACTGCATGGTGTGTTCCAGGCAGACCGGGGGAGGCGCCACAATCCAGGCGGTACTGAGGGTTGGCTGCTCTCAGCCCCGCCCCTTCTGCCAGAGACCTCGCCCTTTCTGAAGCATGGAGCAAGGCTCCTCCCCCCGCCTTGCCCTGGGGCCCAGCAAGACTATCAGCCCCACTGCACCACAAACACTGAGGTGACCGCTCAGGAAAAATTCCAAGGCCGCCCAGCTGATCAACAGGCTTTATATTTCTTATTGATGGTGCACCTCTGCACATGCCTCAGTGCAAATAACAAAATGTATTCCACCCACAGATGAAAAAAGTCCACATAACGGATGGAAAAGATTAGAGGGAACATTGGTCGTAACTCAGATATGCTTGGTGGAAGATGGCCCATGTAACATATCATTGGAAAAGTTGTAATTCGCTCACTATGCCTATTCCCTCGGTAGGTGTGTATCGTTTTTGTAGATTAGGACTATTAACCTGGGTATCTGTAATTTCATATTTGCTGCTTTGGCTCGTTCCCAGGGCTGACAGTTCAGGTGCAATGATAAAAGAGGCCTCAGGACTGATCGCCCATCAGCAAGAGACAATGAAATGGAAAAGAGCTTAATCTTCCTGGGAATGCAGGTGTCAGCCTGTGAAGAATGGCTACCGAGACATGTGATCATGTCACCTGATATTGGAACCCATCTTGAACGTTGTAAATTCCCATAAGAGGCTGGAAGAGGGTTAAACTATGGGACAAAGGCCTTATGCCAATCCTATGTGGGGGGGAGTGAGGTGATCCAGGTCTTCAGTTCTCCCCATCTACCCTGCCCAAGATGGCTGCTGGAAACAACGAAGATTGAACTGGGGGAAGGGGCTGGGCCCAGGTGTCTGGCCTGTGAAGATTATTAGAACCACATTTAGGGTGGGATCTTACATGTAACTAGTTTCTTTAGAGTATTAAGCTTAGCTTGTGTGTTTGTTTATTTTGCTCAGTTACTTACTTTGTTCTGTCTGCTCCCTCTTATGGCCAGTTAAATCTTCTTATACTTAATATAATCACTTTTGTTTAGTAATAAACCCCGGGTAAGTCATTACTTACTGGGAAGCAAAGACTCTATATCTCTCTCTTCGCATTGAGAAAGGGTGAATATCATGAGCTTACACTGTACAGCGTAAGACAGGTTTTAACTAGTGTTTAGCTCCCAGAGGGGCTGTATACTCAAATGCCAGGCAAAGGTCTCTCCCTGTGTTGCTTTCAGAGTGTATCTGCAGCTGTGGGGGTGTGATTCTGTCCCTGTGTCTGTGCTGAGGCAGGCTAGAGAGCTGGGCCCAGCAAGACAGATCTAAAGGGTGCCCAGGCTGTCAGGGGAACCAGGCTCAGTGGAGTCGCCACACATCAGGTGACAGTCCCAAGGAGGTTCAGACCTGTCCCAAATCCTCTACTGTTATTGTTTTTACTGCAGATACACAGGAATTATCCCAATAAACCTTCCCAATGCTGCTCCGAAATTCTCCCAATAAACACTGTTGTGACTGTCTAGCACCAATATCAGTAGGAAATGAACAGAGATATGGTTTACCTAGGGAGGGGGTGGAATCTCCATCCACAGAGGTTTTGAAGTCCTGGCTTGACAAAGCCCTGGCTGGGATGGTTTAGTCGGGGTTGGTCCTGCTTTGGGCAGGGGGTTGGACTTGGTGACTTCTGAGGTCTCTTACAGCCCTAGGGTTTTACTATTCTGTATTAAGGTTCCATACTTAGTTAAAAAAGAAGGATTTGAAAGAGACAAACATTTTACTATTGTAATCTTGGGTTATCCTCATAGACCTACAGGGCTATAGGTCTTACAGGGCTATGGGACTTCTATGTAAAGCAGGCTACAGAATTCTAATTAACCCCACAAGTATGGCACTGTGCGATTTATTTTGCCTCTATTGAATGGCCATGAATCAGCTGTCACCAGCAGCCAGGTGTCATGAACAAACAGTGGTAGAGGGTGGTCACTAAATCAAACCCAAATCCACTGAAATTGAGCTAACTTGAAACAGCTGGGCGGGAGTCAGCGGGAAGAGACCCTTTGCGTGCTCAGTAAAAGAGACTGTATCATTCCCAGGAGATGATCGTGCATCTTTGAAACAATTCATTACATATTACCACCAAAGTGTGAATGTTGCTGGCATTCCCTCATTAAATGTGTTTGGGCCCCCCATTATAGAGCTTATGTGAGACACATACCCTCCAAAATTAAAAGTCCACCCCCCCTGCAAAAAATCTGTGAATTAGGTGTTAAGAACTTTGTTATAGGAACCCTTTTGCTTTTTGAGGCATTTCCAATAAAATACTTTGAACTGACATTCTGAAGAGCTAACCAGTACGCAAACCATGAGTCAGACTTCTACACTAATGTAAATCCAGTGCAACTTCTCACTGACTTCACTTCAGTTATGCCATGTTTTCACCAATGTAAACAAGAGCAGAATCTGGTCCTATGACTCTGCATTTGTAAAATATTAAAGCTGTAGTAATGTTTTCCTTTGGTTATAAAACCCAACTGTAGTAAAATGTCTCCTGTATTCAGATGTCCAAACAAATTCAAACTCAGATCAGGTTCACTGAAAGCTCTGAAATTCTTTCAAATAAGCTAGGACTAAATTTGAACAAATAAAGGCCAAGATTCATTTATCAGAAAACTTGCAAATTAACCGAGTTTCACACGGAATGTTTGGTCTTTTTCAAAATCCAGAACTTACCTCAAAACTCAGAGGGTGTGTATTCCATATAAGTCTGAACAGTAGAAAAAAACTGCAAGAAATCCCTGGGGGAAAAAAAAGGCATCATGTTTCATATGGCTCGATAGCTAAATATCAAGGCCATGTCTACAGTAGGAAACTATTTTGAAATTACTACATTTGACTTAACTCCCAAAATAACAAATTTGAATTAGCGTGTCCACAATATGGGGAAATCTCGAAATTAGTCCAAGGCAGGCTCCAGTAGGACATGTCTACACTAGGAAACTATTTTGAAATAACAAAATAACTAAATTTTGAAATAACAGTAGATTTAATAACTACTGAAATAACAAAATCAAAATTACGTGTCTACACTTCGGGAATCCTCAAAATTAGTCCAAGGCAGACTCCATTAATGTGGACATGCGACCTTCACTTAGAGCCCCAAGAAGCACCGAGGAGAAGTTAGTTTGAATTACTCTGGGGAGTAGTAATTTCGAAATAGCGGCACCGAAGTGTCCACACTGCCGCTATTTCGAAATAACTATTTCAAAATAAGCATTATTCCCCAAGGAAAGCAGGAGTACAGAGTTCAAAATAAGCAGCCTGTTATTTCAAAATAATGTGCTTCGTAGTGTGGACACTCTGCTCATTAATCCAGCCTAAGGGGGGGTTATTTCCAAATAAATTCTTAATGTAGAGCAGGGCCGTATGTGGACACGCCACCTCGGACTTAGAGCCCCAGAAAGCACTGGGGAGTAATTAGCTTGAAATACTCTGTGGAATATTTATTTCAAAATAACAGCACCAGACTAAAACTATTTCAAAATAACTGTACAGATTTGGAATTCTGCAGCCCATTATTTTGAAATAACAGGCTTCGTAGTGTGGACACTCAGCTTATCAATTCGACCTTGGAGGGGTTATTTTGAAATAAAGTCCTAATGTAGACCTGGGCCAAATGCTCGTGAACGGGACCAATAATGTGTGCTTGGAACAAAAATACAACTATTGTAGTATCCAGTCATCTAGGGTACATCTACCCTGCAACACTAGTGCGAAATAACTAGCGCTATTCCGAAATAACTTAGTCCGTGTCTACACAGCAGGCAGTTATTTTGAAATAGTGTCAAAATACTGTCAAGCTGGAGAACTTCTTACTCCAGATCCTGTAACCCTCATTGTACGAGGAGTAAGAGAAGTCGGAGGAAGAGGGCTTTGTTTCAAAATTAGTGCTGTGTAGATGCTCCCTATTTCGAAATAAGCTATGCAACTGACGTAGTTCAATTTGCGTCGCTCATTTCGAGTTAAGCCCTGCAGTGTAGACACACCCTTAGCTGTGACAACAAAAATAAAATACCTACTTTCTCATTTTCACTGCACTTCAGCAAGAATACATGTAGCAAGTTTTAAAAAGTTAAATCCTTCAAAAGGCTAAAATGATAGAAAAAAGTGTGTTAACTGAAAGGCAATTAGCTATCTTGGGATGCCGACTGAGCTCGTTAAATACTGAAGCCTGCTAAAAGGTTTGTGGCTAATCTCCATTCAATAAACTGATTTATGATATTGAATACTTGGCAGCAACCGTCATCTCCTACAACAGACCTCAGTAAGTGGGGCCATGGGCCTCTGCCATTCATACCACTGCACGCAATGTTAATTCCCTGCACACAACATGGGGATCTCTACAAGCTTTCATCCCATCTCAGTATCTCATGGCCACACGGCTGTGGTAACAATCATGCATGTGAGGTCAAGAAGCTGACAGACATGGCCTGTAGATTCATTTCAGATTCCTGGGTATGTGATGGGCTTAGCCACTGATCATGCTCACCGCTGGCAAGTGATTAATTGTATTTAGGGCAGACTCAATTCCTCACAAAAAGTCAAAAAGCTCTGCCCCTTGACACTGGGGTAAAGTGGCTGAGCCTGTAAGCAGACGCCGCCTCAGTGAAATCATCCATCTGCACTCACTGACTGCAGCGGGAGATCTGGCCCGATACACTTACACCCACAATTCACAACAGAGCACAGGTCTAAGAAATCAGTTTCTGGAAAATCTGCAGCCTGGAGAACCCAAGAATTTGGGGGGGAAGTTCGAAAACCGGTTGAATTTCTGTACTTTTCCCAGTCCCCACTAACGGTATTTTTCCAGCACGAGACACAGGACTAAACTCTCTAGAAAAGCCACAGCTAGGAAATGTGACACACATGCTAGAGAAAAGAGGACTGAGTCCATGTTTGGTAGCAGAGCAGCTCAGTACAGGTTGGACCTGCCTGGTCTGGCACCCTTGGGACCTGACTGGCCCAAGATGAGGGATTTTGCCGGACCAGGGAAGGTCATTTCTGGCCCCCCTGCTGCCAGTCCCACCCTCTACCTTACCGCCCCATCGGGCTTCCCTGCTCCCATCCCCGTAGCCAGCTGAGCCGTATACTGGACTCTCTGGCTCCCTTGGGCAACCCAGCTGGGTCTCATGCACTGGCCTTCCCACCCCCCCATCTAGCTGAGCTGCACCCCAGCTGAACTGCATGCTCGGCTCGTGTCCCTCTGCCCCCCACATTGTGCTAGGCTCCCAGGTCCTCCCACCTCCCGCATGGTGCTGGGACTCTCTGATCCCGGAACCAGCAGGACCACGGACGTTATTGGACCAGTTTCCCAGTTTATAGAGGTGAAACATACACAGCAAACTTGTATATATTTTTTCACACACTTGAAACTTGACTCAGCTGCATGAAGAGGTTTCTCTGAGATTCACAGACCTTATGGGGAACCTGATTTGCAGGGCTTGCGCCCATTTCTGGCTTCAGGTGGAAAACATTTGAAATTCAGAATTTCCCATTGTTCCTACCCAAAGCTTGCAAATTCTGATGATACAGGGTTTAATGGTTTCAATCCTCAGCCACATCATTTCACATTACCAGTAACATTAACCTTGAAACAGTATCTTTGCTTCTCCCACAGCAGTGTTCTTGTCTTTGCCCACACCGATCCCGATGCATGGAGCATCTTTCGCAAACCCGCCAACATGGGACGCTCTCCTCTGCACCTCAGCAAGTCTTCCGAGGTCTCCTCCCTCCCCTAATCCCTACAAGAAATAAGCTGATAATGACAGATCTTGGGGACAACAGAGAGAAATCTATTTATCCTTCCCTAGCTCGTTTGAACACAACACCGTATTACCGTGCTCAAATGATGGACCCTGCCAGAAATAAATAACCAATGTTAACCACAGTAAACGTAACAAAGACAGGCCTGGGGCAGAAGGTGGGGAGAACTGAAACAAATGTAAAGGTTTCATGTTAATGCCCTGCAAACCAAACCACTGAAGATCTGTTCAGGTCTCTAAGATTTGTCCATCGCTGTGTCTACACGCTGACCTAGGGTGATTCCCACTGAGCTAGTACAAGCATAAAGAGCAACGTAGACACAGACGCATGGAGCCAACTACATAGCAATTGGTTTCGGGTGGACTTGTACTCAGTATGGCTTAGCTGGGCCTCTGCTACTGTGGCTATACAGTTATTTAATTATCCTAGCTCAATGAGCGCTAGATCATATATGCCTACCCGAGCAGGGGACTCGTACCCACATCTTACAGTATAGCTACAGCTTTTACTATCTTTCTTTCATCCATCTAAATCCCTGCAAAATGACTCCCCACTGACCACACTAGGATTTCCTTTCACTGGCTCTGCTCCAGCTAAAACCGTCTCAGTTTATAAATCAGATTAAATTGCTGGATAACGGCATTTTCAAGGAACGATTCTGTCTCTGGGGGCAAATGCCAGAGTCATTAAAAGCTGGTAACTGGATGCCTATGATAAGTGCAGGGTTTCTAGCATTTTTTTAAAGGAATCTGGATTCTTCAAGAGCCAAAAGGGGGTTGTTCCAAATGGCCCCACATTCACTCTGCAGACCGTCGTTAGCTGTGAAAATCATTCACAATGAAAATGGTTATATCCAATGTCTGGCTGTCCATGATTTCATATATTAGAAGATATCTCTACACGACTCTATTATTACATATATACATTGATTGAATTAATTTAGTGTTGGTGAAAAGGGTTAAGTTGACAGCCTTGAATAATGAAGCCCTCAGGATACAAACACAAACAGTCCAGGAAGTGGCCGTCCAAGTGACTCAACAATTCACCTCAAACCTCCCCTGGAAGAATAAACATTAAGCATGAGAGGAAAATTCTGTCCCCGTGTCTTACCTCCTAAGAATCCAACGCCCAACCTGAGGTACCATTGTGGAGCATGAACTTCAGGGCACTACAGAAAATGTAACAAGTGATCCAAAGGCTAGTGAAATTCATGGGCACCTGGACTGGGCCCAAGGGAAACAAGTAGAGATGGGAAAGCTGGTATGGTAAAACGAGACCCTTTCGAGCCCGCAATACAGAACTCTAACAATACTCCGTTTGGGGACTAGATGGATCCTTTTCTCATGCTCACTCATCCATGAATTTTCAGGTACTGGCTGGTACCATTTGCAAAAATGCCATGAAGAAAACCTGTATTTGTAAGACTTCCAGAAGAATCTTGCAGATTCCAGGAAATGCAGTAAGATACAGACCTCTGTGTGGTTCTCTACTGTAGACACTTCAGAATCGCTAACGGCAGGCAACAGGTTGGCAGATTCATGCAAATCTGCACATGGGGTTCACAACTCCAGGGTTTTGTTTTAACTTTGAATGAACCCAGCAACTCAAAAATTAACCCAGCCAGAACTAAGGGCTGATGGGCGAGAGTCAACTTTTGCTGAATCTAGTCTAACTCTGGGGTTTGTGAGGTGAATGTTGCCTGGTTTTTTTATTCAACTATCTAAATTGGTTGGGGTTGTAAATTACTCGATGAATTCCAAGAACCAAGTTTTTCACTATGAATCCGAAAAATGCACAAAGGCTTTTCAAAAGAATAAAACAGTGATTTTTAAAATAATTATAATGATTTTGGTGTGGAAGTATGCTCTATAAGAAAGAAAACCCTGCAATGTTAAATACCATATATTAAGCAAATTCATTTAATCCACTTTCCCTCTTTACATTTCAATAATGAAGGAGAATCTATCACAGCATTTAATAGCAAATAAAATACTTCCTATATTTCTTCTGTAGATTCCCTGTTAACCCTTGAAACCAAGTATGGGTCGCCTAAAATAATTTAACAGGCTACACCCATTCTTGATTTCTAAGATTATATACAGGAAGTATCCAGGAATTCCAGCAGCCCTGTTCCTGGAAAGAAGCTTCCTAGTATTATTGGATAGATCAGAGTCCACCAAACCCAAACAGCCATAGAATCATAGAGGATTAGGGTTGGAAGAGACAGCAGGAGGCCATCTAGTCCAACAATCAACTCAAGTCAAACTAAATCAGCCAATCACACATACACGCGCGCACGCACACATACACACACACACACGCGCGCACATGCACACGCACACGCATGCACGCGCGCACACACACACACACACCAGGGTGAATGGTCTGGTGTGAATCTGGACACATCCAGAACAACCAGAACTCTAGTAAGACTTAAATGTACCTTCTGTGCTGTTCCAAATGATATCGAAAGGATCTCTTAAAAATGGGTAAAGATTAGATTCTTATACTCATAATTTCCAATTAGTAGCACTTTACTCCACAGGTAAATCCATTCAGTCCAATAGGGCTTCCTGTAGAGTAAGGTGATTCCCAAACAAGTAAAGGAAATAGGATCTGACTTGAAATTAGGAAATAGCAATGAATTTGGACCTCTCTTTTGGTGGTGATGTTGATACAAAAAAGAAAGGGGTAGTATCCACACAACGTAAGCAGATGCTGTTTTAGGTTCCTTCATTCAGCTCTTCCCATATACCTCAATGCTGGCCAGAAACGCTCCTTCCATTCCAGTCAAACCCACCCTCCCACACAAAGATGCCAATACATTTCCACCCTGATCTCACACACCTCCTGCCATTCTAGACCAGGATCTACTCTGAGAACAGACCAGTTAAAATTCTGAAGCATTCAACTGTTGTGCTTTTGTATTTCATTTTCCAACAACTTTCTAGATTCCTTTGACATTTCCCAAGCTAGTCCAACATTGTTGCAAGGTACGTATCATAAACTACAATGAATCTGTTAGACTCTAAGGGGGCATCTACACTGCACCAGTAGGTCAAAATAAGATACACAATTTGAGCTACGCAAATTGCATATCTTATTTCGATCTAATTTGGAAATAGTTTATTTTGAAATTTGGCACTGTTTACACAGCGCCAAATTTCAAAATAAACCACTATTCCGAAACGTCCCTTAATGTTACAGGAGCTACAGGGATGTCGGATTAGCGAGCCTGTTATTTCTAAATCTATTTCAAAATAATGGGCTGGTCCAAAATAGCTATTTTGGGTACCTCCCGTATCCCGAAATAGCGCCGTAGCCTAATAGATCACCTGAGCCACGGAGGTTCAAACAAACCTATGAAACTTGGAATGGCCAGAATGGGATTTGCAAACAAATATGTTACTGTGATTAAATTTCCAAAACAATCTGCACCCTTTTAAGCAGCTTCAGGGACATGCACTTAGTAAGACGCTTTCTGAAATTCAAACATCACTGGCTGAAAAACCATGTTTTATGTAAAACTGAATTCTGCTGTTTTGGGATAGCTTCCTAACTCTTTTCCACTTTCCTTTCATGCCTACACGAGGGCAGGATTCATTTCAAATTCATTCTCCATATGCAGGTGTATCCCCATAATTTTCTCTGCCTCCTTCCAGCCATTAGAACTGGCAGCAGCTTTTCCTCCCCACCTCCGCTATAGGACTCCGACTGCATTTCCTTAGTATGCCCTATAAGTGTGCCATAAATACCACTTAGCTCAGCTGCATATTTATTTCTTTTCTAGCGTCGCTGAGAAGTTCAAGACATATGTGGAGAAATCCCTGTGATGATATACTTTGTATTAAGATCTTGTCCTTTTAGATATATCTTTAAGTGTTCTTATAGAATCTCTGTAACATTTCTCCTATAATTTTGTGTTAAGATATATAGATCTTGTAAGAAAAAAATGTCTTTTGAGCTCTCCCCTTTCC